>OY282508.1:51020999-51620999 GCA_958295605.1 Ajuga chamaepitys | reverse complement strand
TTAGGGGCCTAATTTTTTTAATTTTATCCTCAATTCGAGGTTTACGTCTCGAAAAATAGGAAACGATATTCAATGTACAGAGTAGATTTTAAATTTTCAGTTCGGAGTATATTGAAAATTTTTATATATCATACTGAACCTTTTATATATCTAATAACGTGTCTTATTTTTCCATACGTAAGTGCTAAATTGAGAACAAAATGCAAAATTTAGGTCTTTACTTAGAAAAAATCTAAAAATCAGATCTCGATTAAAAACTCCTAAAATTGAGACTCCATATTTAAACATTTTCTAAAATTCAGATCGCCTAATAAAACTTTCCCAAAAAAATATGCAAGTGAAAACACGTACCATAAAATTGGTGGAGGGTAGCTTTCCTTTCTTCAGGGCTTGCAATAGGCATCCCATCAACATATACCTAATGAGAAAAAAAAAAAAAAAAATCAAGAAAGCACTAATTACCCGAATTTTTTAAATTAAAAATTTGAAGGAAGCAGCTTTTATATGTATTTATTTATTTAAAATATAATTAAATTGGTGAAATCGGTCGGCTTGGACTAAAAAAACAGTTGAAAGCAGATAATGAGATATGAAACATACTTTGTAGACAAGGATGTGAAAAAGGCCCAAACAATTGAGAAATGTATCAAAACAGCTACAATCCATCCATTCTATTACAATTAGCAAAAATGGAGCAAGTGGGCTGTATTGTAATTTCATTTGAACTGAATCTGCCGCTATATCTCTCGGCAGACTTGCCACCCTGCAAAATTTACGGGTTGTTAACGAATTGAGTCGAGTTGGATTGTTCGAATAGTATTTGTTAAATCTTAACCGAATTATAATCAAATTGAGCTTGTAAAATTGGTGTTTGCATATTAACGAACACCAAATTTGTTAACATTTTGTGTTCGTGAACGTAAATATTATATATAACTATTCTAGTTCTACACCAAAAAATCTTGAATTTTATTCTTTCAACAACAAATTAATGGCATTTTGAGTAAATGAGTTGTATAATAATATAAAAATATTATTATTATTTTATACAGCCTCAAACAGTTAACGATCCATTAACGAACGAGTTCTTCTATTCCTTATTACAAACACAAATATATATATATATATATATATATTTAAACAGTCACTAACCGAACTTGAACACGAATTTTTTACCGAGTATTTTGTTCATTAATTGACAACCTAGATATCATCAGTTTTACGAAAACCATGATAGAAAGACTCATTTGAGGAGTCACGTTTCATTACTCAAACCCAAATCTGGAAAGAATAACTAACGTGTAAATTGTAATCGAATAGATCAAATCAACGAATAAACGATGTCATATATTTTTTAAAAGTTGTAGATTCATCTAATTAACTAAGGATTATATTCTACAACAACTTATATTTTGAGACCAAGCTGTTGCTCCTCGGTAAACATTGGCTCGGTCGATATTTTAGATCGGCTAGATCATCGAAAAGTAGTTTAAAGTATCATTGAGTTCAATAAGTTCGATGGATTTCGAATTGACCCAAAACATTTAGTATTTTTAAGAAGATAGATTGAGTTAAGCTCGATAAAATTTTGGAATAGCCCGACCCAACCCAACCCGACATATGATGTTGACCCGAACGCTTGAATTGCAACGTCTACCTTGATGAATATAACATCAACATTCGTATTGTTGTTTGTAAGGTTAATATTAAGTAAGTTGGAAAAGGGCAACAAAAATGTTATTAATTACAAGGACGGACTTACAAAGTGTTGGCATGATGAATATCAGATTCAACGGCTTTGATTGATTCCCTGAAAGAAGATCGTCTTGCCTGTCTCTGCCACATTTGATCGTCTTCGGACAACAAAAGCAGCTTTTTTGGAAACAACAAGAAGAAGAAGAAGAAGAATGGAGTTTGCTTCATCATCAAATTTGTCTTAATTCAAGGAAAGAAAGGGATATCTTTCCTTGTCTCCTTCATCTTACCTTAAATTAATTTATACATTTGCCTTGCCTTGCCTTGTCTTCACTTAATTTTATAAATTATTATTTCATTACTTAATATATTTTAAGAATGATTTCATAATATTTTATAAATTTTACCACATTTTATCCTATAACAAACATCCCATTTATACTTCATATTACACTCCCTGCATCCATAAATTGTTGGCAATCTGGGCGGTCAAGTCCTGCCCATTAGCAAACACCATAAATCAGTTCTAGTCGAGCCGATCCAAATTTTATTGAGTCAAGTCCAGTCATTCCCCTAAATATATTAAGATTTTCGGATCGTTTCGTAGCCCGTCAAATTTTTTTCTCATCAAATCAGGCATGTTGGGCCTAATAGTACTTCGTCCTAGATTCCCATGAGATAATTTTTGAGATAGATATAACACTGGGAAAACAAATAAAAGTAAATCAATAGTTAGCATTACAAAAATCACAAATAAAACATGAGAGGGAGTAACCTTATGTCTTCATAAGTTTGACTTACTTAATTAATCTCCATTAGTTTCTAACTAATGATGATTATCTTAGTCCTTCAACAAAATTAATGATTGTCTTATATTCTAATTAATTGTATTTGGAAAAAACAGAGAGATGTTTCATGCAATAATGTAAGTATCTGTTCTTTTCCGGGCTGTATAATATGGTCTATAAGGCCCACTGGGCCTACACTACTTACTGGATTCGGAGAAAGGAAAACACAGATGAAGGGAACCATATTTATGGGAAAATAGGTTCTAAATCAAAGGAAAAATAGAACAACATTCACGAGAGATGGCAATTCGAGAGGTCCGATCCGATCTAATTCGATGGGTCAATATAATATGTTGGGGTTTAGGATGGCCAAAATTTTCATTAAGCCTAAAATTAGTCACTCCAGTCTAGCAAGGTCATCCCCCTATACACATTAAGATTTTGGAGCCGGCTCGCGACCGTTGGGTTTTTGTCCCATTGTTCAAACCAATTTTTTTTTCGTAAATGTAAATTCATAGATCAAAATCGGGTGGAGCGTACAACTACACCGGGTATACCCGGGCAAAACAATGAGCCCAAATGGCCATCAAACATCAAGGAATCAAATAATTCGGTTTTCTAAGACAACTGATACGTTGCATACAATTGTCCCTCAAAACAGAATCATGTTAACAAGAAATAAACTATACAAGCATTTGTAAACATGTGACTTGATCTTGTGCAGCAGCTCCGGTACAGTGGATTGTGTCCCTTCGAATATCATCTTGTTGCGTGTCATTCAAATGTAATAGACCGTACAAAGGAGGACAATGAAACGTGCTTTCCCAAGGATCGAGCCTCGTTTCTCCTTCTTGATCCACTTAATTGCACTAAACAATGTTGTCATGTCCCTTCGGAACCATTGCCTAATTCCAGCCCAAAGTGTAGAGCTGAAACTGCACTCAAAAAATAAATGTCCCACAGATTCTGCCCCGGCAGTACAAAAGATGCACCTAGTGTCAATGTTGAGGTGGTCCTTGGTGAGCAGTTTGTCCCGGAGACATAGCCACGAAATAAATGTGTATTTGGGGGGGGGGGGGTTGAATCCCTTCCGAATTGCTACAAACTTGAGCTACTTCAGTGCTTTCGGTCGGAAAAACTCATAAAATTGTCCGGTTAAACTGTCGGAAGAGGCAGCCCATCTACCTAAGGTGTATAATTGTCCCGGAGACATAGCCACGAAATAAATGTGTATTTGGGGGGGGAGGGGGGGTTGAATCCCTTCCTAATTGCTACAAACTTGAGCTACTTCAGTGCTTTCGGTGGGAAAAACTCATAAAATTATCCAATTAAACTATCGGAAGAGGCAGCCCATCTGCCTAAGGTGTATAATTGCCTCTTGACGGGTATTAAATTCAGCCACAAATCTGTTCCGAATGCGCACAATGCTTCGAACGAAAGCGGAATCATCCCGTTTTGGTGCCCACTCCCAAACAACAGTCCCACGAAGGTAAAACTGCTCACCCATTTTATCCACAAGGTGTCCTTCTTCGAGCGAATGCCCCATATAATTCGTGCAAGAAGTGCGTCATTCTATGCTTCCAAACTCTGGAAGCCCAACCTACCTTCCTCCTTAGGGTAACAAATAGCATCCCATTCAACAAGCGGCTTTTTGTTCCCCCAAAGAAATAATCTGCATATGATGTATATTTTATCGATTACCCCTTGTGGGAGGGGAAAAATCGACAGCCAAAAGCACTCTACCACTTGGACCACGGCTCTGAGCAGCTCAGTCCTCCCAGCATATGAAAGTGATAAGGTAGTCCATGAGTTAACACATGAGGCAATCCTGTCAACCAACGGTGCATAGTGTCGGATTTTTAGTCTTTGGGAATCAAGGGGGATCCCAAGATATCTCACCGGCAACTCTCCTTGTGGGTACTTCACAATGGCTAGGACAACATCCAGTTCAGGCCCCTTTAAGCCCGCTGTAAAGATATGTGATTTCTCAGCACTTACAGCAAGGCCCGAGTGAGCTTCAAATGTCTCAAGGTTGTCCATGAGAACCTTAGCTGACCACGTGTCCCCTCGTGAAAATAGCATCAAATGATCAGCGAAAGCAAGATGAGTTATCTCCAACTCATGGCACTTTAGGTGATAGTTAAACTCTGATCCCCGGATCTTTGTCTTAAGAAGGCGGGAAAAATACTCCAAGCAAATCACAAACAACAAAGGGGAAATTGGGTCCCCCTGTCGAAGCCCCCTGCGCCCCTTAAAAAACCCATGAAGCTCCCCATTCATGGAAATCGAGAAGGATGTTGAGGACACACACTCCATGATCCACGCAACAAATTGGGTCGGGAAGTCCAGTCCCTTGAGGGCGTCCTCAGAAAACTCCAAGACACCGAGTCATACGTCTTTTTAATATCCACTTTAAGTGTGCATCTAGGCGACTTCCTTGATCGAGCATATTGTCGAATAATTTCATGCGCGAGGGTATGACACACAGTCAAGAATATAACACACATTCAAGGATATGACACAAAGTCAAGGGTATGACACAAAGTCAAGAATATGACACACAGTCAAGAATATGACACATGGTCAACGGTATAACACAAAGTCAAGAATATGACACAAAGTCAAGGATATGACACAAAGTCAAGGATGACTCAAAGTCAAGTGCACTGAAAACATGAGTATCAATATGGAAGTCATCAAACCCAGCAGGTGGCCTAATGTTTCTCCTATGTCTGTCCCTAGCGAGTTGGTAATCATAATTAGGCACCTCTTCCATATTCTCATGCACGTCCAAAAACAGATAAATCTGATTGTTCCACCTCAGAAGGAGCAGTGTCAGACACAGGCATAGACTCTGTTACCATAAAGACATCACAGTTACTCTCATCCCCAGAAGCCTTATTAGCTTGTTCTTTCTGTTTCTCGGGATATTCTTTGATAAAATGACTAGTTTCACCACAGTTAAAACATTTTCTGATTTTAGACCTACTGCGGTTCTTCTTTTTATCATAATTAGTTTGGTTATTGTAGAGTTGACTATTTCTGTTTTTATCCCTCCCTTGCACAAACATAACCTCACCATGATTTTCCTTACCCGGATTAGTTCTTAAATCCATCTCCTTGCTTTTTAAACCATTTATCACAGTTTCAAGGCTAACCTAATCTCTACCATATTTAATAGCAGATTTTACATCATTATATGTATTAGGGATGACATTTAAGAGCACAATCGGAGTACAGTCATCAATGTTTTGATCACCCATTTTCTTAATATCTTGAGCTAGTTTTGTAAAAACATCACGATTTTCTTCTATGTTTTTATTCAAATCAAGTTTGAACTGGAAGAATTTTTCAAGCAAAAACATTTTACTAGGCAATGAAGTCTCAGTATACAATTCTTGCAATTTCTCCCACAACTCTTTAGCACGATTCTGATCACCAACCTTTCTTAACACAGAGTCAGAAAGGTTAAGGATAATGGAGGAGTATGCAAGCTCATCCATTTCAGTCTTTTTCTCGTCAGAATCAGACTCAGAAAATAGTAGATTGATACACTTAAACACTCGTTGTTGTATCAGAATGCCTTTCATTTTCTGTTGTCAAATACCAAAGTCTGAGCGTCCATCAAACGGAGCCAGACTATAACCAGACATAGGACCCATCACAAAATCACAGAGATGTTAGG
Source organism: Ajuga chamaepitys (assembly GCA_958295605.1). Classification (NCBI taxonomy): domain Eukaryota; kingdom Viridiplantae; phylum Streptophyta; class Magnoliopsida; order Lamiales; family Lamiaceae; genus Ajuga; species Ajuga chamaepitys. The sequence goes on along the minus strand of OY282508.1, from coordinate 51,614,831 downwards.
GAGGACAGAACAATCAAGGATTTCCCAGTTCTCAGCACTGATTTATTAGTGGAGCAGGGTCACTTGATAACCTCCAGAAAACGAGCAAGCAATCACAAAGAATGCAAAAACTAATCACAAAGATCAGAGAATATAAGTGGAAGCAACAAACAGACAATCACAAAGATTATCCTAAAAGTACTAGCACGTACAACCAAACCTATATGTTCCCAAACGGCAGCTACAAAAGCAGTAAAATCCTAACCGTTCCCAAACGGCAGCTACAAAAAGCAATAAAGGGATTAAACCTCTTTACCCGAGCGGGTCCTCATCGGGAGGAGAACCCGACTTACCTAATCGGAAGGTGCTCGGCTCATGTCGAGCAAAGGCGCGACGGGAGGACAGCCAAGAGGCTGAGATTGCTGAATTCTGGACACTGGGCTCGGACCATTGGTCTCGGCCGAGATGCGAAAAAGTTGGAATTACACACAGACGTGGAACACGGGTTTCGACCGAGATAGGGGATGATCTCGGCCGAGATAAGGCTACGACAGAAAACCTGAGAAGATGAACGGACCCTGTTTTGCCGGAAAAACCTTCAATCCCACACAGGGATTTTCGCACAACGAAGAGACCACGATTTTAACAACCGTGGCTCTGATACCACTGTTAGGAATCGAACCGTGATCGGGTTCGAGTTGGCTCAGAAAGTCCTTGAGCCCGTTTTCGATCGATCTTCTGACAACAGCGAATTAAGCATCCAATAGGAGATATCCTCATAAAGAAGACACTCAACCCAAACCCCGGTAACACCCCACACACTTCTCTCACACTCAACCCACCGTTGGGAAGAAGAAGACGAAGAAGGAGGAGGTTTGGTGGCAGAAACCCTCCCACACACTAAGTGTATCACTCTTGTATTTTCTGCACATTCTCACAAAGAGAAGGGTTCCATTCTTATAAAGAAGAATGGAGCAGAAAAAGAGATGGAGGAATGAATGCATTCTCGTAAATCAAAGAGTCACTAGAATGGGGGGAATATATCTGGCGGGTATGTAAAAGGTTGGGGGCTGCCAAGGACTATTGGGTTGGGTAAAATGGGCTGGTCCAAAATTGGACCTAAAACCCAACACTAGACATAGAGCAATGGTAAAAATCATTTTTATTTCCTATATAGCCTTAACAACTATCTATTGTAACCAGGTCCTAATAATCTAGTGACATTACCTCACCAGCATATGGTAAAAGTCACGAATTCAAACCAACTCCCCCCCTCACAAAAAGAAATCTACCTATTTTGGATCAATCTCTTTCTTTTTCCATCAATCTTCATCAACATTATATGGTGATCTACAATTTATTTTTCTTTTACTATTGGTTTCATTAGATTATTAGTTTGGTTTAGTTTCCTACACAAACCAATGAATTTATTTGTTTAGTGTGTCTTACAAACCGTTCAAACTAATCCATATACAATCTTAATTCAAATTATACCCACACTATAAGACGTGTGCAATATGGCTTACTTGCTGTTTGCAATGCGATTGTTAACTTTCTCTTGAGTTCTTATAAATATGTCACATGACACACATCTCGAGTACATGAGTACAAATAATTAACTAGAACTAATAGAAGATGAAATCATGGGTGGATCTATATTGTACAAATATTAGGCTCTAGTCCAGAGTATAATTTGTAAAACCTAACTTTTGTACTATGAATTTTATTATTTTTAAAAAAAGTCTACCTCATTTGATTTTTTTAATCACATTCTTATCTCTATTCCACGAATAAATGAATATCTCAAGCCAAAATTATGTCAAAATATTTAATATCAAATCAATCTACTAATTGTTCTAGTAGATTTTCAATAAAAACATCGAATTTATTGTAGATTCTGTTACTAATAATATTGTGTTATCAAGTAGATTTTCCATACCAAATCAATCTACTGATTGTTCTAGTAGATTTTCAAGAAAAACATCAAATTTATTGTAAATTATGTTTAATATTTTGTTATCAAGCATAGTAAGACACAATTCTTTTTAACAAATTTCATTTTTAATGTATTTGATTTTTAATGTTCTAGCCCATCTTATCACTAAATTCTAAATCTGCCCCAGGTATTGGGGCGGCACAGCCTGACCCAACTCAGCCCATCGGGCTCGATTGGGTTAGCCCAAAAATTTACCTGCTAAAATTAGTTAGTCCAACCCAACTAATCTCCCTTTAATATACTAATATTTTTAGGTCGGGTCCATGGCCTATCGAACCTATCGATTTGGGCCCATTTTGGGTTTGTCCTATGAAATTATGGGTTGGGGAGCAGATTTGGCAAAGTATGGCATGTTAAGATAGTATAGGTGAAGAAGCATTGTATAGTTTTCCATCCAAAGTTTATAAAGTGGTCCAAAGTGAGAAGCACAAAAGTAGATCTTGTTGCAATCAAAAGCAAAAGTGGTTAAAGCATAAAAGTTGTAACAATAATTATTTATTTATTTAATATCAAACTTCAAAAGATGCCTTTGCATGGCAACACCTCCTTTTTCTGCACCCAAACCATCTCATATCATAGGAAATCGTTTCATTGTATTACAAAAGATCCTGCAATCCCTACGTCAAGACGCACAACTAAAGGACAAAATTTCGGGGTGTTTGTAAATGTTTAAAATAAATATTTTTGAGCTTTTAACTTAATAAAAGTTGAAAATACTGCTTCTTTAATCACAACTTCTGCTTAAATTTAAGTTCAAGCTGAAAATTATTAATTTTAGAATCACTTATTTTAATCATTTCTCCAAAAGTAAAAGCAATTGCAAATACCTCTATTATCATCTATGTTCATAATATAAGTCTTGTATTAAAAATATTTGTATCCAAAATAAAAAATTACGTGAAAATCAATTTTCTAAAACATTGAAATTTTTAATGTCATGAATTAGTTATGTATAAATGAATAAGTCAAATAAAAAAAGAAATCGTATAAGTGCAATCTGTTATTTTTTGAAGAATTATGCCTTTATTAAATTGATAAAAATAAAATAGTTGTATAATTTTAAACGAGACTGCATTATACGTGGGAGGGAGAGAGTAACAAAATGTAGCATTGTTTCAATTTTTAGGGAAAAGCTCCTAACACTTACAACTTGTTTCTTGTTATTGTCTCATTGGGGATGAAGAAAAAGGTCATTATATTGAATTGGGGATGATTATTCATACTTTTCTTGAATCGTTTATATATGGTACTAAGTGGTTGAACGTCACCTAAAAGGAGGACCATAATGCAAAAGATGTACAATATATGGTTGAGGAAGGATTCCAACTCATCTCCAGTAAAGGAACAATCACCTACTCCTCAAACAAAAGCGCGTCTATGCTATCCTACACGAGGAACAATGCTCCTAGAAAGTATTGCTCTTGGTGTAGGACATAATTATATAACCGAAAGAGAGAATGAAAGTGAGAAAACTTGGCCCTTGACAGTGTTTAGTGATATCATTATCATCTAACTACTTCACTCATTTTATCCTCATCGGAGAAAGAGGGGAAAAAAAAAGCAAAAAGAAAAGCAAGGGAACGTAGAGAGTGTTTGACTAAAGCTTTCTCAAGTATTTTATAAGTTATTTTAAGAGCTTATAGTTTAAGAAAGTGTTTGGTTACAAGTGTTTAGAAACTTACAATTGAATAAAGTGATTTAACTATAAATTTGAAAGCCACTATCAACCACACATAATTAGTGTGTCAAGTGTATGAAGTGTGTATATATAGTGAATGTGAAAGAAGTGTGTGAAATGCACGTTGTCTGTAGAAATAAGAATATTGTGTGTTATTTGAGTGTAACTTACAAGATCTTAAAAAATAAGATGGACTAGAATTTTTTTAGCTTATAAGCTCTAAGAACTTCTCTTTACATCTTATAAGTTGTTTAGCATCTTATTTTACCAAACATATTTCAAGAGTTTATAAGGAGACGCCTTGATTCAAGGTCATGAATGGTAATGAAAATGAATGAGGAACTAATTACACTATTGACTTACTTGAGGGAGTAGTTAATTAAATGAGAGTAATATAAATAACTAAATTTAATTCACATTTATGAATATCAAGCATAAGAATAAAAATTAATTATATTTACTTCTATTGCCCAACCTGATCCCCGTACCAAGTGCGTCCTAAATTTTGCCAAACACCCTCTTTAAATACATTTTCACAAAATGAAAAAGAAAACCTTGAGAGTGCACATAAAATCTAGAATCTTTAGCCCTTTAAATTTGAGAAGAAAATATTTTTGTTACTCTGATTTGAGTACTGAATTTTGAATTACAAAAATTGAAGATTTAAGTGGAAGAAAATAAGTAAGGGGAATATATTCGGATACAGACTCAATTTCCTTAAATAAAATTTATCAAAAAAGCCTCACAGACTCAGGCATGGCAACCCCACATGCAATGGCAGCATTAATGCTACATCCCTGTCTCATAAATAATTCCAGTACCACATTTCACCTAAATAATTGGAAAAAAAAACAAAATTAAAAGAAAATAAAAAGAAGAAGAATAAGCAAAGATAAAGGTAGTCGCTTACTTTGATGGTTTCCAGTAGTGTCATATGCTAAAATAATATTCTTTTTTTCAAAAGCAGGAAAAGCAAGTCCTGAAAATGAACCCCAATCCCTTCTTTTTCTTACACCCAAAAAAGTTAAAAATCAAATTAAGCTAAAGCTGAGTGAACAACAATGACTCTCATTATCTTCATTCCCTGAAACAAACAGTTTCCCAGCTTCTCATCTCAAATATGGCTTCTGCTTCACAATTGCTTCTTATATTTCTGTGTGTAATTGCTACCTCCGTTTCTGCCCAAGTTTCTGGTGAGTACTTTCTTCACTCTCTTCATCATAGGGAATTCACGGCGAACAGAACTAGACAAGTAGCTTTCTTCGCCTTTCACACATAGAGAAACTAACTCAATTTTTTATTCATTTGTGAACTCAGTTTCTTCAAAAAACTTGACAAGCGTTTTTTCTGGGTTTTCTTCGCATTTCCATGCTCCAACTTGAGACCTATATCCATAAATTTTAAGTTCTAGAACTGGCAAAATCAGTGGTCCCAATTCACCAGTCCAGCCAGTCCCAATTTTCAATGGCCTTGGCCATATAAATGTAGACTCAGAAAAAACATATGAGTGAGCTAAAAGCTCGATAGGCCACTGATCGGCAGGAAATTTTAGTATATTTAAAAAGATAGGTCGGGCTCGCTAATTTTAGGTTCGATAGAATTACAGGCAGGGCCAGACATATGGTGTTAGTCCCTGGACTAGTTGATCAGGCCGGGCCGAGCCGAGCCGAACCTCTCAAATTGTCATCTCTAGTGAATACCAACCACCACATGAACTGTTCTAGGTGGTTGGTACTCAACTCAGAAATATTCCTATGCGTCTAAAAATTAAGGTCCGAGCTCACGGATCGCTACAACTTCCATCACTCTGTTTGTTTCATGATAGAGAAAGTAAGACAATTTAAATTAACATGCAGAGTTCACAAGCATAGACTGCGGAGGAACAACGAACTACACAGACAAAACAACCGGCCTGCCGTGGATTTCCGACGCAGAAATCCACGACACCGGCAAATCCAAATCCGTACGCATCACCAACGCGTACGGAAACTCACAGCAGTATCAGACACGGCGAGACTTCCCCACAGACAGCAAAAAATACTGCTACACCCTCCCCACGAAAGAGAGGCGGCGATACATTGTCCGTGCGACCTTTCTGTACGGTACATCCGTGACGGAAGGGACGTACCCGAAGTTTCAGCTGTACCTGGATGCTACCAAGTGGTCGACGGTGACAATTATGGAAGCTTCTAGAATCTACGTGAAGGAGATGATCATACGGGCCCCGTCTCAGGCGATCGATGTGTGCTTGTGCTGCGCCACGACGGGGTCGCCGTTTATATCGACGCTGGAGATGAGGCCTCTGAATCTGTCAATGTATGCTACTGATTATGAAGATGACTTCTACTTGAAAGTGGCAGAAAGGGTCAATTTTGGTGCTCCAACCTTAGAACCTATAAGGTAATCACTCAACCACATATATCATACTAAATCTTCTAGACGCAACCCACCAATTAAAAATAAAATTTTAAATCTAGGTATTTAATTGTTAAAAAACTCAAAATTCAAGTTTTGAATTAACAACTCATAAAATTCATACTCCGAATTGAAATGTTTTCTAAAATTCAGACCTATTTTTCCAAGTAAAATTCAATTGAATTGAGATGTTTTCTAAAATTTAGGCCTATTTTTCCAAGTAAAATTCAATTTGGTAGAATTTAAGTTGAAGGCTTGAATTTTGAAAGTTGTCAATTTAGGATATGGAATTTGAGTTTTTTCCAATTAAAGGGCTAGATTTTGAATTGTATTTTCTAATCTTACGTCTTCCGGTCTTAAAATATGAAACCTTATTGAATGCATGGAAAATTTTCATTACAAAATAGATTGAAATTTTTAATAAGGAGTGTATCGAAATTTTTTATATACGGTACTGAATCTTCCGTACATCGGATGATGTATCTTATATTTTAATATATTAGTCCTAAATTGATAATAAAACTCAAAATCTAGGTCCCTAGCTAAGAAAAAAATCAAATTTTAGATCAGATAAAAACTCCTAAAATTTAAACCCGAATTAGGATATTTTCTAACATTCATAATGAAATTTTCCAAATAATTCAATTTTGATCATGTAAGTAGAGATGTGTGGCATTTCTGGTCTACACATCCTAGTGACAATTTATTAACAACTCTCAATTTTGTGCAAGTTGTGGACAAATTTTACCGAAATTTTACATCCAAGTGACAATTTATCCTAATTTTTTCCTTGAAAATTTGTCGCAATACCTTTAGACACATAACGAGTCACAGGCAAATTTCCAAGAAAAAATTAGGGTTCTTGCAAAATTTGTCTCCAAATTGTACAAAATTAATAGTAGTACATACAAAATTATACATAGTTGATAAAAAATGCCACCCTTGGCTACAAGACTAATTTGCAATTTCCCCATTGTAACATCATCTTCTGCCTTGCTATATTCCGTTTAAGCGCTAACTATCCTTGACCGTCTTGACCTTAATCTGTGGCCCGACTGACTCTGACTAACTTTATCAGGTATCCTGATGATCCGTACGATCGAATTTGGGAATCGGATCTCGACCGGCGGCCTAATTTCCTGGTCGGGGTGGCGCCAGGTACAGAGAGAATCAACACCACAAACAACATAAACGTAAACACGAGAGAGTATCCACCTGTTAAAGTGATGCAGACTGCAGTTGTTGGCACTAAGGGAAGCCTGAGCTACAGGATGAACTTAGAGGATTTTCCCGCCAACGCGCGCGCGTACGCATACTTTGCTGAAATCGAAGATTTGGGAGCAAACGAGACGCGGAAGTTTAAGATGGAGCAACCTTACATGCCAGACTACAGCAATGCTGTGGTGAACATAGCTGAGAATGCTAATGGCAGCTATACTTTGTATGAACCTAGTTACATGAATGTCACACTGGATTTCGTTCTGACGTTTGCATTTGTGAAGACGCGGGATTCTACGCGTGGGCCAATATTGAATGCGATGGAGATTAGTAGATACGTCGAGATTGGAGCTAAGACAGATGACAAAGATGGTAAGTCAATGATTTATCATCATAGATAGATGGTTTTTATAAGTGATACCATATTAAGTGAGAAATTGATCATTGAATAAATTTGATTGAATATAAGTGTACAGTATGTATAAGATTACAACAGTCTGTACAACAAAGATATCGTATTAACCCGATAAATATTTTCAACTTATTAGTTTTCTTGAAATCGCAATATGCTGATACTTATTGTACGCTTGTTCGATATGGAAGTGAGCAGCCTGAATGCGCTGCGCTGGACGAAGGAAAGCGGTGATCCTTGTGTTCCAACGAATTGGGAGTGGGTGGCGTGTACGTCCACAGTGCCACCTAGGATAAGCAAGATGTAAGTTTCAAAACTATGATTGCTTAATGGTGTAAAAGCAAACGGCTAATGCGTTAAACAGTCTTCTGTCAGGTAAAAGTTTGACGGGTGAAATTCCGCGGGAGCTCAGAAACATGGACGGGTTAACGGAGCTGTAAGAGCTTAGTACTACAATCTTTCTGAATGATCACGCGGCGTAGTTTTGATTGGTTTGACCCGTACAGGTGGCTAGATCGGAACTCACTGAGTGGGACAATCCCTGACATGAGCAACCTCGTTAATTTGAAGATAGTGTAAGTGGATTTCTAAAGTATGTCTCGTCCCATTTTTTCGCGCGTTATATCTGTCATCTGATGTATGTAGGCACCTAGAGAACAACCGTCTGGTCGGTCCATTACCTTCGTACCTCGGTAACCTGCCGTACTTGCAAGAATTGCACATACAGAACAACTTGTTGAGTGGCGAAATACCTCCCTCGTTGTTAAGAGCAAACTTAACTTTCAGGTACGTCTGCTTCGATTCCTTCGGTCGCGTATCCACCACAGTAGAAATTAATCCAGCGATGTCCTCTATTTTGCAGCTATGAAGGGAATCCGCACCTGAAACGAGTAACAAAAACGCGCAACAAAATAGTGGTAGGAGCTTCAATAGGAGTGCTGGCTAGTCTTTTCGTTCTCTCGATTGCAAGCATATTGCTGCTTCGTCATTTTAGGGCGAAGAACACCTTACAGAGGAACGAGAAAGGTTGGTTCAACAGTTTTATCTTAATATATATGTTCCTTCCACGTCTTGTCCTACCAATAACGAACTTTTTCAGGCAATTCATGGCGTGGTAGTACGAAGCCTTTAACAGCATATTCTATTGCAAGAGGAATGGAGGAAGGCGTAGCGTACTACATTCCACTTGCTGACATCGAAGAAGCGACAAACTGTTTTTCGAGGAAGATAGGGAAAGGCAGCTTCGGCCCCGTCTATTACGGGAAAATGAAGGATGGGAAGGAGATAGCTGTCAAAACAATGGCTGATTCATCCAGCCATGGGACGAAACAGTTTGTTACCGAGGTACTAATGCATCGACTCGTTACAAATCATTCATCTGTAAGGTATTTTGTGCTTAAAAATTGATCTACAGGTTGCGCTGTTGTCACGAATCCATCACAGAAACTTGGTTCCGCTAATCGGATATTGTGAAGAAGAGCATCAGCGTATGCTCGTCTATGAGTACATGCACAACGGGACCTTACGTGATCACATTCATGGTTCGCACTTTACACAGACTAGAATTATTTATCGTTCAGAATGATAAAAAAGATATAACAACACCCGAATCTTCCCAGGTTTTGACAGTCAGAAGCACCTCGACTGGCTAGCTCGTCTTCGCATTGCTGAAGACTCTGCTAAAGGTAAACATAACGTACTCCAACATTTTGCATAATAAGTGACATTCTACAGATTTCAAGGTGATGAGTAATAGTATTTTTCTTATAAAAAACTACAGGTCTGGAGTATCTGCACACGGGATGCAACCCGAGTATAATTCACCGTGATGTGAAAACGAGCAACATTCTCCTAGACATAAACATGAGAGCGAAGGTTTCCGATTTTGGACTATCGAGGCAAGCTGAGGAAGACCTAACACACATATCGAGTGTGGCGAGAGGAACCGTAGGGTACCTGGATCCCGAGTAAGTGAACATCTTTTGTAACTCGTAAGCATACGTTACATATATGTACAAATCAAGACTTGCACTGTCACCAGGTACTATGCAAACCAACAACTGACTGAAAAGAGCGACGTATATAGCTTTGGTGTTGTTCTTCTGGAGCTTATCTCCGGGCGAAAGCCTGTCTCCCCAGACGAATATGGTTCTGACTGGAGCATTGTTCACTGGGCAAGGTCGTTGATACGTAAAGGAGACGTGGTTAGCATTATAGACCCGACGCTTGCAGGGACATTGAAAGTGGAGTCGGTTTGGCGGATAGCGGAAGTGGCGATACAATGTGTTGAACAGCAGAGCTCGTCGCGGCCGAGAATGCACGAGATAATAGTGGCGATACAGGACGCGATCAAGATTGAGAAAGGGACGGATAAAATGGATTCGTCGGGGAGTAAATCAGCCAGAAAAACGTTGCTTACGAGCTTTCTGGACATCCAAAGTCCGGATCTTTCTAATGGATCCTTAGTCCCATCTGCTAGATAACAACTTAGCTTTGGCCTAATCACGGATTCTTCAATGCTGTTTTGAGTCTTTAATTCTGTTCTCAACGTCCTCGTCTAGCTTCGACTACCTCGCTAGACTGTCCTCAACCTCCTACATGTTCTACCCGACTACTTTCGTTTAGCTCCGTCTAAATCCCGAGTAGCGCCTATGCTTCTGGTTGCTAAAAAGTGTTTATATTTCTGCTGACTGTAGATACACACTATGAATGTGCTTAATTTTACACACACTAGAGACATTGAAGTTTATATCGTAAATTCTGAATCTTTATACACGTTGCGCTCTTGTTATGTTTTAGAATGTCTAAATCGATGATGAAAATTAGGGTCGTAAATGAGTTGAGTCGAGTCGAGCTGAGTGTACTCTTATTCAAACTTGTTTGAAATGTTATCGAAATTTTAATATTTTTGTTGAGCTTGTTTGGTTATTGATCGAATCGAGCTTGAACACGCTTTAATCGAGCCAAACACGAGTCAACACTCGAGGTCAGGTATTTTGACATTTTTAATTTATTGAGCTCGAGCTTGAATCGAGGTTTAAATTTTACCAAACGTAAGAGTATGTTCGAGCTTGTGTGATATCTTTACTCAAACATAATTCAAACAAGCTTTTATAAATGATCTTGAATTGAATGTCGTGTAGTTTGTTTTGATTTTTAGCCTCAATGAAAATATGGGTTCCGATAGAAATTTCGGTCGAAATTTCGATTTCAGTGGAATATAGGTAAACTTTTTAAAAAAGACTAAGAAATGTATTAAAATCTGGAAATTTAATATGATGTTTTATAGATTGTTATAACTTACTTAAACATAAATATTTATCTTAAAATTTTGTACAAATTAACATGTTTACAACTAATTTATAAAAATTAAACTATATAAAGGATGTCTAACAATATAATACACCTCCTTCAATTTTTTTCATACAATATTACTACAAACTAGTAGCAACAACGTAAATCTAGGTCCAAATGTCTATAAATCAACACAAGGAACAAAACTTGAAAAAAATTACAACAAATCACACCCCATTTTCACCGAAATCGAAATATAGCCGAAATTTCACGAAGCTTTGGTGAAATATTAACAGAAACATATTGCACCATTAATTTCGTTTCAAAATTTCGCCAAATTTCTCGAATTTTTCTGTCCCTGGTCTAAATGCAAAGCAACTTGAAGCGTATCAAAATGCAAGCTTCACTTAATTTACCTTGATCCATATGTATGCACCACTTATGGATCTTGAAAAAACATGAATTTAGACAAACTTGAAGATTCTTATACAAAGGGGCATAATTGGAAAAATGGTTGTTTAATAAATTTGACTACATTGTAACATCAGTCAACCTATGTTGATCTCATGGCTGCGCTAATCAAGATGACTCAGCATCAAAGAAAATCTTGAGAGTTGAAACAGTCAAAAAAGACAGAAAATTTAATTCACGAGATCATTCAAAAGGGTGATGTGGGGTAAGATGATTGAAGAATTCGAATTCTAAACTAGTGCAGAATCTGCCCTTCATCTCCAACCATGTGCACTACTTTTTACTCTAAAAAAAATATTTTTTATAACTCATTTGTTTTTTTTTTTTTTATTTCTTTTGTAATATAAATCACAATATATGTATAAAATCACATGAAATGCAATATTTTCATATTAATATTTCGGTTTATATTTTAATATAAATCAAATTTAAAATAAAACTTGTAAACAAGAAAAGATTAACGCGAAATTAAAATTGAAATTCACAACAATATGACATACAACAAATTGAATTACAATGTGGAAGCACTGTATTCGGCCCACAAATGCTCGATTAATGCATTTCGAAGGGTAAAATGCGTCTGTGTATCCCTAATTTCTCTATGCCGAGCAATAAAATTCTGGAAACGAGTATTTACCTAATTTCTCTATGCTTTTGTAATTGTATTTAATATTTACCTCTTGTAGAATTTTAAATCATATGGTGTTTTTTATTGTTATTGTTGAATTTTTTTTTCAAAATTTTATGTAAAAACTTAGTTTTTTCAAAATATAATAATTTTGATACATAAATACACTTTCTAATACTTTAAAACAATATAATAATTAAATACAATATAAAAGAAGTAATAAAAATAAAGATAAAAGAATAAGAAAATAAATAGTGCAGCAAAGTAATGTGCACTATATATAGTGTGGGATTTGTCTAAACACTAAAATAGTGCTCGATATAGTGCACCATTGGAGCAGAAAAAGTGGTGTTTACCACCAAACTAGTGCACCCTTGGAGGTGCCCTTAGTCATGTAAAACTCACTAGTCATTAGTCGGCTAGTGAATTCGAGTCTAAGTGGAATTTGGTCGCGCATAGACGAAGTTAAACAGAGAAGGATGAGTAGAAAAAACGTAGGCATCCATAGAACTATAGAAACCTAGAGCTTAGACGAGGACTAATCGTAACTAGTCGAAATTTTTCGCACAAATTACCTACTAAGGCTGAAAAGCGCCTAGGATAGGTTAGGTATGCACATTCTTAATTTTCACAAAAATATCATTCTATATAAAAAAATAAAAAAAAGAATCTCATTATTTTTTTTTAATTATTTTGTTCAACCACGTATAGTTAAATATTTTTTGAGTGTTCGAACACATCTCGATGTGTTCGACCAATGGTTGAACGTTTTTTAAGTATTCAACGACATCCAGTGAACATCTTTAATTTATTTTGAAATTTTTTACAAAATATAAAAAAAGTATTATAGATATTAAAAAAAATACTATAATTTACAATTTTAATATAAAATTATCTTACATAAAAAAAGAAAATTGAACTTAAGTTTTTATTATAAAATCAAAATTAATTATAATATTTAAAATCATTTGAAACAAGAATCTAAAATTAAAAAATTAAACATGATTTTTTAAAAAAATTATGTTCGTATCTCAAAATATACATAATTTTCATATCGAAATCGCAAGTTTTTTTTTTAATTTCTATAATATTTATAAAACAATCATATTTAATAACTAACTAAACAATTTCAAGATGTTCGATCAATATTGGTCGAACACTTTTAGAGTGTTTGATCAATATCGATCAAATATTTTAAATTGTGCAAGATCAAGCAAACATTTAAAATATGATTGATTATATTGGGTCAAACAAAATAATTAAAAGAATCTAAGCAAGTAAGATTATCCTATAGCCTTCAACATTAAATATGATCCTAGCACACCACACGGGATTCTTTGCCAAGTTATAACACCTAACATTTTCTATAATTATACTAATGGATAGGGGTGACAATTCATAACTCACTCTAATGATCTCAACTTAATTTGATCTAAATTTGTTTAAATTAATGGGATACGAACTCGATTAACTTAATTTTGACTCGAAACAGCTTGAAATTAATAATTTATCCTAATATGTTTTAAAAAAAATTATATATAATCTGAATTGATCCAACTTGATTATCCAAATTGTCACCTCCTACTAACAAAAGGGAATTATTAAGAAATCATATTCACCAATCAATCTTTTAATAAAACTACAATATAATTACCTAATCAACTGCTTCAAACTTAGACTTTTCAATAAGAAACCATTTGATTCTTGAAATAAAATATTCCACAAAATTAATACTTAAGCTTTGTTGCAGTTGGCACCCTATCTTAGAAAACCAAATCCACTTTAAAAATGGTGATTTCTTTGTTAATCAAATGATAGAATCTTATTCTGAAAATTTAAGTATTGTCAAGAAAACACAACCCATTGACATTGTTTTGCCTTTTCTAATATACAATTCCCAAAATGGGATTCTTATTCCTTTTCTCAACTTTGAAATGCAAGTAGAACAAGGCAAGAAACATGATTATGACAAATAATTGCATCATTTGGTAACCACAAACAAAGCCAGCCCAACTCTCATCATATCTATGAATTAAAGCAAGAAATTAGTTCTTCTCTTACATCATAAATTTCTGTCCGAAACCCATCAAATACCAAACCCCTGAATTCAAGAAAAGCAGAAAGGGATAATAAAGTTGGAGTCTTGAAATAAAAGACAAAAGTTGAAATAAAAATTCCGGTTCTTTTGTTGGGATTGCTACAAAAAGTGCTTTTCGCAGCTCCGAGGGTTCCTTTCTTCTTGTCTATATTAGGGCTCCTTTCTTGTTTCTGGAATTTTTTTATTTATTTAGGGAAAACAGTCTTCTTGCTCAAGAAATGGAGATTATGCATTACCAGCAGCTGGGCAAATCTTCTTACAAGGAGTCCTTGAATGTCTTGGAAACTGATATTGAGCATGCAAATACTATGTAAGTTGTTTTTATGTTTGCCCTAATTACCCTTTTATTTTAGAGTAATTTCTGTTAATTAGGCTTTGTTGAATGGGTAGAGCTGAAGGGAAGGTAGTAGAAATCGCTAGGCAATAGTCAGGAGGTGGATTGTGGCTTGGCGACTAGCTAATCGGGGCATAGACGTGATTATGCGGGAAGAAATTGAAAAATAAACATAGGCGCCAATGAGAGTCTAGCGTGGCGGGTATTAGTCCGGAACTTGTGGGGACTTTTCAACAGTGGGATGAAGGGTATATGATTGATAGTATTGGTACCCAATTTGATATAAGAAACAAAGTAAATAACTTTGCTGGTAATTGTGATGCTTTATGTTACAGTGGTGATATTAGTAGCTTTTTTGTATAAAATATAGTTTTGTTTTATTTATATTCGCAGATGATGTTTGGATTACATGGCGCTATGGATGATGTTTCGAAAAAACCGGAATAAGAAGATTTAGCAGTTTTAAACCATGTGTAATTTGCTTAATTGAAAATCCTTGTTGAATATGATAATTTCCCCATCTTTTAGGTTCTTTATTAACTTTTAGGCGTCTGAGAGTGTGGTAATTGAAATGTTAAATGAGGAGCAGACAATATCTACTGCGTTTCGGGTGATCAATTCGAGTAACCAATACAATTCTGTTCTCTTCTGCCGTCTCTTCGACCCTGCCTGTGTTTATCTATTTTTTTTTTTCTGTTAATGCATTACGTGAAGTAAGTAAGTCCGTTCTGCTTGTGATTCTGTTCAAGTGGGGCGATAGTTGGATGACTTTCCGTATGTAAATTAGTGTTGTTGACGAAAAAGAAGATTGTTATGACTATGGATTCTGTTTCAAAATTATGGAAACTTGTTTTGTTGCATTATGTTTTGTATGTCGAAGCTACATTTTCTGAAAGCAGAGACGATGGTGTTATGGTTTTCTAGGGCTGCTGCAATCCCGAAAGGCAATGGAGGTGCACGTCTTCAAATGAAGCTCGTCTACAATCACCTAGCACCTCTCTTTCTGTTCTTTCTAAAATGGATCGACTGTTCCTGCACATATTTTCTTCCAACATTTCTGAACCCTTTTCACATACTCATTTACAAGGTTTGATTATGTTCCCTCGACTTCTCCGAAGTTGCTTCCTTTATTGCTTCGTCTACAGAGGATTCACTGTCTTTAATTTCAGGTTTATACAGATGGAAGACCAAAGATAACGTCACATGGAAGGAGAGCGTCCATCGAAGACTTCTACGGTGGGTTCATCGATCTTTTTTCGACTTCAAAAGTAACCGTTATTTTGTTGCTATGGTTATACTAATAAAAAAAAAAAAACTTTGCAGCGGTTATATTGCCTTCGCTTCAGCAGCTCCATTACGACTTGGTGGAATTAAACGATAGCAACAACGAAAATCTTGCTCGGAGAAGCTTTGCCAAGAAGAGACTAAATGAAGACAGTGCATATGTCAACTTAGAATCTGACAGAGACGACGAATGTGGAATATGCTTAGAGCCTTGCACCAAAATGGTCATGCCTAACTGCTGCCACGCAATGTGTATCAACTGTTTCCGCGAATGGTAATTTTCTCGGTTTTCTTGTGTTGGAGAAAATGTTTTTTTTTCGTCCTAAATTCCATTTTTGTAAAAATTCTATAGGAGCACAAGATCCGAATCTTGCCCTTTTTGCCGTGGTAGTCTAAGACGAGTTAAATCAAGGGATTTGTGGGTTCTAACGGCGAAGGATGACGTCATCGACCCTGACAAAGTGTCGACAGAAGACTTGCAGAGGTTTTACCTGTATATCAGTAAACTTCCTAAGGATACACCCGATGTTTTGTTTTTAATGTATTACGAATACTTGATATAATGTGTGAACGAAAACGGGTGGTACATATCGAAGAAGCCGACCTCAAATGTGCATAGAGTCTGGTAACATATAGTTTTCCCGAATGTATGTGAATAATTGGAAAACCTTCGAGGTAATGAAACAAAAGTATTCTCAACCTTGTGTTTTTGCCTCCTTTATTTCTATGCTTTCGGTTATTGCTTTTATATGTTCTGTGCTGCATTTTGGAGCAATACGTCTGGTGTTTTTAGGGAAAATTTCACTAGAAGGCTTGAATTTTAGGAGTTCCAAATTCGGGTCCTGAATTTTGAGTTTTTTCTTTATTAGGGGCCTAAATTTTGAAGTTTATTCTCAATTCAGAGTTTACGTTTTGAAAAATAAGAAACATTATCCGATGTACGGAAGGTTCAATACGATATAGCGAAATTTTCAATATGCTCTGTACCAAATATTCCGTACATCGAATAGTATTTCTTTTTTTCAAAACGTAAGCCTTGAATTGAGAATAAAATCCAGACATTGAATTGAGAAAAAATCAAAATTCAGGCTCTGAAGAACCTCCCAAATCAATAATTGAGACATTTTCCAGAGTTTGGGACTTCAACTGAAATTCTGCCAGTTTGTTATCATTGCTTTACGTGGCGTTTCGGTTGACGGGTTTTGGGACGGATTTGAAATCCATATTCTCATTTTGAACTATTTTTCAGGCGCTCCAAATTGACTGGAACTGAAATCCACGTATTTCAGATCCCTCAGTTCAAATGCAACATTGGAAAATAGTATTATTGCTCATATCTTGCATCATTAGAATATTAGATATATCTATATTATGCTTTTATTTATTTATTTGCTTCCATTATCCTTCTTGATAACTCATATATAACTATACAGTGCAGCATGTTCTACTGAATTTGCTGCAAACAGTACAAAAACATTACACAAAAGAAGAAAAAAAAACATACTTTTCGTGTTTCTATCCTATTATTATCTCGCTCTCTTGATGCATCATCCGGAGCGGTACAACCGTACAAGCTCAATCCTATTGCAGTAACTGCCCGTTTCTACACGCTAAGTTTGGTTTTAACGAGTGCACTGAACGAAGGTTTACAGAAGCCTTCGTTGAGAAACAGACCGGTAATTTTCGCGTTCATTGCTTCCGTTAGATGAATCCCGTCCCAGCTAATGAACTTCTGAGGATCTGTGCAGGCAGACGCATGTAGGGACTTGAAGATTGTACGCCTGTTTATAGTAAACTGTCCTTCAAGGCCTAAATCATAGCAGGCTTTGAAGGGCTCCTCAATCTGGTACTTCTTTGGATTCTCCAGAATCGTCAGGTACGCATTCCAGTAGTCGGCGTAGACAATCGAGCAATGGGGGTAGAGTTTCCGGAACTTTTCCAGTTTGGCTTGTAGGATCTGGTTGTAACTGGTTATTCCTATGTTGGCAGATGCTACACAGCCCATGTGGTCACGGTCGTGCTGTTGACTCGATGACATGTACGCCGGGAAGCAGCCCACTGGCGGTAGTCCTTGCACGACGATGTATTTTGCTCCGTTGTCCAGCAGTGTCTGCGTAATACAGGTCAGTTTACGAGTGTTGTAATAAAGGGAAAACGTCTCAAAATAGAAATTGGAAGGACTTTCCCACGCATTAGAGCTGGCAAAGTCGACCTGACGCAATGGTCAGCCCAGCCCATCCGATCGGCTATTGGCAGGCCCAAAAATCTTAGTATATTTAAGGACTATAAGAGAAAAATGAAAGTATAGGAATTGATGAGGACATAAGAGAAAAATGAAAAATGAATACGCTGGGGGTCAAAATATGTTTATGATAATCATATTATACTATATTATAAAAGGAAAACGTCTCAAAATAAAAATTGAAAGAATTTTCCCAGCCATATATCGTAGTATAATTAGAAAGTCAAACTTTAGGAGAAAAAATATAACTGCAACAAGTTCAATTTCTTATTGGTAGAACTTTTGTGTTTTTTAAGAAAAAACCAATCTTCTTAAACAATTTTGTTCCTAATTCGGTTTTTACAAATAATATATCAAATTAATCTCTTTTCACAATCTCTAGTTTATCTTACCTTGAGGAGTTCGCAGACGATTCTCACAGATATCTCCGACACTTGCGGAAGAGGAACGGACGACACTAGAGCGCTAATAAAGTCGGAAACTCCCATTTCGCCTATCCAGAAAAGCGAATTTCCTAAATCGGCCTTGCACGACCCGTTGCTGCTGTTCCCTTTACACCCGGCCTCCGACAAAAAGCTGTTGAACCATTCTATCTGAGCCTGAAAGTTCAGAGGTGTATTCTTCCAAAGTAGGCTCTTCAAGTTATGCCCGAGAAAAAAATCATTCGAGAGCGTCGTGGCCCCCGCTATGGCAAAGTTCACACCGTTCTTGGTGTCACAAGACGGCTCTTTGTAGGGCGGAATCTTGGGTACTGACAGCGCGTCACATAGGAAATCAACCATTACGCCACCATTGCTCATCCTCCTGTTGGAATTTTTGTCATCTTGCAGGCCACCTAGGAAGTGAGCGTTCCCCGTGTCTAAGTCTGCACCTCCAAATGCGTAGACCTTGGAGAAACAACCCTTGAAATCAAGATGGGCTTCGACGGAAGCATCATGGTGAGTCGAGGCATTCAGCTGAGTTGAAGCATTGTGTTGAGTTGGCTCATCGTTGTTAGGCTTGTCGTGCGCAGATGAAACGGAGAAGAAGAGGAAGACAAGACAGAGGGAGAAAGATCGGTACGTAAACTTCATCATTTTTCGAATTTTTTTGGATTATGTTCAATAGATTCTTTCTTATAGAGCTAGTTTGGGGTCATCCTTAATCGTAGGTAATCGATGTTTCAATGTTTCAACATTCGACATTTCGACTATCTTGAGTTAATGGCTTAAAAATGTTTTGGTTGGATTTATTTCTTACCATCACTATATATATGAATGTTGGAGATTGTAGCACGATATTTGGATGGTAATCAACTTGAAATAGTTAGGATTTGTAATAGGATGTTTCAAGTTTTTGTGGTTCTTTATAGGAAACTAATTAGGCCCATTAGAACTGACAACATTGGTCCAGCTCAAAATAGCATCGGGCCCAACAGGTCAGTTCTGATGGGCCACATGACCACCTAAAAATCTAAATATATTTAAGGGGATGGGTTGAGCTCAGTAATTTTTGGCATGATGAAATTGCTGCCGGAGGATGGAAAAAACAAAAAGCCTCATAATTCAAATTGTTATAAAAGAAATTGGGTACCAAAATAACAAAATGTACATGTAAAAGATAATATTTAATCCTTGTGTGTATTCAGAGGCTTACACTATGCTTGGAGTTGACTTGATATATATTACATAATACAATTTCTGATACAAATTTGAGTTTTATAGGGACATATATGTCCATACAGTATGTAACTGGGAGAGCTGTATTTCAGACATTATATTGTAGATGCTATTCTTGGTTGTAAACATGCTATATTTTGATACTTAATTACGTCGTCACTACCATTATTAGATTCGTCTTAATGAGCCCATTCTACATCAATTACATATTTTACAATCTGCGGTTGCCACCACTGTGAATTGAGAGTAGGAGTTGTGACAATCGTAGCTTCAATCATCGATTCGTTACAATTTAACAATATATAACAAAATAGGTTGTGAATATAGACAAGCTTATTTAAGCGGATCTAATGATGGTTCACAATTATATGTTAGAAAATGTGATTGATGTTGCAACTGAAAAAATGATTTTTCTTGTTGCAGGTGATGAACAGTGTGCCTTTCTAGGTTTCATTGAGAGAGAGGAGGGGGGGTGGTTTAGTTTAGTTCAGTTTAGTTTAGGGAAGAGAGAGAGTTATGTGAAGTTTGCAGATCTATCCAAGGCAAAGATGTAATTAATGAACGAATAAATATATGGTAAATTCTGATCATATAATCCATGAGAAATATCACAACAAACTTCTCTAGGGACATTTCACAAACACTTGACACATATTTAAATTACAAAAATAGAAAATAAATAAGAAAAAAAAAAACTATCAATTCAAGGTTGTTAACTTTTCTACTAATATCAATATTCAAATATCCGAGACTATACATGTCTGGCTAAAATTCGGTTTCTCAGTCCTCCCACCTTCAGAAAATCGCCTAAAACCAGACATATTTCCCAGAAAAAAATAGAAATATGATACACGTGTTTATTTATGCACTTTAAGTCTGTTAGAGTAATGAATTGTGATGTTTGCGTGTAGAATTGAGAGTATTTGGTTTGTTTTAGTGCCTTTGGACTATTTGACGTTTGTGTTTTCATTTTGAGCTAAATAGGTGATTTAAGGCTAAGTATTCATACTCGGCCGGATGCACAACGAGGGAATGAAGTCCAGATGTCAAAAGGATGGAAAAATCGCCGGAAAATGAGAACAGAGTACCGCGACCGCGGCAAAATGGCGCGGCCGCGGTCCAATTGAAGAAATAAGAGGAAAAACTCTGGACAAGTAGCGCGGCCGAGGCACACTTGCGCGGCCGCCGCGTGCTGCTAGACCAAGAGCGGGCGCGGGCGCGGCCCGTTAAAGCGGCTAATTAATCCTTGGGCCACAAGAATTCCGGTTTAAAGCCCAAAATCGACCCAAATTGACTTCCTCTATAAAAAGGGACCCTTATGCTCGGAAATAACAGACTTGGACATTACACGAGAGCAAGATTGAGAGATTCCGAAGGGGACGAGCAATCAAGATCGGCAATACTCGGGTTTTCTAGTCCTTAAGTCTTATAATTATGTATTTTCAGTTTAATTTGTCTTTTGTCACCGCCATGAGCGGCTAGTAGGTTATTTCAGTCCTCAGTCGAGTCGAACCCTAGTTGTTATTATTTTGTGATATTTACGGTGATTATTGATCGGTTGATTTCTTAAAACGTTGTTATACTATTTGTTTATCCTTCAATGCTTGTGTGTTTATATGCTAGATTGATCACCTAGGATTATAATTGCATAAGTAACGCTAGGTTATAATCGTAATCCGTAATTGTTACGAACCTATAGCCACTTAGTAGCGAATAGCGAGTGATATCGCTAAGGTAGTATATAGCTCGGTCTGAATGGGTCCGAGCTTACGAGGTCCACACCGTGTCTATCCCGTTATCCTAGGTCTCTAGGCGTCCGATTAATGAGATCCAGAGAGCTTATTCTGAGGTCACTCAACTGGATAGACTAACCAAAGAGCTTGTTTTGGTTAGTTAAACATAAGGGATAACGAGGTTAGCAGAGCTTGTTGCTAACCTCGGGGGTAGGAGTTTTAAGGATAAAATTGGTTAATAATTGCATCTATCACAGGGTAGTAATAACTAGGGGAAGATAAGATTAAGGGCTGAGATTCGTTGTTTTATAAGAACAAGTCATAATTAATTTGCGTAATTTCTGTTTTAGTTCCTTAGTTTATATATATCCATTTACAAACCCCCTTATTTATATACTTATATACGTTGCTAGTATTAGTATCTGTTTAAAACACTGATAGTCTTCCTGCTCCCTGTGGGATCGACCTTACTTACCACTTCTACGAGCTAGAAGGGTAGCTAGGTTTAATTAATTTTACCGCATCGCGACAGTGCGGTCAAAATATAAAATGCAAGCTTAAATTTTGATTCCCTTTGGGAGAATTGATTAAACTTGTATGAAATCAGAGAAAATTTTCAGAGATTGAGAGGGGTGAAAGATTGTGAGGCTTATGAAGAACTTGAAGACCTTCTTTGTCTAAATATAAATGTTTTTATATATTTCAATAAGCACGTGATAATCGCGAATAAAAAGGAAAATAAAATGGATTTGATGAAGGGATCCTTCATGTTATTGCAAGGCACGTTAGCTTACCCAGACTAGTCATGTAAACAGCAACATTGCATTTCTCAGCAATCTCGATCAACATGAGATGAAGAAAAGAGATGCATTAATTAAAGGGATAATTACAAAATGGTCGCCGAACTATTAGCACTTTTTCACTTTGGCATATAAACTATTAACGTTGGCTAAACCGCCGCCAACCTATTTAAATATTACTACTCGAAAGCTGCCGGCCATAATACCGCCCAAATTCATTGCACACCCAGTTTTGCAAAACCACCTTTTGGGACAAAATTTGGGCGGTATTCTGGCCGACAGCTTTCGAGTAGTAATATTCAAATAGGTTGGCGGCGGTTTAGTTAATGTTAGTAGTTTATATGCCGAAGTGAAAAAGTGCTAATAGTTTGACGGCCATTTTGTAATTATCCCTTAATTAAACATGATCGAACAACTTACATGTAAACATGATCGAATAAATTACATGTAAATAATATGAACTTACAATGCTGAAAGAATGATAGTGTCGTCTGTCTTTGGTCGATGAAATGAGTGATTTGTTGCTTCACTGTTCTAGTATTTAAATATCAAATTTCTATGGTTTATTTTTGCTATCAAGATTCCTATTTTTTTGGATAACAAATATACTCAATTTTATAATCAGATATGAATTTGCCCGGATTGCAGACTTAATTGTGCAGAATAATCGGAAAAGTATTAATTCAAATTTCAAAATACATCTATATTTAGTAATTTATAGTTTTGGCGGGAAAAATTATACTTACTAAAAGTAGTGTATTTCTATTGTTAAATATAGTAGTCATTTTCCATTGCGAAGCACGGAAGTTTATTTAAAAAGTAAATTTTTTAATAAAACTAAATATAATATAATCTAATATTTAAATATGTGATCATTTTAAATGTAGGATAAAGCATAAATAAAATTATAAGTAATGTAAATATAAGTTTCTCGCACATTATATATGAATTTAATATTACTTACTTTATATATATAGGTATATATATACATATATATTATAGATTGACATTAAGATAAATGTTAAATATAAAAAAAAAAAATTCAAAATGATAATTTCTTATCTTTGAAATTAAAACTTATATTTAGCAGTGTTCTAAAAATCGCTAGGCGCTAGTCGGTCGGTTCACTAGAGCCTAGACGGGGCATAGACGGGGCCTAGGCGGCACCATCTTAGACGAATAATTTAATTATTTGATAAATAAATAATACATACAAAAAATATTAAAAAAAATAAAATAAACACCACTAACTTCAAATTTTAAAAGAGTTAATAGTGGGTGGAGGGGAAATCACTAAATTAGGGTTGTGAAAAGAAATTAAAATTTTAAAAGGGCTCACCTAAAGTTAAACACACTAACAATATAAAAAAAGTAAAAAAATTATAAAAAATTATAAAATTATGAAAAAATAGAAAAAAAAATAAAAAATTGTGCAGTTAGGCGGATTAGGCGGGTTAGGCGGCGCCTAGGCGGATTAGGCGCCGCCTAATCGGGTTTCGGCGCCGCCTAAAATAACCGTTTTTTCGAAATTCGGAGCGGCCTAGGGCCACCTAGCGCCTAGGCGGCCGCCTAGGCCGATTTTTAGAACAATGATATTTAGTGTGTCCGTATCATTCTTCACCTATATGCATAATAGTTTAATTAATTATTAATGTTAAAATGACATAATATCTAAATATAAACTCATATTATTAAATAAAATAAACTGAATAATGTTATAAGAAAATTGTTTTTCTTTAATTTTTTCCTTTTACTTTAAATAATTAAATTTATTTAAATAAAGTTTTAAATTCTAACTATAACTTTTTACATTTAAAAAATCTTATTTGCAATTTTTAATACTTTACTTGGTATTTCAGATATACAAAGAACAACAAAATAACAAAATAAAATTCAAAAGTTATTCAATAGTTGAAATAATAAAATAAAACATATGAGTTCTTCAATATTTCTTAATACTTTCATATATGTGTTGAAAATTTTCAATTAAATTATACATTTATTTTGTAAAGTAGATTCATTTAAAGATACACATTGGTTAATGTAAAAAAAAAAAAATTACTTAGGTCGCACAATGTGTTAAAAGAAAGGCATAATTGAGATTCGTTAATATGACCAAGTATTGTTTAGGTTGCAAGGTCTAAGAAAACATATAGTTCAAGTTGGTTAATTTTAT
This sequence comes from Ajuga chamaepitys, assembly GCA_958295605.1. Taxonomy (NCBI): domain Eukaryota; kingdom Viridiplantae; phylum Streptophyta; class Magnoliopsida; order Lamiales; family Lamiaceae; genus Ajuga; species Ajuga chamaepitys. The sequence goes on along the minus strand of OY282508.1, from coordinate 51,590,415 downwards.
TTATTCAAAAGAAGTTTAGTTGCAACTTGTATAATATCATAATTTAGGTTGCAAAGTGTCTATTTATAGAAAATAACATTAATATATGTAAAATATAAAAAAGTAATAAAAGAATTAAGATAATTATCATATATAAATTTATATATATAAGCAAAAATCATAGTCTTGTGATTTATAAAAAAAAAAAAAAATTACTATAACAAAATAAACATCAGCAAATTTAATAATTTAATAAATTGATTATAAATAAAATATTATCTATCGCTTTTAATTTGATAAATTATGTGTTCAATTATATATATATATATATTGATTTTTTCTTAATGTAATAAATGAAAAAAATTTGACAATTCATGTCAGATAAAATAAACTGATTAGTTGTGGTTTTAATGAAATAATCAAGTAAAATAATTTATAGAAGAGAATTTTTTGAATAATTTTTTATTGTATTTTGAACTAATACTATATTTATTGTGCAACCCACGATAAACACTGAGTTCTTACTCAAATAGTCAACGAACAAATAATAGAATATTTTAGATAGAATATCTTACTACTATATATATATATATATATATATATATATATCATATCATATGGATGTCAAATCAAATACTGTCAAAACATGATTAAGTTGATATAGTATACATAATAAATAGATTAGAAATGAGAAAAAAATACTTGCAGTTTTAGAGAGTAAAATATATTTTGATTCTTACAAAATGTGACAACAACTAACCAACCACAATCTAAAATTTTAGGCTGGAAAGTGTTACTTACGGAATTGTCCCTACTATGGCTTATATATATAAATATATAATTTTTTTTAATTTTTAAATAATTTTTAAATTCTAACTATAAATAATAAAAAAATAACCACACATTATATAATAAAATGAACAATGATGTTTTATTTGAATATTTTATATGTAATGTAAAGTTTAATACTTTTTTTCTTTATGTCCCTGCTTTTATTACTATTATTTTTTAATTTATCTACATAAACTTTCAAGTTATAATTATAAATATTTAATTTTCTCTTTCTAAAGTTAGATTTTCATTTGCAACTTTTAACATTTCATTTGGAGATCTGATATATACTTAAATAATTTTATTTAATAAATTTTTATTTTAACAAAATAAAATTCAAAAGTTATTTAATAATTCGAATAACAAATTAATGTCTGAGTTCTTCAACATAGTTTTAATATTTTCGTATTTTATTTGGTATTAATTGTAAAATATTGATATAAATGTTATATATTGTTCTTATAAATAGTTTATTTATTTGAAAATAAAAATTGATTAATGCGAATCAAGTTATTTAGATTGTTAAGAGTAAAAAAGACGTTTAATGTTGATTAGTGCGCCAAAGTAATATTTGGTTTACAAAGTGTAAAAACATATAACTGAGGTTTTAGTAAATATAAAAAATTAAAAGAGATTGTAAAATGTAACAAATGTCATAATTTAGGCAAAAAAGAATAAATTTCCTTAAAAGAGTAATTTTAACAACATACACATTATTAAAATATAAATAGGTAATTACAAATAATTCCAATAACAATTTTACTACATAATTATACATATGCTCAAAGCTTCTGTACTTTCGTGAAAAAAAATTAAAATATATATATATATATATATATATATATATATATTAGCAGATTTAAGGATTTAATAAATTGATTATGAAATAGATATTGATTTTTTTGCTTTTGATTTAATAAAGTAGGACTTTCATCGTGTAAACGATGATTTTTCTCCCTACATAACTTAAATAACAAAAATATTTGAAAATCATGTTAAATAAAATAAATTGATTAGTTGTATTTAAAAAAACACTCATATTTTTTATAAAATAAATTATTTTAGTAATTTTAGTTGCAACTCAAACCAAAATATTATAGTCCAATTCACAATAAACATCAATTCTAGTGCAAATAATTAACCAACAAACAATGCATTTATTCAAATTAAAATATCTCATTATAATATATGTGATATGAATGTCAAATCGAAGATCATCAAAAAATGAATAATTTGGTATAGTATGCCTAAATATCAAATTAAATGAAAAAAGTTCTTTGTATTTAAAAAAGAAATAAAGAAAATTATGAACTTACGAAAAATAAGAAAAAAGTTACTAATTGTATGATGTAAAAGTTTTGGAGGGAAAATTAAAATGACATTAATGCCCTTCAATTTACTTTTATATATAGATTACTCTTATTAAAATTAAGTTTAGCATTATAATTGAAAGTAAAGTATAGTTTGCTCGGCATAGAGAACTTAGGAATTCAAAAACTCATTTCACACTTCGAAATGCATTAATTGGGCATTTATGAGAAGAAAATTATAGTTCCACATTTTAATTCTGTGTATTATATGTGTCGTTTGTACTGTGAACATGAATTTCTGTTTTAGTTTCGCAGTAATCTTATTCAATTTTACATATATTTTTTTTTTAACTTTACTAATATTGAAAATATAAACCGAAAATATTAATATTAAAATTTAGTAATTATATATATATTGTGATTTACAAAATGAAGTAATAAAAATAAATAGAAAATAAATGTCATAGTGCAAAAAATAATGCCAATCGTTGAAAAATGAGATAAAAGTACAGCAAATTCTACAATGAAGTTAGAGTTGGCAAAATAGGTCAGATTCGATGGGCAAGCTCAGCCTCCCCGATATTTTTAAACGATTGAGTTCTAGGATAAAAGTCGGACGAATAACATATCAATAAAAAAATCTTAGTATATGATAATGTTTGCTAAACTCAATCATACTTGATCCGATAAAACTAGTTCAAATATGATATTGGCCCCCGGATTAGGTCAGATTGCGTGAGTTGCCAGCTCTTCCTGAGCTATGAAAATTGTTGACCTTTTGGTGACGGACTGAACCGGGTTGGGTTGAGATTAACGGGCAACGGTGGTTTTGACTTTTCATTCTGTTACCTGCCTAATACGGCGTCGTATTGTAGCCATAATAACTTCATAATTCATGAAACTCTTCCCAATGTTGAGTAGTAACAGACAAATGCACAATCTTCAACACACTGTTTCACACCGCTGCAAGATCCCCCGTGTTCAAGGAAAAACCTAATAATCTGAGCCCTCTGCGCGAGGTCAAGCCTTTTATTTTATTATTATTTAATTTAATTTCTCTCTCGTAGCCCTGAATGTTACAGTGTGTGTGATTTTGTGAATTGGTTCGATGATTTCTATGAGCAATTCTGCTACGGAAGAATAAATCATTTCATTGTTTTCAGATCTGAGCCCTAGCTGGAAAGGTGTCGGTGAGTGTTATGATTGATGGAAATGGCAGACAATCATGTGAGAGAAGACTCTTCAGCTGGGGAAAACCCTTACGGTGCAGCAGCTGAGGGTATTGGCGATTCTGTTGATCAGGTGCCTCTCTTTAAACAACTGATCTGGATTTGCATGTGTTGTCAGAATGCCTAAATTTAATTTGCACTTCTACACTTTCCGATGTAAAAATTTTCATGTTGTTCAATGCTGTTCTATTGGCTGTCCCTTGCGCCAATGTACAGGAAGTGCAATTATGTGCAAATGCAAGAAATTTCGATGCGATTTAGTAATTTTTTTTGTTTTTTAATTGTCTACACTTTTGGTCAACTGATAAAAGCTGTACTTTTATAAGATTGAATTGAATGCATGAATTTTTTTGGTTAATTTATATTGGTTTCTCTCTCGGAAATAGAACATTTCTTTGATTTTCCTTGGCACGGGATTATGTTAGATCAGCAATTATGTATCAGATACATCACACAATCTTATTATGCTTGGGGATGTTTTCTTTTTAACCTATTGTGTGGTAGTTTATGACATGCATCAATCAATTGATAAAGAGATAACTATCTCTTTGGGTGTATCATTAATGTAGACACTAGGAAACGTTGCATATGTTATAGATGCTATTTCTTTTGAAATGATAACAGAACTCAGTGACTTGTGTTGGGTTCTGGGCATGCAGATGGATCCTATAGCCCCGAATAACGACTCTGCATCAGATTCTTTCCGCAGTGAAGTAAAGGAGACAAGGGCAGCAGAGGAAGGGGTGAGGGAGGATATGTTTGTTGATTGTCCAGACGAGATAGAAACTTCTGAATCCCAGCAAAACTCCGAGGAGAAGGATCATGACCTATCTAATGAATTAGACAGTGGAATCCAAGTCGACCAAGTGGTGGCTGAGATAGAACTGTTGCGCGATAAGCTTGAGAAGAGTGTTTCTGAGAAAGAACACTTGGCACAAGAATATGAGGTTCTGTCTTGGATGCATCTCTCGTCTATGTATTCTATCTTTCAGTATCTTGGCCTGAATAAAACTCTCTCACTCTTCCATGCAGGAAGAAAGAGCCATGCTTATGAGAGAACTTTCCCAGCTTTGTAATCAATTGAAGGTTTCAAATGGACAAGAGATTGCAGCAAATGAAAATATTGATGGATTTGTACAGGATATAGGTTCTGGTACCTCTTTGCATGAGATGATAAGTGAGTGTTCTAGATTCCTTAAAAATGCTATTGATGAACGTCTTCACACTGAAGAGACAGTACGAGAACTCCACTCTGTAATATATTTGAAAGATCAGGAAATTGATTATCTCAATGGGAAGGTTGCTGACATAACTGAGTCAAGTAATACTGCCCAGTCCAATTCAATTTCGGAGCATGATAAGTTGTCTCAATTGTATGAAGTTCAGCTTGAGAAGGATCGGCATATTGAGGAGATCGCAAACAGGTTATTAGCATCCCTTGCCACTGTGCACCATCAGGAAGAATTGCAGGATGGACCACTTTCACAAAAAATATCTAACATTGAGAAGTCAGTCACATTCTTAGTCGAAAAGTGTAATCTTTTTGTTTCTGGAAGCAGCCAACTTAAGGAATGTCTGAATGACGTTGGGCCAGATTTCGACAAGATTGAGGAAATTGAAATTTTTGTCATGGCACGCAATAAAATTCTTGAGCTTAGAAGAAAGGAAGATGAAATGCACCGAAACATAAGCAGTGCAGAAGATCAAAATAGGAAATTGGTGGAAGAACTGGAGAAACAGAAATCAACTGCTGAAAACATGAGTGCAGAAATTGGAAGACTAAGTGCAGAAGTTGAACACGAAAGGAATAGGTATGCTAACACAAAAGAGAAGCTTAGCATGGCTGTGACAAAAGGGAAGGCTTTGGTACAACAGAGAGACTCACTGAAGCAAACATTGCTTGAAAAAACAAGTGAGCTGGGAAAAATTTCAGTTGAACTGCAAGAGAAGACAAGTGCTCTAGAGGCTGCAGAAAAGACAAAGGAATTGGCGGCAGCAAGTGAAACATTTGTTGCTGCCCTGCATGAATCTCTCAGAGAAAAGGAGACAATACTTCAGAAATGTGGAGAAATATTATCCGAGAGTTTTGAAGCTAGGGAACTGCAGTCAACAGATATCACGGAGAAACTCAGGTGGCTTGCAGATGAGAACAAATCACTGAGGGATATATCTCTGCAGTATCATAAACTAACTGACACACTATGGTCCTTTGATTTCCCAGAAACAGTGGCATCCAGTGAATTTGATGTGCGGGTCCGTTGGCTTGCAGAGTCGTTCTATATGTCAAGAGAAGAAGCGACAAAGTTAAATTCGGAGATAGCCAAAACAAAAGAAGCTGCAGAGAAGGAGATTGAACACCTCTTTGCTTCACTTTTGGCAGAGATGCAGGATAGAAGTTATCTTCAAGCAGAATTAGACGAAATAAGAGGCAAATGTGAAGCACATGAAAGGTTACAACATGAGCTAGCTGCAGCTTCCGAGGGTGTAACTAAAGAGATTGATCGCCTGACATCATCGCTATTGGCAGAATCGGAGGAGAAAAGCCATCTTCGATTGGAGTTGGAGAACTTGAGACAAGAATATGAAGGACTTGTTGAAAAGGAAAATCTTGCTTCACTGGAGAAAGATAAAATCGTGACTAGGTTACTGGAGGCATCTGGACTTTTACAGGATGGTCAGCAAGAGGTTCATCCATGGAACTCTGACTTGACCACCATCGTTGATAATTGCCTTTTGAAGATTAGGGAACTTGCATATCCGAAAGAACCGTCTCTTGTCGAAATGGAAACCTTTGAGAGCTTCAAGAGTCTACTTTACATCAGAGATCAGGAAATGACTCTATGTGAGCTAATTATTGAGGAAGATTCATTGGTTAGAGAACATGCGAGTCATTTGACAGATGAGCTGGAAATGAAGACTCAAGAACTCAATGCCCTGAAGGATGAGAAGGTTGTTATGCAGAAAAGCTTTAATCAGTTGGAGGAGAGATGTGCTTTACTGAAGGATAAGTTGTCTATGGCAGTGAAAAAAGGCAAGGGGCTTGTTCAGGATCGGGAGAACTTGAAGGGTTCTCTAAATGAAAAGGATACAGAAATTGATAGTTTGAAGTCTGAACTGCAGCAATACTTAGCCAAGTATGCTGAATGCCAGGAACAAATCACTAAACTGTCACTTGATGTGGAGCGTGTTTCTCTGTTAGAGACAGATCTTGTTTCTGCAAAAGAACGTGGGGATCAACTTGAGCAGTTCTTGGCAGAGAGTAACAGTGTGCTGCAAAGACTCATGGAGTCAATTGAAGGCATTACTACTCCAACTAATCTCTCCTTCAGTGATCCTGTAGAGAAGTTAAAATGGGTATCTATATATCTTGGTGAAAATGAAATTTCAAAGGCACAGGTGGAACAAGAACTAAAGAATGTAAAAGATGAAGCAAGTTCCTTGGCTAGCAAGTTGTCTGAAGTCCAGGCAATGATGGAGTCACTTGAAAATTCCTTATCAATTGCAGAGAATAGCAGATCGGAACTCCTTGATGAGAAGAAAGATTTTGAAGTTTCAAGGGCACTTCTGGAGGAGGAATTGCAGAAGGAAAAAGAGAAAGCTTCCTCTCTTACAAGCAAGTTTGAAGAGCTTTTGGTTAGAAACAGAGAACTTGAAGATGCTCTGTCACTGGCAGAGAACAATGCTTCCAGGTTCATAAATGAGAGAAACCTAGCTGACGAAACTAGAACTCTTGCTGAAGAGCAGATGAAGAAATTAAAGGAGGAGCTCTCTGATCATGTTACTAGGCTTGATGAGACGAAAGATTTTGAAGTTTCAAGGGCACTTCTGGAGGAGGAATTGCAGAAGGAAAAAGAGAAAGCTTCCTCTCTTACAAGCAAGTTTGAAGAGCTTTTGGTTAGAAACAGAGAACTTGAAGATGCTCTGTCACTGGCAGAGGACAATGCTTCCAGGTTCATAAATGAGAGAAACCTAGCTGACGAAACTAGAACTCTTGCTGAAGAGCAGATGAAGAAATTAAAGGAGGAGCTCTCTGATCATGTTACTAGGCTTGATGAGACGAAAGATTTTGAAGTTTCAAGGGCACTTCTGGAGGAGGAATTGCAGAAGGAAAAAGAGAAAGCTTCTTCTCTTACAAGCAAGTTTGAAGAGCTTTTGGTTAGAAACAGAGAACTTGAAGATGCTCTGTTGCTGGCAAAGGACAATGCTTCCAGGATCATAAATGAGAGAAACGTAGCTGAGGAAACTAGAACTCTTGCTGAAGAGCAGATGAATAAATTAAAGGAGGAGCTCTCTGATCATGTTACTAGGCTTGCGGATGCGGACAAAACTATTCAATCCCTTGAAGATGCATTGTCTCAGGCACAGAAGAATATTTCATTACTTGCTGCTGAAAACAGTAAGGTAGAAACTGGCAGGACTGACTTAGATGGTGAGATAAAGAGAATCAGAGAAGAAGCGCATTCATATGCTACCAAGCTTTCTGAAGCCTCCGTGACAATCAAATCACTTGAAGATGCATTGTTACATGCAGAGAACAGCATCGCAGATTTGGTTGAGGAGAAGAAAAACGCTGAACAGGAGACTGTAGCGCTTACTTCTAAGCTGGAATCTTGCATGGAAGAGCTAGCTGGAACACGTAATAGCATAGAAAATCGATACCTGGAGCTCTCTGGTCAGCTTAGCCGTCTTCAGTTGCTTATAGAAGATGAGACATTTTCAACCTCGCTTGGACAATGTTTCCAGAAAAAAACTGAAAGCCTAAATAGCATAGATTTTCTACTTAGAGAAATGTGGGACTGTTTCCTGGAAATGGACTCTGATGTGCTGCAAAACGGTCTAGTCATGGAGGTATAGTTCTTCTTGGTATGTGTGTATTGTGTTATTGCTACTTAATTCAATGTTGTTTTTGTATGCCTCCCTTTTCTACTCTGTTTGAGTTAAACATCTCTTTGGTACATACACATGCAAAGACAATAAAGAGAAATAAAAAGAACGTTCTAACACTTATCTAACATATATGTTTCAGCAAAAATTTAACAATACCATTGAACCGCAGTGCCCAATCAAATACCTGGAGTCAGGTTGTCATTCAATAAGTGATTACTTTATTTGCTTCCAATTGTTTCCATAAAATGATAATGATGGTAAAAGTAGTATCGATGTTATGACTTTTTACAGTGTAGTTTCAAATCCAGTTTTGCCAACCAATAACACGTTAGATTAATCAGAAAGAGACCTGTTTTAGTTTATTACTTTCCAAGCTACTCTATCTTACAAGCCAGTTCTTCCCCTCCAAATTTTCTGTTTGGTATATGGTTCGTTCATGTTTTCTCCAATAACTCTCCTGCTTATTATCCTGTATCTTTTCTTACCTAATGGGGCACTTTGCATGTTCTGTTTTCATTTGTAGGATGGTTCTTCTCTTCTCACTGCTTTACCATTTAACTCTGCTCCGAACATGGAAATGTTGAATGGTGGGGTGGATGCTGTTGATACAGAGAGAATCATCATTCATATTGAGAAGATGGTCGAAAAATTCCATCTAAAGGGCAAGACACTGGCTGATACGTTGGATAATTTATCCACACTTATGGATCATTCAATTGCAGGTCTCTTGAGAAAATTATACATGACAAAGGATAAAATAACTGGCGCGACGAAGTATATGAATTCTCTCAAAGATCAATTGGAGGAGATTAAAACAGATAGGAAAAGGCAGGATGACACCATAATGTTGTTGGAAAGTGATATCAGAGTTCTAAATTCTGCTTGCGTGGATGCCACTGAGGTATTAGAGTTGAATGTTCTTAAAAATGTGTCAGAGCTGAAATCTATCCATGAATTGGTAAATCTAGACAGTACGTTCGTGGTTTCGGGAGCAGGCGAAGATTATGCAGCTATTGACCATGTAAAGAAGGCTGAGAAGCTATTACTCGCTACAAGACAGAATCAAGATCTAAGTAAACTGTTTCAGGACGCAATAAGCAAGTTGATGAATATGTCAGAAGATATGCAGAACCAACTGAAGGAAACTCAGCTAACTCACATTGCAATCTTGGAAGAAAGAGATCAATACAAAGACAAAGCCTTGAAATTGGAGGCTGATCTGATAGCACAGGAAAGCTTGTATCGTGAAATGGAAACTAAGGTAGAAGAGTTTAAGGAAAGAGAGGATGCGTTTAGGAAAAGAGAAGCAGAATTGTCTACCTCATTATCTGAATTTCATGGTACGTGGTCCATCATTTACAATTATCTTGTTTTATTTCACTTGCTGCATATTACTCTCTCTCTCTCTGGTTATAGACTTTGTAGTTTACCCCATTATAATGTTTTTGTTTCAGAACTGGAGGATATTTTATCAGTGTCCCAAGTAAAGTCCATTTTGGATAAGATAAACCAAGTTAAAGTCCCTGATGATGCCCTATCGCACGGAAATTTGCATGATTCAGCCGATGTAAGAAAGCTATTCTATGTGATAGATAGTTTCAGTAACTCTCTGCAGAAGGTAAGCGCACTATCCCATGAAAATGAAGAACTGCAATCAACCGTTGATGAGCAGATTCTCGAAATTGAACAACTGAAAAGGCAAGTTGAAGATCTTAAGAATAATGAGAAAGACTCTGAAAAGATGAACAACTTATCAGAGCTTGAATCAGGTTTGCATATTATTGTGCGAAAACTTGGGGGTGGTGATTTGATGGATGATTCAAAAGTAAACGTGGTGTACTGGAATGATCTAATACCCGTTGTCGACAAATTGGTCACAGCTATAATTTTTGAATCTGAGAACTTGAAGGTCAAAAATGAAGAACTTGGTACCAAGTTGATTGGGGCCCAAAAGGCTGTGGATGACCTGTCAAACAAGGTTAAAATACTGGAAGAATCTAATCAAGCTAGAGGCTTTCTACCGGAGGCAGACCAGGAAAGATCAACCTCTATATCTCCCCTGTCTGCTCAGTCAGAGATATCAGAAATACACGACGTGGTAAATTTATTTTTGTGCTTGTTTTCTCTGTACTGCTGATCTATGGTGCTATGCTGTCCTCGTCTTTTGCAACACTCTCATGTAAATGAGAAAAGTGCAATCAAACACATTTTTCACAAACTATCCTCCCAGCAACTTGAAGTTATTGGTGTTAAGAAGGCTTAAGGAATAATCACTTTTGGGATCCACCATTGTTACTGCTACTAATATGATGTATCAGGATTTGGATATTGCGCCATGAGCTTGTCTGCTCGTTTTGGAGGTTTTTTTATGTGGGCCCAATATAAATTTACATTCTTGTTGCAGATTATCCAACTGTTTTCCTCAATTTTTAACCTCCCTTTACCGAATTCTGCGCTCCCAACGCTTAACAAATTATTAAGGAAGTTTGCCATGAACATTTGACTCCCAGACCGAAAATAAATCAAATCGGATAAAAAAAAAAAAAAAGTGAATTCACAGTACTACTTGAATTGATAATTCGACTTGAAACTTGCAGGGGGCACTTGGTATAGCCAGCAGTATTCCTTCAACCTCCTCTGCTGCTCACGCACGTACGTTGAGGAAGGGTTCAAGTGATCACCTTGCTATCAGTATCGAGCCTGAGTCTGAACGTTTCATAACTGATAAAGGATCTGATGATGATAAAGGTAAACACATCAACAACTGTTACTTCATTGGATGGTCTCAGGTGTCCACAAACTAACGGGAAGTTGTCTTCACAGGTCACGTCTTCAAGTCTCTAATTAGCTCGGGTCTGATTCCTAGACAAGGGAGAACAGTTGCAGATCGAATTGATGGAATTTGGTAAATTCCTACTGCTGTTAACGTCATTTATTTTTTCCATGTTATTATACTGCCTCAAACTGAACATCTATTTGCTGTTTGCTTGCCGTTATCTCTAATACGTATTTTGGTACTATACAGGGTATCTGGTAGTCGAGTGTTGATGAATCACCCGAGGGGGAGGCTAGGCCTCCTCGCGTATTGGCTCGTCTTGCATGTATGGTTACTCGGCGCCATTCTGTGATGTGATAAGCAACCTAGGCACCGGTGAATGGTTACAGATATATATGCATGCATTTCAATTTGTACAATAGATGCACAAAGTATTAGTTGTGTTTTTTTATTTTATTTTTTATTTTAATCTTAGAATTTTGATAAATTGCCCCAGATGTAAATGTTCAGAATCATCTACCCAATTTGATTCTCTGCAATCAAATATTAAGGATTCAGAGAGTTCTTGCCCAGAAATTGTTGCCCTAGTGACATAATTCATGGTATTGTGTCAGAAAATAAATTTGCTTCTATATATATATATATATATGTATTTTATATCAATTCATATTTTCTTGAAACATATTTTCAAGTTTTCTCACCGTAATTTCTACTTATACTGCGTGAGCTAAAATCATTTTTGGTCCCGTAACTTTTCACTCGTAGAAGTTTGGTCCCAAAAAAAGTTTAAAATTCAATTTAGTCCTGTAACATTTCGCATTTAGTCATTTTTCCGTCGCCGGTGATCAATTTTGCTAGAAGATTTGCACGTGCCGGTCACGTAATCATATTTTCCTGCCAATTTTGAATCACGGCACCAGAAGCTTACGTGGTAAATTGGTCACGTGATTGGCATATGCGAGCCAAATTGGTCGCTTGTGAAAAATGGACTAAATGTGGATCCATTCCGAAAGTATGAGACTAAATTAATTTTTTATTTTTTTGGGGGCTAAAATAGTATGAGTGAAAAATTTACAGGACAAAAAATGATTTTAGCCCTATATTGCGCCAAGAGTGCAACCTTATAATTTCGTCCACTTATTAGAAATGTGACCAGAAAATTTATACTCCCTCCGTCCCAATTAACTTGTCCTATTTTCCATTTCGGTGCGTCCCACTTAATTTGTCACACCCATAAATGACAATTAAAGGCAATAATCTCCACTCTCAAAATATCCACATTCAATCTTCACATTTAAAAAAGTCAAAGATTCCACAAAATCTATTTTTTCTTGACATTCGTGTCCGATCAACTGTGACAAGTTAACCGGGACGGAGGGAGTAATAAATAAATGAAAATGTAAATACATCATATGCATGAATTCTTTATATAGAACGGTCCAACTAATTCTACAAGTATCATTTTTGGTAAAAAAAATCATTTAATTATTATTTTTATAAAAAAAAGTAATACTTTTAACTAATTAAGTGATAATTTTTTGCCACCTTATTAACTTAAACCGAATGGACCTCGAAAGAGGTGATTTCTAAGATTCGTTGAAATACAGTACAAGCATTTGATAGAAAAAAATAATCAACTTATTTGCACATTAGTCAAAGAAATTCATGAAGTTACGGGATTAATTACTAAAATCAGTCTTAACTTTGTGTGTTTTGACAAGTTGGAAATTCTATGTTTTGTCACAAATGCAACTTCTGAAAATTTCCAGCAAAAAAATTAAAAAAAACATTCAAAATTGTAAATTATTTTAAAAAACTGAAAATTATTTTTAAAACACTAAAAAATTATTGTATATATCTAAAAATATTGGAATTATTAAAAAAAAAAAAACCAGTTTTATAAAAAAAGAAGTGTTAAAATATTTGTTGCAGTTGAGGTTGAGCTTCATCATCACAAGTAATGGATTTGGTTCGCTGTTGCAATCTGCTTTCTTCGTCCAAATTCTCAGGTAACTAATTAAATTTGTTCTACTCAACAATTCACTCAATTATTCACCAAAATCGACCTTATCAGGTAGCGATAAAGGACGAAACTCAACCAAATCATTCACTGTGAGTGGAGTAATCTCCAGTAAGGGATGTATTAGGGCTTTGGGTAGTCAGAATCAGACCAGAAAGTTGCAGAAAAGGGACCAAAAGGATTTTCTGCAATCATCAGGAATTGAAGATGAAAATAATAAGATTATTTCTAGTGATATTGAGGTTGAGGATTCAGTGATAGTCCCACCAAGGAGTGCTGTGCTTCAAGCTTGCACTGTCACTTCTGCTTCCATGGCTGCTCTTGCTCTTTTAATTAGGCAGGTACCTTATTTTCCCTAAATTTTAATTTTATGCATTCTGTTTCTTATGTTTGCATACATTCTAGATTGTTGTTCTAGTTTTATGGTCATATATTCTTGAATTAACCTTTCACCATTTTTACTTGTTATGTTATATTTGATCAGATATTTAGTATATATCTGGAAATGTAGGTTTCCCATATTGTATCAAGCCAAGGATGGCCTGTTGTTGACACTTCTGCAGATGTAACGTGTAAGATTGAATGTCATGCTTCCACAAGTTAATCTGCGTGATATTTTATCTAGTTCTAAGTTTTTATGCCGTTCATAATTATGCTCATCGAGATTAATCAACAATATGTATGTAGACTTAAAAGCCTCTTTGAGAATGTTGGTTTTTTAAGGTTCCCTCATCTGGATGAAGTAGTGATAAATAACCAAATTCAGTTTTTTTACCGTGCTTTTGCAGTTAGTTTGGAATCATGGCATCTCGGATTGATAATGGGATCGGTTATTCTGGTATCATCGTCTCGTTTCTTGCTATTGAAGATATGGCCAGATTTTGCCGAGTCTAGTGAAGCAGCTAATCAGCAGGTATACGCATTACTCTCTGCTATTCGTGTGAGGATTAGATGCACATCTTTACCTGGAATCAGTGAGGTAAAATTCTTCTTATGCAACACTAAATTGCAGATTCTTACGTCCTTGGAGCCCCTTGATTACTTAGTAGTAGCATTTTTACCCGGAATTAGTGAGGTAAAAAGAACTCCTTGTTACATGATTTCGATTTTGGGAACAAGAATGAAGTTATTTATTTATTTATTTGGAACTGAACAGGAACTTCTCTTCCGTGGTGCACTATTGCCTCTCTTTGGCATTAACTTTACGAGTATTTTTAGCGTTGCTGCTTTGTTCGGTGTTCTACACCTGGGAAGTGGTCGAAAGTATTCCTTCGCAATCTGGTAATCAAATTCCCCTCTACATAATAGCAATCTGTCACTTTTGGATAGGTTTCCGAGATGTTAAAACACCCTTTTTTTCCGACAGGGCAACTCTTGTTGGGATTGTGTATGGTTACGGGACAAGTTTGTCGTCGAGTATGGTTGTCCCGATGGCTTCTCATGCGCTCAACAACTTAGTCGGAGGCATCGTCTGGCGTTACTATTTCAACTCATCCAAGCACATTGGATAATACTACCTTCGTTTTTTAGCTTTAAGGTACTACTTCTCTTTGCAATGCCATCATATATATATTATGTGCGACTTCATTTGAAGATCTGAGCGGCTGCTAAATTGTAAGATACTTCATTTTAGAGAAGTAGCTTGTAAGATACTACTTCTCTTTGCAGTGCCATCATGTATATGTATATATATTGTAACACAAATTGATGTGATTTGTTGTAGATATATGTATAGTCATTGTTTCAGCAGTTTAACAGATCATATTCTGTGCCATCAAATTTATTCTGTGCACTTGCTCTTTTATATGTCCTGTACATTTGTTGGGGACACTTTTGGGTAGCAGAGGGGTTGGTTTGGTCGAGTTTTTCTCAAAACTATTTTTTTTTATGATTGAACTGTTTTTGCTTGTTTAAGGTTGTTGAAAGATCTAAAAAATTATGGTTGATTTTGTTAAATTAGAGTACTCGAGCCGATTTAAACCCGAGATATACATGTCAGGTTTGGGTATAACTCAAAACCGCCGGGCCGGGTTGGTTAAAACCCGCACAGATTTGGCTTGGTTTGATTACATGCCTAGGGGTAGGTAAATGAAAGTCTTGTCAAGGAGCATCTAACGCAGGTGTTAGTTACACAATTAGATGCCAAGGTTGTCGATATTGTAATTGAAAAAATACACAAAACAATGTTGTCAAACTCGCGATTCAACTCGTACGATTCTACGAGTCATTTATGCTTCAACGATTCAACAGACGATTTTACGAGTTATTTATGCCTAAACATCAATTTTAAAATTAGTTTACTTTGAGTGGAAAAACAAACGGAACATTTGTGGATAGATGTTAAGCAAAATGCTATAATAAAATAAAAAACTTCATTTCTAATTATCATTTAATCAGCTGGAAGCAATTTTTAATATATATATATATATAAGAGCATATTTGAGATGTATATGTACATAAATATATATTTATATTGATATTTCCATTGGTAAGATTCTAAGATTCGATTCCGCAGACCGTTCATTAATCAAGTAAATCACAATTCGCGAATTTAACAACTTTGACATCTATATATATATATATATAAGTAAAATGGAGGGTATTAATGTAATTTTATCTTTCCCTCCAAAAATTTTAGACTATAAATTGGTAACTTTTTCTTATTTTTGGTAATTTCATAATTTTCTTTTATTTTTCTAAAATACAAATAATTTTTTTCATTTTTAATCTAATTTTTATGCATAATATACAAAATTATTCATCTTTTCACGATCTTCGATTTGACATCCATATCACATATATTATAATGAGATATTCGATTTAAATAAATAAATTGTTTGTTGGTTAATTATTTATGCTAGAATTGATGTTTATTGTGAATTGAACTATAATATTTTGGTTTTAGTTGCAACTAAAATTAGTAAAATAATTTCTTTATAAAAAATATGAGTTTTTTTTTTTTTTTTTTTTCATTTAAGTCATGCAGGGAGAAAACCCATTATTTAAATAATGAAAATCAAAGGCGAAAACAATAATATTTATTTTATAATCAACTTATTAAATCATCAAATCTACTAAAATATCTTCTTATCACGAAATTAATGAAGCTTTGAGTATATATATATTTATGTATTAAAATAGTGAGAAATTATTTTTAATTACCTATTTATATTTTTTAATAATGTTTATTTCGTTAAAATTGCTCTTTTAAGAAAATTTATCCTTTGCAGCTTAAATTATGACTTTTATTATATTTGGACACCCTTTTTAATTTTTCACTTTTACTAAAACTTCAATGCCTTTTTTATACTTGGTCGCACAAATCAACATCAAAAGCTTTCAATCTAAATAAATTTATTCGCATTAATCAATTTTTATCTTTAAATAAATAAAGTATTTATAAGAAGACTATAACATTTATATAAATAATTTACAATACTAAATAAAATATGGAAATACTCAAATGTTTTGAAGTAACCAAAAACTTTAATTTGTTATTCGAAACATTAAATAAATTTTGAATTTTATTTTGTTAAAATAAGATTTTATTAAATAAAAATTATTTAAGTATATTTGAAATCACCAAATGAAATGTTAAAAGTTGCAAATTAAAATTCAATGTTATAAAGAAAAAAAACTAAACATCTATAATTAAAACTTGAAAGTTTATTTAGATAAATTAACAGTTAAATATAAAATAAAAGCATAGACATAATGAGAAAAATATTAAACTTTACATTGCATATGATCCAAATAAAATATCATTGTTCCTTTTATTATATAATTATGGTTATTTTTAATTATTTATAGTTAGAAATGAAAATATTTTATAAATATATATAAGCCACAATAGTGACAATTCTGTAAGTAACACTTTCAAGCCTAAAATTTTAGACTATGACTGGGAAGTTGTTGTCACATTTGGTAAAGATCAAAATTTATTTTACTTTTTAAAGTTGCAAATATCTTTTCTTTTTTTATTTCTAATCTATTTATTATGTATTATATCAAATTAATCATCTTTTGACGATGCTTCATTTGACATCCATATGATATATATATATATATATATATATATAAAGATATTCTATTTAAAATATTATATTATTTGTTCGTTGATTATTAAAGTAAGATTTCAGTGTTTATTGTTGGTTGTACAAAAAATATAGTATTGGTTTGGAATACAATGAAAAATCATTCAAATAATTCTCTTTTACAAATTATTTTACTTGATTATTTCATTTAAACCACAATTAATCAATTTATTTTATCTGACATGAATTGTCTCAAATTAATATTTGATTTATAATCAACTTATTAAATTATTAAATTTGCTAATGCTTATTTACTATAATAATTATTTTTGTTGATAATTTTAAAAACTATGACTTTCGTTCATATATATAACTTTATATATGATAGTTAATCTTATATTTCTTTTTAATTAATTTTTATATTTTAGATATATTAATATTATTTTTCTATAAATAATTACATTTTGCAACCTATACATATATTATAAGTTGCAACTAAACTTCTTTTAAATAAGCAAAATAAACCAACTAGATCTATATGTTTTTTAGACTTTGCAACCTAAACAATAATGGGTCACCTTAACCAATCTCAATTATGTCTTATTCTTTTTTTTTTTTTTTTTTTTTTTTTTTTTCACATTTTGCAACCTAAGCATTTTTTTTTAACCAATGTATATCTTTCAATGAATCAACTATTTAAAATATAAATGTATAATTTAATTGAAACTTTTCAACATATATATGAAAGAATCAAGAAATATTGGAGCGCTCACATATTTTATTTTATTATTCCAACTATTGAATTATTTTGTTATTCCAACTATTGAGTAACTTTTGAATTTTATTTTGTTAATTCATTATTCTTTGTATATCGGAAATACCAAATAAAGTATTAAACCTTGCAAATACGATTTTTAAAAGTTGATAGTTATAGTTAGAATTTTAAATTTTATTTGATAAGTTTAAATATTTAAAGTAAAATGAAAAAAAAAAAAGAAAAATAAATTTCTTATAACATTATTCAGTTTATTTTATTTAATAATATGAGTTGATAGTTAGATATTTATATTTGTTTTAACATTCATAATTAATTAAGTTATTATGCACATAGGTGAAGAATGATCCAAACACATTAAATGTGTGTTTGAATTTCAAAGATAAAAAATGATTATTTTGAAAAATATTTTTTTTATATTGAATATTTATCTTAATGTTAATTTATAATACATATATATATATATATAAAAAGTAAGTTATATTATATTCATATATGACATGCTAGAAATTTATATTTACATTACTTATAACTTTATTTATGTTTTATCCTACATTTTAAAAAATATATATTTTATTAGGATAAAATCATCACATACTTAAATATTAGATTATATCATATTAAGTTTTATTAAAATCATTACTTTTTAAAAAAACCTCCGTGCATCGCACGAGAATATTACTAGTAAAATAAAAGGTATGATAGATCTCATGCTTTTTTTTTTTTTTTTTTTTTTTATATATAGAGATTAAAGTAAAAACATTGATGAGGACGCTAATGGCTACCAAGACGGTTACGTTGCTATTGGTGAAAAGTTCATGAATAATCAACACACGTAAAGTTTGCGCCTCTCCACTAAACTGTATTTCATTCAACTTTAAAGGCCGAGATCGCGCCACGTGGATTAAATAGACGAAGATGCCCAAATTAATACCTAACCTGAGAGTCAGGTGTTAATTTTCGACGAGGTTGCATTCTCCTATAAAATTCAGTTCTAAATCGTGATTTTTTTGTTTTTTAAATTATGTAGCTAAATGTGCAAAATCCTCATTGAATCTTTACTTGATCCTGAATTAGATGTGACAACTTGGACGACCCAATCCAGCCTATTTCATCAGGTTAACATCATATATCAGATCGGATCGACTAGGGCCAATATTCTATTGTGTAAAAGTTATCGAGTTCAGTCCAACCCATCTCCTAAGTATACTAAGATTCTTTGATCGGTCCATGGCCATTGAATCTTTAACCTATCAAATCGACCATGTTGATTCATGGTACTTCAAACTTAAATTTCTATGGTATTGTGGATGTGTGAGAAGTACGTGGCATGTCTTGTAAATGTATCTGTTTTTATAGATCTCACACACTTTACCACAACCAAGCTTAAAGAAAGTAGAGAAAAATAACCATGCAAGTTGGAATGTTGTTGTATTCTCAACCGGAATTCTTTTTACAAAGTGAACACAAATTCCCTCTCCCTTTTTTCAGAATTTTCTCTCATTCTTTGTTGCATATCTTTCTTTGATACAAATTGTGTATAGGAATTTCTTTATTCACCTTGCTGATTTACATGTTACAATCAAATATTTATACAAGAGTTTAATGATTGCCTAATCTTCTATTTAAGGAAATATAATTAAAGAATCTGTCAAATCCCTAAGATTAAGGTGCAAGATTATCTCTTGCTATTATCCCCCCTCAAGCAAGACGTGGGAGGTGGACCAACGCGTAGCTTGCCATGAAAGAATTCGAATAAGGGTCGTGAGAGAGCCTTGGTGAAAATATCGGCAATTTGCAATTCAGAGGAAATAAATCGAGTGTCAAGTTTTCCACTGGAAACTAGTTCACGAACGAAGTGGCAGTCGATGTCAATGTGCTTGGCACGCTTGTGAGCACTCGGATTTTGACTAAGAAAAATAGCACTGTTATTATCACAGTAAAGAAGAGGACGGGCCGGAGATACAATACGAAGTTCCTGAAGAAGCTGAGTTAACCAAACAAATTCTGAAGCAGTATTGGCAAGAGCACGATATTCAGACTCACAACTTGATCGAGAGACAGTAGGCTGCTTCTTAGCGCTCCAGGACACGAGATTGCCTCCAAGAAAAATAGAGTAGCCATAAGTGGAGCGTCGCGTTTCCACACAACGAGCCCAATCAGCATCAGAATATCCGACGAGAGATGGTGCAGAACCATAAGAGAAGGTAAGACCATAGGAAGGAGTGTTTTTGACATAGCGAAGAATGCGTTTGACGGCCTGAAAATGCTCGGTGGTAGGTTGTTGTAGATGTTGACTCACAAGATTGACAGCAAATGATAGATCGGGTCGAGTGATTGTAAGATATTGCAGAGCTCCTACTAAAGATCGATAAAGTGTAGGATCTTTGAACAAAGTGCCAGTGGAGGAAAGCTGACAACTAGCAGCCAGGGGCGTGTGAACAGGCTTGGAGTCCTCGAGAGTTGCACGATGAAGAATGTCCCGAGCATACTTTGCTTGATTTAAAAATATGCCGTCTGAGGTATATGTAACTTCAAGCCCCAAGAAGTAGCTCAATTTGCCAAGATCCTTGATGGAAAATTCGCGACGCAAACAGGTAATGAAAGAGGACAAGAGTTCTGCAGAATTTCCTGTGAGGATAAAATCATCAACATATACAAGCAGATACAAAATAGAAGCCTCACGACAAAAAATAAATAGAGATGAATCCGAGCGACTGCAAATGAAACCAATGCTGAGAAGAAAGTCATTAAGACGCTGGAACCAGGCGCGGGGAGCCTGTTTTAGTCCATATAACGCCTTTTTAAGGCGGCACACGTGATGTGGAAAACGAGGATCGACATATCCAGGGGGTTGTTCCATATAAACCGGCTTGGGCAAAACACCATGCAAAAAAGCATTTTTAACATCTAATTGATGAAGTGGCCAGCGGTTTAAGACAGCAAGAGAGAGAACAACTCGAACTGTGGAGGCACGTACAACGGGACTGAATGTATGGGTATAGTCTAAACCAGGGAGCTGAGTGAAGCCTTGAGCTACCAGGCGAGCTTTATGGCGATCAATAGAACCATCGGCCAAAAACTTAGTGCGAAAAACCCACTTAGAGCCGACAATGTTTGTGCCCGGTGGACGAGGCACGAGATCCCATGTATCATTCGAATGCAAAGCGGTCAACTCCTCATCCATAGCTGCAGTCCATTCAGGTCGTTTCAAAGCTGATTTTATTCCACGAGGCTCACTCACTGCAACAAGAGCATCGAACAGAGGTGTTTGAGCATAATCAGTAACATACCGAGGCTTGAAAATACCGGATTTGGATCGAGTCTGCATGTGATGAGAAGGTACTGGAGCTGGTGGGGTGGCCTCAATAGGAAGTTCAGCCGGTGTAGGTGGTGAGGGTTCCGGCGGGAGAGGGGAAACCAATCGTGAAGGCTCGGGGTGATTATGAGGTAGTGAGGCGTCACAAATAGTGCAAGGACCAACAGGAGTTGGAGGCTGAGAGACAGAGACGGTGTCCTTGGACTGAACGTGTAGACGAAGAGGTTCCCAAAACTCCGAGATAGGGAATGAAGATGAATTATGCCTGCCAGGGGAATCAGAGAAGCGAAAATGCAGTTCATCAAATTTAGCATGACGGGAAATATATATGCGAAAGGTAGAAGGATCAAGACATCGAAATCCCTTGTGAGAGCTGCTGTAACCCATAAAAATACATGGCGCACTTCGTGGCTCAAACTTGTTTGTAGTATAATCACGAAGACATGGATACACCCGGCACCCAAAAGGATGAAAATTTTCATAGTTGGGAGTAGTGGAAAACAACATTTCAAATGGCGATTTTCCATGAAGAACTTTGGAGGGAAGACGGTTTATGACATATACAGCGCTACTAAATGCTTCCACCCAAAATTTTAAGGGAACATGCGAGTGAAACAGCATGGCAAGACCAGTTTCAGTGACATGTCGGTGTTTTCTTTCAGCTCGACCATTTTGAGAAGGTGTATAAGGACAAGAAAAAATATGACGGATTCCATGGTCCCGAAAAAAATTCTGAACTTTATGATTTGTGAATTCAGTGCCCCCGTCACTATGAAAGACTTTTATTCGGCAAGAAAATTGATTTTCCACAAAAGCATGAAATTGAAGCAACACATCATAAAAATCAGATTTATGTCGTAAGGGATAAAGCCAAGTGAATCGCGAAAAATCATCCACAAATTTAACGTAATACCGAAAACCAGAAGTGGAAGAAACGGGTGCAGGCCCCCACAAGTCACAGTGAATTAAATCCAAGACATTTGTTGATCGTTTAGCATCCAAAGCAAAAGGCAAACGCTTGCTTTTGGCTTTTTCACACGAATCACAAACTATAGGTTTGGGTAATAATGACGTAACAGAAATACACCCAAGTTTATTCAAAAAAGTAATAACATCAAAGGAAACATGTCCAAGCCGTGAATGCCATAGTTCAAAGGACGCTTTTGGACGTCGAGCGGCAACCAACGCGGACTGGCCACCATTCAAAACATAAAGCCCACGCTCACGTCGGCCGCGAGCTAGAGGTTCCTGTGTTGCCCGATTCTGAATAGTAAAAGAATTATTAGTGAATACCACATCGACAGGAGAATCAGCGGTTAATTTGCTTACGGAAAGCAAATTTTTAGTAATGCCCGGAACAACCAACACATCAGATAAACGTATTTTATCAGAGACAGAACAAGTACCAACACGAGATATGGATAAACATGCACCATTACCCACTATAACAGTATCAGAACCTGTATAAGATGTGGAAGACTCCATCTGAGCAACATTAGGAGTCATGTGAGCAGAAGCCCCCATGTCGAGATACCAATCGGAGGCGGTAGAATCTGAAATCTGGCAACCGGCAGAGAAGGCTTCGGCAAGATTAGCACTTGCAGCTGTCGAGTTTCGTGTGAATCTGTCCTGGCACACATCAGCGTAATGGCCATCTGTTCGACATATCTGGCAGTGTGGTGGGCGTCGCTGTCCTGAACCACGACCCTTGCCACCTTGTTTGCCGCGGCCACGAGATGAGGGATGAGACGAGGGAGGTGTGGTTTGGGCAGAAAAAGCAGCGACAGTGGAAGAAGATGATTCCAGGGAGTCTTGAAAAAGAGCAAAGCTCTCTGCTTTGGCAACTAAATCATGAAAGGTTGGTAATGGAGTGATAGCCATTTGGGCTGCTGAAAACCCAACAAAAGACGCACCGAGACCCCGTAAAAACCAGTGAACTTTGTCTGTGTCATCAACGGGACGTCCTATTGCTGAAAGTTGATCACAAATGGACTTAAATTGACGACCAAATTCGCTGACAGAACGAGTGCCCTTTTTCATCAGCTGAAGTTCGTCCTTGAGACGAAGCTCTCGTGCCTTGGAACTATGACTAAAGGCACTCTCCAGGCCGAGCCAGACAGCACGAGAAGAGGTGCAACCGACGACAGCAGCCATAGCTTCTTCAGTTAATGAGGAAAAGAGGAGACTGATAAGCCGTTGATCATCCATATGCCAAGATTGATAGGCTGGGTTGGGCGTCTGTGTGCCATCCGCGGCTGACACTTCATGGGGCGGCGCAGGTCGTGTGCCATCGACGAGACTGATAAGTCCTTGGCTAGTGAGAAGAGGCAGTAGCTGACTCCGCCATAGCAAATAGTTTGAGGAGGAGAGCTTGATGGTAAGCATATGGATGAGTGTGGAGAATGGAAGCGTATCAGAATGAGAGGATGCCATGGGAAGGAGAGGAAATTAAAGGAGCGAGGGGAAGGAGTTTTAGATGCAGAACCTGACTGATACCATGTGTATAGGAATTTCTTTATTCACCTTGCTGATTTACATGTTACAATCAAATATTTATACAAGAGTTTAATGATTGCCTAATCTTCTATTTAAGGAAATGTAATTAAAGAATCTGTCAAATCCCTAAGATTAAGGTGCAAGATTATCTCTTGCTATTACAAATTCACCTATTTATAGAACTAGAGATTGGTGGAAACTATGATAATGAGTCTTTCGAATCGTAAATGTCCCATCAAATCATGTAGAAGGACATATACGCCATGTGTCACCCATACAAGGCTTACTTCAGAGGCATTAGTCTTTGTCTGCCACTTTAATTGAGCTCGCGACAGAGGAACAATCGAGGTCACTTCAAGGCGACCTGTCTTACCGGAGCAACCTGCATCGCTTAAGCGTTTTGCATACAAGGTCGGTCATGGTAAGAACACAACACCCCCTTCCTACCACGATCTCGTTCTAAAGATCGTTTCCCTGACTCTATCTGTAGATTTCTGGACAGGCCGTCACGTTTTGCATGTTCCACGTCATCCTTTAAGCGACGTGTCTGACTATTTTGTACTGAAGTGAACGAGTTATCAACAGGTACAATCCGTCTAAAATATTGTATAATTTGAACCGATCTATCGAACTGAACCGAATCTACTGACACTAACCTGAATCCTTACCATGACCAAACCAACATATCTATTATCTACTGCTAAAATTATTTAAGTTTCTTGAATGAAACATTAAAAATAAAAAAGTAGAAATGGTGATTTCGTAATTTTATTTATTTTGTAATTATATTTATTTTCTCAACAACTAGACTAGGACCCTATTTCTGTCTGATCCTCATTGAATGCCCACTGCTCATTTCACCTTCTGTTAATGGCCTCTTCCACTGGTCGACGGATACGTCTCCATCGTGAAATTGCATTAATATTTTGTCGTTCCATAAAAGTGTTTTGTACTCTCTCCGTCCCATTTGAATTTGCACATTTTTCTTTTGGATACGTCCCACACTAATTAGTACATTCTTAAAAAAAAAGTTATCGCACAATTTCCACCCTTAAAATCTCCATCTTCAATCTCCACCTTTAAAAAAGTCAACTAAAAAGCAAAATATTTTTTCTTAATATACGTGCCGGGTCAACCGTGCAAACTCCCGCGAGATGGAGGGAGTATTAAAAAAATTGCTCCAAATTAAAAGTCATGTTTTAAAAATTAACTTTTCGTTTTACTAGTTTAAGTGAAAATTTGAAATTTCCCATGTTAATTAGATATTTAGATATGAATGCTAAGTTAATTAAAAAATTAAAATAAATCGGGTGAGCGTGTGTCGATGATTTTCGGAGAGTTGTACATTCATAAAATGAATAAAAAAAAATGTAGATTTTCAAATATAACGCTTTTTATGGGACGGATATAATATATAATTCACGGTTTTCAACTTACTCGGCCATTATTTTTACGTGGCAGCTTTCTAGTAGTATGGCACGAAATAAGAAAAATTACATTTTTAGTCCCATAAGTTAGGATCGGTTGTAATTTTAGTCATTTAAATAACATTTTGCAACGTAAATCTCACTAGGTAAAAAAGTACAAATTTGTTGTCATTTTCTTGCCCAAAAATCCAGAATCCGTTGAGGAACACTCGTGAGTCGTGACTGTCACGTGAGTTCAAAAGTTCAGCTCCGTCTGTGGTGGCTAAGGTTGCACAATCTGAGTAAGATTTCTAATTTTATAAGCACATACAACAAGATATTGTTTGAAATTACGTCACCCCAGCCACAAACGTACGAAAATCCTTTATTTTCGAACTCACGAGACATTCGCATATTGTTCTCAACAGATTTTGAATTTTTCAGCGAGGGACTAAAATTGCACACTTTTTAAGCCTATTATGAGACTGCAGAAAACCATTTAGATGGAATTGAAATTACAAGTGACCATAACTTATGAAACTAAACATTGTGTTGCTAAAATTACATACGAACTCCAATGTATTTCCTCCTAGGCGTTAGAATCTCATTGATCGTTTATATTTATTTTTGTATTCCTCTCGTTTTAACCATGTCTATATCAATTAGTTTCGCTTGAAACCTGATTAGTAGATAGATCCAGTCCCCTGCCTAACAACCATCCTAAAAATACAATTTTTATACAAAAAATATAGAATATATTTGTTTAAGGTTCTCCTCCATATATTAGAAAATGTCAAATTTAATTTTTTCTTTTTTTTTCATCACTTCATCCACGTTAGCTTACAGTATTTCAGCTATCACTAACCTTAAACAAACGCGCTCATAAAGAAATTGACAAAAACTTGGGTGCATAAGATGCATCATAGTGTTATTGTACACCTTGTGGGCTCCACTTGTATTTTTTACCCACCAATTTTACATCCCTTTTTTTTAACTGTTTTATGTTTGTTTTTAAAAAATTTACCGTCATATATATGGCGGTTCTCTCTCTCTCTCTCTCTCTCTCTCTCTCTCTCTCTCTCTCTCTCTATATATATATATATATATATATATATATATATATATATATATATATATATCTTCGTTTTTTCTCTCTAACCTCTTGTGATTTCGCGAGTTTGGCTGTGGATTTTCTATCAGTAATCTTCTGCGTTTTGCTGCTGCTCGAGTTCGTAAGGTATTTTTATGGTGGTTTTTCGAGTTTTTTTTTTCTGAATTCTTCTTCTCTGTTCTTCTATGTTGATAATTTATTATTTTCGAACATGCTCTGTTGATATGATTTAATGTACCCAGTACATGTTAATAAACGGCACAGTATATGTTAATAAACGGTACAGTATACATAGTTGTTTGATGCAGTATATATTTTTTATACATCAATCTGTTTTACAGTTACAGTATATATTTGTAAACAGTACAGTATATATATGTATGTGATGTAGTATGTGTTGATAATTTGTTATTTTCGAACATGCTCTGTTGATATGAATTTAATATACACAATACATGTTAACAAACGCTACAGTATATGTGAATAAACGGTTCAGTATACATAGTTGTTTGATGCAGTATATGTTTTTTATACAGCAATTGAAGTATACTGTTAGGTAAATAAATGTGTACTGTCATATAGAATAACATGTACTATCGGGTTTTTACATTTCTGATGTTCTTGCACTGTTATATCATTATAAACTTCAGTATCCATATCTACGAGAAATCATAAAACAAACCTCTTCAAAACATTTTCGAATTTGTAATGAAAACGGAATTGTAATGTTCAAATAATGAAATCAAAATCATTAATAGCTCATGTTCATGATTTTTTCGAAGCCAATTGATAATTACTATGATTGATTTTTTGCAGATTTTGGCTGAAATCTCTTTCTGCGAAAATTGACAGAGGATCAATGACAGTATGTCGATGAAGATCGACGAAATTGGCCTGAGAAATCGATCTGAGGAACTGGTTGATAAAGATAGCGCTGATAATCGCGCTGTTTGATAAAGAAGATGAGGGTTTTGCCTTTGACTTAAATCAGGAATTTATTTATTTATTTTTATCTGATGGATAAAGCGTTATAAGTGGGACCCACAAGGTGTACAATAACACTAATGTGCGTCTTATGCACATGAGTATCACTCAAAGAAATTATATAGGAAAGGAAAGTTTACGGCCATCCAATTAATAGTACTTTATTGAACTTCAATTTCCATGTATAGGTATATACACATGCATCAACATTGTGAGCTCTTCCTCAACAGAAACCTCCTATCATCATCATCTTCTTCCTTTCTTCTGTCTCAAAAACATGCTTTCACCTCACCCTTTCTGGATACTTCTTCTTCTTTCTCTAGGTTTCCTCTCTCTCCTCACAAACTTATCTTCCCTCCTCAAATGGATCTTCCGCATCCTTCTCCGGCCGCCCAAAGATCTAAAAACTTACGGCTCATGGGCACTGGTTACTGGTTCCACCGACGGCATCGGTAAGGCGATCGCCTTCAAACTCGCCGAGAACGGCCTCAATCTCGTTTTAGTTAGCCGGAATTTAGCTAGGCTGAAAACGGTTTCGGCCGAAATCCACAATCGGTGAGACGAAAAAATCTCTCTCTAATCACATAATATGGAGTGTTTGTAACTGCGTTTTTCAAGTATTTTTTAGCCTATAACTTGGAAAAAGTTATTTTGAAGTATTTGTAAAATTACCTTCAGCTTCAATAAGAATTTTATTGTTTCTCTCTACTCGATTGTTTGAAATCACTTTTTTCTTCAAACACAACCTACGTTTCCTATAAGTGATTTTTTAAAATTTCTAGTTACAATCACTTTTAAAAAGTAAAAGCAATAGCAAACATTTATTATATGTTGGTCTTTAAAATGCTCGTCTATATTTTAAAAATCTATTTTTTTCGTCTCTAAATTAGTGACTAAACTTCTATCTCTATTACGAAATTAGAGACCAAATTACATATAGAAATAGAGATGCATCATGTCCTGTATCTAATATTTAGTAGTTACTCCGTCACCAATCCTGAGCCGTCTTAATTCATTATTAATTTTTGTTTCTAATTTAATTTTTTTTTTTCCGATAGTTATTCCGATATAAAGATCAAGCTATTCGAGCTCGACTTTTGTGGAGATGTAGTATCTGGAGTTGGAGAAATGAAGGCGGCGATCAAGGGGCTTGATATTGGGGTTTTGATCAACAATGTTGGAATTACATATCCGAGAGCGATGTATTTTCATGAGGTGGACGAGGAGATATGGATGAATTTGGTGAGGGTTAATGTGGAAGGTACTATTTTATTTACGACCGTGGAAATATATCGAAATATTATACAACAAAATTATGGAAATTTTTATATATTGAATTTTAGGTACCGCATGAGAATTTGAAATTTTTAAAAGTTCGGTATTACGGTATGTTTCGATATATCAAATTCTTTTTGATATTTTAGTATTTCAATATATATCGTTATATTGAATTTTTTTTCGGCATTTTCGTTGTGTTGTATATCAGTATATCAAAATTTTAATGGTATATGTCGAATAATTCGGCATACCAAAATCAACGGCAAGTAACGATATATTTGAATATCGATAGAAAATTCAATACACAGAAGTTTTTGGCACGCAGCGGCATGAATTTACGACATATAAGAAAATTTCAGATAACAGTGTGAAGTTTTGGTAGACTGGAAATTTTGTTATGGTAGCTATGAATAATTCTGTACGGTCTAGTTCAATATTATTATAATATTATATATTAAAAAAATTGGATACTTTATTGTAGGATAGTATATGTATTAATTAATTAATTGTGACTCGGTCAACTTTTGAGTCTTGAGTTATTATATCAATTCATTAATTATTTATATTTTATTAAAAGAATGTAACTACACTTTTAATTTAATCATATTATTGAATCAACTTACTTAATAAATATTATGTTCTGATGGATCGATTGAACAGGTACAACTTATGTTACGAAAGCAGTTGTAGGAGGGATGATTGGAAGGAATAGAGGCGCCATTGTTAACATTGGATCTGGTGCTTCAATTGTTGTTCCTTCACATCCTCTTTATGCTATCTATGCTGCCACCAAAGCGTAAGAATCTCTATCATGCATAAATTAGTGAATGAGTTGTAGAATTTTGGGTGAAATTCAAATAGGAGATGAAATGCAGGTTAGGTTTTTATTAGTCTTTAAGATACGATATGAAATGCAGTGTACTGAGCTGCAACCGCCGCTACCCACTTTTTAAAACTATCACTGTATGTCACGTACACACACAGTAAGCACGTGAATGCACTAAATAATTTCGCCCCAAAAATAATCGCCTGTCAAAAGGTACTGTAGAGTAATGGCGCAATTCTTT
The DNA here is from genome assembly GCA_958295605.1 of Ajuga chamaepitys. Classification (NCBI taxonomy): domain Eukaryota; kingdom Viridiplantae; phylum Streptophyta; class Magnoliopsida; order Lamiales; family Lamiaceae; genus Ajuga; species Ajuga chamaepitys. The sequence continues at coordinate 51,560,913 of OY282508.1, read as the reverse complement.
TGTGCACCAGTAAAATCTCGATAATCTGATCATTCTCAGGCAATGTTTGGTTGGAGTTGGGGTGATTGAGCTGGGAGAAATGGCTGAAGTTAGTAGCTGAGGGTGTTAGAGAGTGATGTTTGATTTAGTGGCTGGGGTTGTGGTTGGAGTGTGAAATTTAATTATTAATTATAAAATATGATGTGATGTGGGTAAGAGGTAGTTATTAATGATTGGGATAATGATTAAAGTAGTTTTTGGACTTGTGATTGGTGTCCCCCACCAAACCCTAATACTCCAACTTGGCCAAACCAGCCCAAAGAAACACTAGGTTGGATTGGCCAAACTGATGAGAGATTGGGCGAACCCCAACCAAACATGTCCTCAGTTTCTTATCAAAATATATTGATATTTATAGTGAAAGATATTATTTGTTTTAAAAAATCGATATTGAAAAAAAAAATTAGAAATTTAATTGTGTTTTCTTATCAAGAGGTGACAATTTAGACGACTCGGGTTCAAGGGTGGCTCAGAGAAGTAGGCAACTAAGGCGTTCACCTTAGACCCCCAATGAAAGAGGGCCCCCAAAAATATATGTTTATGTGTATATATTATGTATAATATTTATTTTTTTAACTTAAATTTATAATATAAATAAACTCTATCAACTAGTTTTGCATTTGATCCTAATAACTATAATTAAAGTTTAACTATACTAGATATTAATTAACATAAAAAAGAAGTACCATAATATCCTCATAATTTACATACTTAATAAGTATGGGAAAAATTCATTTTTAGTCCAATATGTTAGGCCTTGTCCAGTAAAAGTCCTGTATGTTAGAAAATTTCAATTTTAGTCCTGTATGTTTCCAAAGTTATCCAATTTAAGGACACTAACCATCAGAAATGGTCAATTTGACCACAATTAATCATGTGCGACGCACGCCACCAATAAATTCGAGAAAGATGAAGAAAGAGAGAAAAATAAAATAAAAAATACAATGAAATGCACCTCATATGAAAATTAGGGGTTACCTTTTTCTTTTCTTTCTGGCCAAGCTACTAAAGTAATTTAATGATTTGACATGTTATCTGGACAAATACTTGATACATATGCATTAGCACTCAAAAATCCTAAATTTATTAGTCTAATTCCGGCTAAATTGGTCGTTGATGATGGTTAGTGTCCTTAAATTGGACAACTTTTGGAACATACAGGACTAAAATTGAAATTTTCTAACATACAGGATTTTTACTGGACAAGATCTAACATACTGGACTAAAAATGATTTTTTCCCTAATAAGTATTATCTATATACATTTGTAAATTTTATAATACACCAAAAACAGATAAAAGGAAAAGACTTTTATTGCTCCATTTCTCTTTCACCAGTTTTCAAGACAAATATATTGCTCCGATCATCCTCAATTTCTTATATCTTGAATAAGTTCTTTGAAGGGAACACAAGTACTGAACTTCTCTGGTTGAATCCTATCAAAGCTTTATTAAGAGAGATAAATAATTTTACATGATTTTTATTTAATGAGTTATTAGAGATCTACTAGTCTGCTATTTAGAATTTCGAAATCATGGGTTCTCCAAGTTCTATATTTCTAGAACTTATGTTTTATTTATTTTAAATTTTACAGTACTGATTCATTTTATTTGCTTGAAAACCTTATTTGTTTTATAAAATTGCAAAACTCAAAAATGGTACTTCCATAAAAAATACTTAATCTAATAAAAGAACTAGATTGTTTTTCAAATCATATTATTGCATATGGAATACTAGTTACAACACATGTTATTGTTGCATCTACAGAAAAAAGTTTTTCAAAATTGAAAATTATACAGAATAACTTGCAAACAATATGACATCGACTTAAGATAGATTAAATGGTTAAGCAATTTTATCGATTAAAAATAATTTACTAGTTAAACTTGAATGTAAAAGTTTAATCAAAACATTTTCATCTAAAAAAGCTAAAAGTAAATTTATGATTTAACAATAATTTATTAATTTCCTTTCAAATTAAAAAGCCCCATTTTCTTGTCTTGCCTAGGACCCCGAAAATCTTAATCCGCCTCCGCCCGCATCAAACAATAAAAATTATTGAGTTCAACTTATTTCATATATATATGATAATTTATCCGTCGAGCTTTTAGCTCATCGAGATGGGTCTGTAAGAACCAATGATACTTTGAGCTTGCATTTCTATAGTTCAGTCCATCTAAAATATTGATTGATGATCGAACCAATTTTACTAGCTCTACTTCTTTCCGCGACTAAAATTGAGCCTTATCATGCAGGTATGTTGATCAGCTATCCAGAAGCCTGTACGTAGAGTACAAGCAATATGGAATAGATGTCCAATGCCAGGTAAAATTGCAATTCGTCCTAACTTAAACACGAACCGCCAACTTTAAATTACTAATAAGCGTCTCATAACATGCCCGGTCTTTATATAAATCCAACAAGTCGATGGACTCGGGCCCGAAAACGTAACGAAAGTCAAGGGCCTCAAATTCTTTATTTATGTATATTAATAGTAATTATTTGATGGTGTTACATTCGAATTATTAATGTGGTGCTGGTGCTGATTTTGATTGATGTTGAAGAATAAAAACTACAGTTTTACTAGGAACAAGATTTTATTAATTTTTTTTTATCAATTTTCTACACCTAAATCTCAATAAAAAATAAGGTATAAAATTGGACAAATAGTTATATCGGCATAATTTTAAGAATTGCTCTATTTAAAGAGAAATTGCTCTAGAAATTGAAAATTTTGTCAATTTTAAAACTCTAGTCATCTCATCATTATGAAAATAGGTAATTTTAATTTGATATTTCTAGTTTAATGATAGTGATTTTAAAATTCTGGTTTTATAATATTCATAGTACAAATATTCATTTTCTAATATTTCTTAAGGTTGTAAAATGAAAGAAATATTAATTTAGAGGGTCAATTTAATAGCTCAGGTCAAAAGAGTGGTAGGATTCTAGTCAATATAGTAGTCTCATATGTATTGACGATGTCATATTATAAATTGGAATTGTTCTAACAGAATGAGATTTAAATGTGGCAACAAGTAAATGAGTATTTGTGATACTCAGGTACCACTATATGTGTCGACCAAAATGACATCAGAGGTCGCATTCGTCGAAAAACCATCAATATTCATACCATCGGCAGAAAAGTATGCAGAAGCAGCAGTAAAATTCATAGGGCATCGACAACCCAGGTGCACCCCTTACTGGGCACACTCAGTGCAGTGGTTCTTTGCCTCAATGTTGCCTCATGCCATTCTTCATTCTTGGAGGCTGTCCATTGGAATCAAAAGAAGGAAATTTAATAGAATCTAGTCTTTCTTATATATCTGAGTAGGGTTAATCGCAGCATCTCTATCGGATTATCGGTGTTTTTGTACATAAGTTATTTAGTTTTTCCCTTTGGTCTTCTGTTTGTCTTTTGCTCTCATTTGTTTGGTCCTTACGAGACTTTTGGGGATGTGTGACCTCCGAACTTTATTTTTCAGTGAATCTATTTGAGATTGTTTTCTATGTTCGTGTTTCTTCTTTAAGACAAGCAGTCATAATTTGTTGGAGAAATATAGTTCGTCCAGAACAACTTAATGGTTTGCAACAACAACAATACAACTGGGAATTCCGTTTGGTTTCACATGTTTAAAGTGGCATGCAGGATAACACTAATTTTTTTTGTATATCTCATTCCCTCATAATTAGGTTGCGAATGTATTTTTAACTAGTTATAGTTGTTTGTAATTGTAGATTTTTCTATTTTATGCGTGAATTAATATATCTAACTTTGATAAATATTGTTATGTAAAAATCTGGAATATGATTTATGCAAAAAAAGTAGATCTGTTAAGATACTAAACTATTAAAAGAAAAATATACTCGACGAATACGTTTTTCGTATCTTTCTTTTTCTTCTTGTATACTTCCTCCTTCCGGTCTAACTTGCCTATTTTGATCAGGAACAAAGGTTAAGAAAAAACAGATTTTGTAGAATTTTTTACTTTTTTAAAGATGGAGATTGTGAGAGAAATTTATCATTTATGACTGACAAGTTAAGTTATGATAAATCGAAAATGAAAGTAAGCAAGTTAGAACGGGAAGAATATAGTAATATTTAGAAAAAATTCAATTTAGTCAGATGAGAATATTATCAAAATATTATTAGCCAATAGCCACAAATTTTATCTTTTTAGTCCCAAGTTTCAAAGACTAAATTTTTTAGTCCCAAACGCTAAAAAAAGTCAAAAGAAAAACATGAGACAAAGAGTTGGGATAAAAAAAGTTTTGGAAAAAAAAATATTTGGCACAGAAAAGAGTTCCTTGTAACTAAATAACATAAACTTGAGACTAATACTATTTTAATCCTATTTTTATGGAGCCACGTGTTCTAAACTACTGTCTAATTTGCATTTTTGTATAATATTTTCCGGCCAAAGTCCCGTATGCTCCAGTGATACGGTATAATTCGAATTGGATATCACGATTCATGCTTAAAGGTATTATATATTCGGTAATGCTTTTAAACATTAATCGTAATACTTTTCACCGTGATACATTTACTCATCACATGTAATATCTTTAGACATAAATAGTAATACATTTTGACCTATAACCCAAATTGTACGAATCTAAGATTCATGCAACTAGTACATAAAAGCCTTTCCTTATTTTTCCGTTGATGCCCCAAAATAAAACCAAAAAATTTAAGAAAATGTTGGACCAATAGAAAGAAGCTTTAAAGAGGATAAATATCAGAAATCAATTGCAGTTAGGAGTAGCAATTCGGCTCATCGGTTTCGCATTATATATAAAAAATTATTTGAAAGTTATGACTATTATTACCTCTGTCCCGCTTTAATTTGTCTATTTTCTTTTTCGATTTGTCCTGATTTAATTTGTCAGTCCATAAATAACAAATTTCTCTCACAATCTTCACTCTCAAAATCTCCACCTTTAAAAAAGTTAAAGATTCCACAAAATCTAACTTTCACGCCTGACCAAGATAGACAAATTTACCGGGATGGAGGAAGTATATTTTAAAATAAATTATTGGTTTCAAATTGCTTCAAGTTAACTCGGGTTAATTTTGTTTGTCTCGAATTAGTTTTAATTTAAATCAAATTAGATCAAATTCGTGGGATTGGGTTAGAAATTACCACTACTAATTGCGGTGGTGTGAAAAGATCGTGGCACATATAATATCACAAAATTTAAAAACAGAAAAGGAAAATAAAATAAATAAAATTGGGACCAGTTTGGGTTATAAATGAATGGGGGACTAAAAAAGGATCTGTAACGACAAAGATGTGGCATTGTAAGTTAGAAGCAAACAAAAAAAAAATACAATACACTCCCCATTAAGTTCGAATGCTCTATAACCCCTTGCTGCCACCAGACCATTCGGGTCGGGTCGGGCCCGGCCGAGCTAGATGGACCTAGACGGGCCTAGCGGATCAATGCAATTATATCAAATTTGATTGAGCCAAAATTTTATTGGGCCTAAAATAAGTCAGTTCAGTCAAACACATTCTCTATAACATATTAAGATTTTCGGGCTGATTCGTGGTCCGTCGAACTTTTAATCCTTTGGGTCAAGCCGATAGTACGTCAGGCCACTATTTATAGGAGCCAACCTGTCTAAAATGTCGGGAAAGCTAAATTAGCCCATCAATCGATCAGGTCGATTTTGCCCTCTACGCGAGGCTAGCTCAAAATCGTATATTTGTGTATGTAAAAATTGTAAACTCTAGAATGTTTGAATTAGAATGTAGGTATCAGAAACATATTTGACTGGACAGATCCAATATGTTGGCGACCAAGTGAACATTATAAAAATAATGTATGTATTGGAATGAAATAAAGTAGGGTGATAGTGTAAGTGTCAAATTAATAGACTAGTCCCTTATTTTGCCTTACAAAATATGACTTCATACCCTTGATTCTATAATTGAACCAAAGACCAAATCGGTTTCACCATTGAATGACAATCTAATTGGTTCATCCCGGTTGAATTGACAATCTAATCGAAAACTGGTGATCACCTTTTTTTCTTTTTTAATTAACTTACTTTAAAGTAGAAGCAGTCACAAACACTCCAGTAAATGTCCTTTTAAACACTTTGAAATTTTTCACAATAAGAGTCGTTTTACCAAACAACTACAATTCTTCCAATATTATCCTAAACAACCTATTAATTTAATTGGTTATTTCCTTATTCTACAAAATATATCAAATTAAATAGTTGTGTGAATATATATTGACATTTTTACCAATTCTTAATCTATACTAATATAATAACAAAATCCGTCAGATTTAGAAACCATAACAATTTTCCCGCTCAAATCAATAGTACTAAATCTGGAAAATCGTCACTTCCAGCTTGCAAGCTCTGTCTGATTGTTCGAAAGCGCGTTTATGTTCACTAATATGGTAAATTATATAGGACGAAATTTTTGGCCTAAATTAGCCCGTTTAGTAATTATTAGTGAACAAATTACACATGATAATGTTTAGGCCTATGTTAGTGATTATGCATATTGGCAATAATCACGAATGTAATCTATATCTATTAAATAGTAACCTAAGAATTTTCCTGCCCAAATTCCCTTGCCATTTCTGAAAAATATTATTTTTGTATAAAGTTTTTATTTGGGAATAAATCTACATATATTTGCGTAAAATATATTTAGGCACCATTATCTCAAATTGATAGTAAGTCCTCTAAAATCAGTTTAATTTGCCCAAGTTTATAAAATGAGACACGCATGTAACCGTCTTAAAAAGGCGCAAACTCATATTTCACATAATCTATTTCGTGCAATCAATTATTTTTAATTGAAATTGACATTAATCAAGCTGTTGGTTCAACCAAATTTGCGTCTACTTCTAAATTTTATTTTCTGTAAATATTTTTATTTGTTGTGAAGATTAAGAGATCCAAGGTAGCTGAAGAAGATGTGAGGCAACATCATCACCCACCAGCAGGGCCGATCCTAATGTTATAGTGGCCTGAGTCGAGTAAAAGTTTGGGGCCCCTACTTTCTCATACATTAAAGTAAATATGAAAAAATAAAACAATACATAATATTCGAAAAAATTCCTTTGTCTTTAAAATAACATTACAAGTCAAATAAGTTACTTAAAAACAACACGTCTTACAGTTTTAGCAGCAAAAGTACTAATTAAGTTTGTACAATCAAGTTCTTCAATAATTTCTTTCTCAATTGATAACATAGCTAGTCCATTCAATCTTTCTTGTGACATGGTAGATCGGAGAAAAGTTTTGATGAGCTTCAACTTTGAAAAACTTCTTTCTGTACTTGCTACTGTAACCGGTATTGTCAACAAGATTTTGTAAGCAATGTAAGCATTTGGGAAACAACCATCCATTTTCTTCAAATAATCCACCACATCAATTGCAGATTTTGTTTCACTTGGTAAAGAATACTTCAAGAATGCCAACTCTGAAAATAAATCATCACCATTGATATCGGAACAACCATTATGTGTCAAAGAATTTTGGAGCTTTATGCAAGACCTCCGCAAGCTTCCATCGTCAAGTTGTTGTAACCTCGCCAAACTGAACATAAACCCAAAGGTTTCTTCATACTTTTTAAACTGTTCAAATCTGGAATCTATTGAAGAACGAGCTTTATCAACTACATAGAGAAAATATTCATGTTTGAAAGATTCCTCAGCTGACCGTGTTACTTCTTCACTAGTGCTTTCATCAAACTGTCTCTTTCTTCGAATACTAAATTTTTCTTGAAATACAGCTTTAATGCCCATCTTACGTGCCATTTCCTTAGCTTCACTCATGGCCCTATCAAAACCAAATTCTCTGAATTCTTCAATAAATGAGATAATTCCTTCCAATAGTTTGATAGCAGCAGCAATGTCCATGTTTTCAAATGAAGAAATTTACTCACAGTATTGATCGCGTGCAACAACTTGTACCAAATCACCACACCAAACAAGAACTCAAAATTCTGAAATTCATATAATGCAAGAGATTCCGCTTCACTCTTTGTCTTAGGATCACATGTATCATCTGTCAGGTCAAGCAAAGCATCTCTTATTTCCACAATTTGCTCTTTTATAGCTTTTACACTCTCAACATGACTTTCCCAACGTGTTTGTGACCACGGCTTAACTGTCAGACCCGTCACGTGTTCTTTAAAGATACTCCACCTTTTGGTACAAGATGAGAACAAAGTATAAATGCGTTGAATCACTCCAAAAAAAGACATAGCTTTAGTACAAGAGTTAGCCATATCACACAATGTCAAATTAAGACTATGACAACCACAAGGAGTATAAAAAGCTCTAGGATTCACCTCAAGCAACCGATTTTGTACACCTTTGTTCTTCCCTTTCATATTGGATCCATTATCATACCCCTGACCTCGTATATCATCAATTTCAAGCTCAAGATTAATCAAAGCATTTTTAAGATGGGTGAAAAGCCCAAGTCCCGAAGTGTCGTCTACCTCTAAATATTGTACCCAATATTCCTCTACTTTCACCGAGTTTTCGGAATCATCCAAACATCGTAAAATAAGAGACATTTGCTCCTTGTGACTAACATCAGGAGTACAATCTAGAATGACAGAAAAATATTTTGCACGTTTAACCTTTGCAAGTATTTTTTTTCTTACCTCATCAGCCAACATCTGTATCAATTCATTTTGGATTCTACTGCCGAGATATGTAACATGGGTCTCATGGTCTTGGATACGCCGAAGATGCTCTTTCATTATTGGATCAAACTTTGCAATCATTTCAACCATTTGTAGAAAAATACCATTATTTTCTGCATAAAGTCTCTCATTACTCCCTCGAAAAGCCAAGTTATTTTTTGCTAAAGTTTGCACGACAACAATAATTCTCTGTAGCACTTGTTTCCAATGTTCTCTTTCTTTGTTGAGTTGTTCTTGTACACTTGCATCAATTGTCTTATTTTTTGCTAATCTTCTTTCCAGTTCAAGCCAATCAGTCATACACTCCATATGATCCTTACTTGCCTCATGAGTCATTAGACAACGACCCAAATTATGCCAATCATTGTATCCATCATTAGCTAGCTGATTAAATTTGGCTTCTTTCTTGAACAACTTGCAACAAAAGCAAAAGATCTTATCCAAAGAGACCGAATATGATAGCCATCTTCTATCAATTTCATCCCCATTCGGTAGGACCCTTTTGTAATTGATAACACGTTATTTATGCATGTATTTAGGTCGATTTAGGATCATATTTTATAGCATATACGTGTATATTTGACCAGCACTTATTGATATTTATAATATTTGGGCCATTTGACGTGTTTCGACTTGTTTTGAAGATAATTAGGTATTTTTATGCCATTTGGATGAAGTTCGAAGGAGAAACAAGTCAAATAGAGTGAAAACCGGCCCAAAGGAGTAAAAACCGTCCAAGAACCGGTTCAAACTGGTTCGAACCGGCCTGAACCGGTCCAGTAGTAAAATAACACAAGAACCGACACGGCCGCGTCAGACCTTCAACATGGCCGTGTCAAAAGTGGCCTGCAATGCGCTGTTGGTTCTGGAATAGAACACGGCCGTGTCACAAAGCAATACGGCCGTGTCAAATTGTTGCTGGAAAAGGGAAATTTGCAAAGCAACACGGCCGTGTCACTTAAGCAACACGGCCGTGTCAAAAGGGTTTTTCTGCGAAGATTTCTTATTTTTAATAGGATTTTGATCCTATCTTCACCAAGATTCGTCCCCAACTCTATAAAAAGGACCCCAAGCTCTAGGAAAAAGGGAATCAATCACGGAAGAACATCAATTACATTATTCCACCTAGAATAAGTCTTGGAGGACAAGGAAGACGAAGATCATCGAGACGGAGTCATCCGGGTTTAATTATTTTGTTCTTAGTTTTAATTCTTTACAATGTTTTTATTAGAATTTTGTATTGGATTATTACTAGGCATGAGTAGCTAAGCTATTCGTGTCCTAGGGTTAGAAAGTAGGGATTTTTATGACAATGGTTTAATTATGATTTAATCTATTTAATTCCGTTCTTTATGTGTTTTATCTCTATGTTTGTGCTTAAAACTGAATTTAGCTTGATCACCTAGATTTAGTAATTTAGTTTAACAATTCCGCTTCGAGAGGAGAGAATCGTTATCAGACTTAGAACATAGAGCGCAGTTGTCTATGACTGTGTAGGCCGTGACTTAGGTTCGTTTGGGAGTTATTAGGTTTAATTGACTCGAGAGGGTAATTAGCTTAATTAATCAACGGTTTAATCGCTTCGAGAGAAGGATTAGATTATTGTCGTGCCGCCTAATAAACACTAGAATTGGTAAATTAATAGGTTAATCATATTCAACATTGAATTAATATCCTGAAATCGAAGCCCTAGGATACCTTTTCTCATTGATTATTAGTTCTTTTTGTTTGCCAATTAGTAGTTAAATTCCTCAGTTTTTAGTAAAATCAATCTTTGACAACTTAGTATCTAGTTAGGACATTCTTAGAGTATTAAGGTATCAAACTACCTAAAACTATTCCTTGTGGGATCGACCTTGACAATAGTACTACACCTACATCCGTACACTTGCGGAACACTAGGTTAGAAACCGACGTGTCAAGTTTTTGGCGCCGTTGCCGGGGAATAGGATTTAGCGCTTAGTTTTTACCTTGAAAAATAGGAGGAAACTAGACTAGATTTTATTTGTTTTTCGTAATTTTAATTTTAATTTTCGTTTTTTATTTTTTGTTAATTTTTGTATTACACGGTATTTGCTGTTTTTGGTGTTATCAGGCATCGCATGCACACCAGATCAAAAGGAAAAGAGACTCTTCTTCCTTTCGATTCAGAGATTGAAGCGACAGCTCGTAGACACCGCAATAGAAGGTCTGAGATGGAGAACCCACCGCAGCAACCGAATGATGAAGCATTAAATAGAGTGCTAACAGCCTTAGCACGATTGGACGATCGCGTCACTACTATACAGCAACAGTTGCCACAACAGCACGGACAGATTCCAATAGAGCCAGATGCGGGAGAAGAAGACGATACACCTATTAGTGACTGTTTAAAGCCGAATCCTAATCAACAGTCAGGAGGAGTACGACTCCCGCCTCTGAATGCCAATAGTTTCGAGCTGAAGCCTGCACTGATCAACATAGTGCAGCAGAACCAGTATGGAGGAAGTGCAATGGAGGATCCGAACGCTCACCTGATAAAGTTCCGAAGATTGGCGGACACAATCAAAATAAACCATGTACCACACGAGCAGGTTAAGCTGCGATTGTTTCCTTTTTCATTGAAGGATAGAGCCCTCCAATGGTTCAATTCCTTGGAAGATATCATCAGCTGGGAAGAGTTGAGCACTTCGTTCCTATTGAAGTACTTTCCACCGAGCAAGATGCTCGACTTGCAGAATCAAATTAATCAGTTCAAGCAATTGGACCAAGAGCCATTCGGAGAGGCTTGGGAGCGATTCCGGGATCTTATCCGGAGTTGCCCTCAACATGGGTTCACCAAGAAGCAGCGAGTATGCAAGTTCTACAATGGTCTACTTGCTCCGACTAGAAACCAAGTGGATGCAGCTGCGGGTGGAAGTTTGATGGAGAAGTCAGTGAGGATGGCATTCTCAATCTTGGATGCTATGGCCCGAACGAGCTACCAATGGTCGAATGAAAGAAACATGCCAAGGAAGGTAGCAAGTGTCCAAAAAGTCGAGCCCGTCAATAATGAGCCAATTGAAAAGCTCACAGCACAAGTAACAGCATTGACGAGCCAGGTGAATTTGCTAACTAATCTGACGTTAGCACAACAGCCAGGGGGTCCGGAAGAAGTTGAAGAAGTAAAATTTGTGAATCAACGAAACTTCAACAACTTCCAGAACAATCAGCCTCGGTACAATCAGTACCCTCAGAATCAGAACCATCAGAACTTTTCATATGGGAACGCGCAAAATACACTTAATCCGCCACCCGGATTTGCTGTTACAAATGGCATGATCCATGACGGTAAGAAGCCATCACAAGAAGAAATTGAGCAATCACAATTTGAAAAGTATGATGAAAAGTTAGCTCAGTTGGAGAAGAAAGTGGATGGGAAATTCATGGAGCTAAACAAGCATATCACTGGGCAAGAGGCAGACATCAAGAGGCTCGAGAACACATTGGTGCAGACTCAAGCTAGCATTGGAGAATTGACATCAAACATGAGTCAACTGATAAAGATAGTAGGAGCTCAACACAAACAAGGTCAATATCCGAGTGATACAGTGGTTAACCCGAAGGAGCACTGCAATATTGTGGAGCTAGAGGAGCATGAAGAGAGCATGAAGGACCAAGGAGCGAAGAAATCAAGCGAGGAAGTCAAAAACATTGAGAAGGAGGAGGTCAATAAAATCATAGATAAGAAAATTCCATCTCCTATTCTTGATGAGTCTTTTGATTTTTGTTTTAAAAATTCGTTCTTTGCTAACTTTGATCCTTTAGAGCAATCTAGAGTTGTTGTTATGAAACAGGAATCACTAAAGGAGAGAATCCAAGGTAAAGAGGAAACCAAGAAGAGGGAGGATGGAAAAGAGATGGCGAAGAAGAAACCGAGCAGGCCCAAAAAGAACGCAACCACAAGCATGAAACCGAGAAGAGCAACAAAAGCAAAAGATCCAGGGAGTTTTACTATTTCTTGCTCAATTGGTAGTCATGAGTTTCATAATGTCATGTGTGATTTAGGGTCTAGCATAAACTTAATGTCTCTTAAGCAGTATAGACAATTAGGATTAAGGGAAATTAAAAGGTCCTTTACTACTATCAAATTGGCGGATGGATCTTCACTAACGCCGTTGGGAGTAGCAGAGGATGTAATGGTAAAAGTGTTAAATTTTGAATTTCCTAGTGATTTTTTAGTCGTCGACATGAAAGGGAATGATGAATTCCCTTTTATCTTAGGAAGACCCTTCTTGGCGACTAGCCAAGCACTAATAGATGTACCTAAAGGGGAGTTGATTTTTCGTGTTCAAAACGAAACAATCACACTCAAAATACATAATTCGGGTCTAAGGGGTAGGCACAATTGTAGTATTATTTACACTACCCAAGCTGCTGTAGAAAATCTTCAAGTTTTAATTAACTCTCTAAGTGTTCAGAAAACATCCAACTCGGGGTGGCTAGAAGAAGGTTGATAGGAAAAGGACGTCCGGCTGAAGACGTAAAACAAAGCGCTTGTCGGGAGGCAACCCGATGGTTATTGTTTTATGTTTTTTTATTATTGTGTTAATTTTATGTTTTACGTGTGTTTTAGTGTTTTATGTTGTTAGGAATCAACATGGACGAGTGTTGCAAGAAACGGGGGTCGAAAAGACGAAAAATCGCATGAAGATGGAAATCAGAGTAACACGGCCGTGTCACTTTTCAACACGGCCGTGTCAAAATTGGCGTCAAAGGGAGAAATCTTCTGGAATGCAACACGGCCGCGTCACAAAATGACACGGCCGCGTCAACGTCAGCTCAAAGTAACACGGCCGCGTCTCCCACATGACACGGCCGTGTCAAAAGATCGCTCCAAAAGATAAAATGCACTGGAATGCAACACGGCCGTGTCACATTACTTAACACGGCCGTGTCAAAAACGCCACAGAAACTGGTTTTTTGATTCAATTAGAACACGCCCGCGTCAGCATTATAACACGGTCGTGTCAAAATCGGCCCAGAAACATCAACTTTGGCTCAATTGTAACACGGCCGTGTCACAACCTTCAAACACGGCCGTGTCAGTACCTCAGCAGAAAGATGCAAAAATTCAGAGCGCGATGCGGAGACGGCCGAACCAAGATTCAGTAGGAGAAGAATGGCACGATTTCGGAGCTCGTAGGGGTTTCAAAACGCCACCGTTGGCACAACGATTTGTAAAGTTAGCACCAAGGCGTACCACGTTTTTCCTCCAAACATTGGCTTTTAGCCAAGTTTGGGGGAGGGGGTAGACTGTGGGACGTCTTGGCAGCTATATTTCTAATTTTGATTTACTTTTAGTTGATCGTTCGAGTTCTTGCTGTTGATTGTGGGTCCGTGTGCCCATTGTGCTGATTTTTATTATTTCAATTGGTGTTATCGGGTCTGTGAGCCCAGTTTTCTGATTTATTGGTGTTGTTGGGTCTGTGAGCCCAAGTTTGACTGCATATCGTTTCCATGTTGAGTTTTAGGAGTTTTTGTTTTTAGTTTTTAGAGTCAGAAAGAATGAGAAAAACCCGGAAATAGGTAACAAGTGAAAAGAAAAATAAAAAAAGAGAATAATAGGGAAAGATGGATGATGAATAGTTAATGATGAGATGATTTTGAGAAGTAGATGAAAAAAATGGCACATAATAGAGCATGAGAGGTGTTTTGAGACGAAATTGAGCTTGAACTTAGAATATTCAATCAAAATTAACCTTGTGAGAATTTGAGCCTAATTATACTCCAATTTTCGGAGTAATATACTTTCTTTCGGTGTGAATTTGATTGAATATGTGTACTAGTCTCTAGAACTTGCCTTGAGTCTTTACTAAGAATGTGTCAAGTATATGTTGTGATTTAGGAAATGATCTTAGGCAATTTTTTGTTTAAGCCTATTTATTTGAACCATGAAAATTGCCTTTAAACCATAATGGAAAAAAATTGTCCTTAGTTAGCCCACTTGAGCCTTATAGCTTTATTTATTCATAACCTAAAAATATCAGCCAAAACCTTTTGATTTAACTCTTTTGGCCCTAATTGGATTAATCAAGTTAGAGGGAGGAGTATTTGAAGGAATCTTTGGGTGAACAAATTGTGGGAAGGAATGGGAAGTAGGGATATTTTCAAAAGATGAAGGAAATAAGAGAAAAGTGATAGGTGAAAAAAAAAACGAAGAATGGCCTCTCCTAGGAAGAAAAAAAAAAGAAAAAAAAAGAAAAAAAAAAGTTGTTATTAGGAGAGGCTAGGAAATAAAGTGCTTAAATTGTGAATTTGATTAGAATAGTCAGGTAGTCCCAAAGATGTGGTACCCGCAGAATTGAAAAGCACTTAAGTTGTACGGACTTTTGAAGGTGAAGAAGTCACTTTGAGGGGTGATTTGCTGAGATTTGAAGAGTGAGGCTGAGTGATTGTATTGAGGGGTAGTCGGGTTAGACGTAACTTGATTAGTCCAATAAATAGTCACTTATATCCAAATGTATCCCACCTTACCTTAAGCCCACATTACAACCAAAATAAAGACCTTTTTTTATCCTTTGTCACGCATATCAAGTACGAGGTCTAGTTTAGACGATTGGCAAGCATATAGTAGACTTTGCATATAATTCAATATGAGTGAAAATTATTTTAGCCTAAACACTTGAGAGATGAGTGAAACACTTACCCGGTGAGGGTTGAATGATTCGAAAGTTCAAAGTCTCGAGATTAGTTGATTTACGCGTTACCACATATGCTCAAGTGAATTATGTTGCCTAGTTGTTTTAAGAAAAATCAGACTGAAACTGAATTCATCATCTAGTCGCCCTAAACAAATGCATAATCACTTGTATTCTTTGTGTCTTTTTGTATGATGTTCGGGACGAACAACAGTTTAAGTTTGGGGGAGTTTGATAACACGTTATTTATGCATGTATTTAGGTCGATTTAGGATCATATTTTATAGCATATACGTGTATATTTGACCAGCACTTATTGATATTTATAATATTTGGGCCATTTGACGTGTTTCGACTTGTTTTGAAGATAATTAGGTATTTTTATGCCATTTGGATGAAGTTCGAAGGAGAAACAAGTCAAATAGAGTGAAAACCGGCCCAAATGAGTAAAAACCGTCCAAGAACCGGTTCAAACCGGTTCGAACCGGCCTGAACCGGTCCAGTAGTAAAATAACACAAGAACCGACACAGCCGCGTCAGACCTTCAACACGGCCGTGTCAAAAGTGGCCTGCAATGCGCTGTTGGTTCTGGAATAGAACACGGCCGTGTCACAAAGTAACACGGTCGTGTCAAATTGTTGCTGGAAAAGGAAAATTTGCAAAGCAACACGGCCGTGTCAAAAGGGTTTTTCTGCGAAGATTTCTTATTTTTAATAGGATTTTGATCCTATCTTCACCAAGATTCGTCCCCAACTCTATAAAAAGGACCCCAAGCTCTAGGAAAAAGGGAATCAATCATGGAAGAACATCAATTACATTATTCCACCTAGAAGAAGTCTTGGAGGACAAGGAAGACGAAAATCATCGAGACGGAGTCATCCGGGTTTAATTATTTTGTTCTTAGTTTTAATTCTTTACAATGTTTTTATTAGAATTTTGTATTGGATTATTACTAGGCATGAGTAGCTAAGCTATTCGTGTCCTAGGATTAGAAAGTAAGGATTTTTATGACAATGGTTTAATTATGATTTAATCTATTTAATTCCGTTCTTTATGTGTTTTATCTCTATGTTTGTGCTTAAAACTGAATTTAGCTTGATCACCTAGATTTAGTAATTTAGTTTAACAATTCCGCTTCGAGAGGAGGGAATCGTTATCAGACTTAGAACATAGAGCGCAGTTGTCTATGACTGTGTAGGCCGTGGCTTAGGTTCGTTTGGGAGTTATTAGGTTTAATTGACTCGAGAGGGTAATTAGCTTAATTAATCAACGGTTTAATCGCTTCGAGAGAAGGATTAGATTATTGTCGTGCCGCCTAATAAACACTAGAATTGGTAAATTAATAGGTTAATCATATTCAACATTGAATTAATATCCTGAAATCGAAGCCCTAGGATACCTTTTCTCATTGATTATTAGTTCTTTTTGTTTGCCAATTAGTAGTTAAATTCCTCAGTTTTTAGTAAAATCAATCTTTGACAACTTAGTATCTAGTTAGGACATTCTTAGAGTATTAAGGTATCAAACTACCTAAAACTATTCCTTGTGGGATCGACCTTGACAATAGTACTACACCTACATCCGTACACTTGCAGAACACTAGGTTAGAAACCGACGTGTCAGTAATGTAATCTATCGAAATGCCTTTTGGTACTATCTTTAGGAAACAAGTAATCGTCATCCCTCTTCGGACCTCTTTCCACTAAAAAATCCCTTTTATTCTGATCAATATTGTTCCACCTTCCTGGATCGTCCAAGCAATCTAAACTTTCTTCTTGCAAAACCTCATCATTTTTCTCATCACCATCGACTTCATCTACATTTGTAGGTTGAATCTCTTCCTCTTTATTGTCCAACTCATCCTCATTGACAATAACTTCAGGTTCAAGCACTTTATCATTCTCTTTAGAGTCTTCACCCATAAAATTTGAATCTCCACCCGTCAAATTTACACTTCCCCTGCCTGTTTTTAGGCTAGGAAAATATTTATTTATATCCCCGACTTGACTCTGGATCAATTCTTCCTCTTTTAATTTTCTTTTTCTTTTCTGATTACCCGACTCATATTTGCGAGACATGACTCTAAATAAAAATATATATACATATAAATTAGCAATCAAATAAAAAAATGATTGTGTACAAACAAACAATAAAAAAAATACACATAGGTGAATAAGTATAATTGGGGGTTGGGTTTCAAAAATTCATGAATTAACATAATAATACGATAAAGAATAATATCGACAATAAATTACCTCTTTTTTATGATGGTATTGATGTAGCTAGGGTTCTAGCAAAATTGAACAATCCTTCAAATTATGGAGTATGAAGAAACTTCTAACACAAAGTTATAAAAGAAGATGATTAGATGACCACTCTCCAAAAATTAATTTTCAATTCTACCCTCCTACTCTTTTTTTCCACCTTTGCCCTCTTTCTTTTTCTCTATTTATGCAATATTCCTCTGTTTTTTTACCATTCAGCAGTATCTGCTCTGCTTCTAAAAAAACGAGAATTAGAAAAGAAACTGAATAGGGCTGTAATTTTCAAGATTTGGTCTGGGCCATGGCCCATTTGCGCCTATTTTGGCCCAGCTGGCGTCTTTTCTGGCCCAGTTGCTGAGAAGGGCGTTCATCTCACTTTAAAAAAAAATTGCACAGCCGGGCGTCAAACTCGTCACCTGTTACTGCGGCCACTGGTTTCCTACCAGTGAGCTACACGATCCTTCTGAAATTATATCACATCTGTGTGTGTGTATATATATATATATATACACAGTACATTAGATAATTTGGGGCCCCTAAATGCCTCGTTTTTTTCGGGACCTGAGGCGACCCACTCTTCCGACTCACGGGAAGAGCGGCCCTGCCCACCAGAGTAACAAAAGAGAGACTGACATTGTGTGAGAGTGTGAGAGAGAGCGTGACCGAAATTGTGCGAGAGAAATCAACATAATTATCTAGAATATAAAATGGGAGGAGCGGCTAAAATGTGGGTAAGGGAATGGAATGGGAGTAAGTTTGTCTAGGAAAAAAATATATATATATATATACACATATATATATATATATTATTTTTTTTCCAAAATCATATGTTTTATGTTTATTGTACTCATTCTTCTTCTATTTAATTTTATTTCCACTTAATGTGTCCTTTAATCTTTGTAGTATCAATTATGTGTATAAAAAAATTATGGTCAAGTATATTCATACATAGAAAGGGATAACAAATAAATAAAGAAAAATTAAAACAGAAAAAACGATTTAGTACGATTTTAAATAAACCTCTAATGACATTTTTTATATTTAATGTTAGTTTGAATTTTGTTTCATTTTTTTATTAATTATGTTTTTTTTTTTAATTTTTTAATTATATAAAAATATAAAATTGAATTATTTAGTAAATATTTTATAATTTCAAAACATAATCTAACTTTTTTTTTCCATTTCTAATGTGATTTTTCTGTATATAAATTAAATTAGTCACCTATTATCGATGTATATTTTGGCACCATATTTTATAAATAAATTAAATTAAATAATTGTTTGTTGATTGATTATGTGGGTTAATTATTATGTGTTTGTGCTACAAATAAAATTAATAAAATTAGACATATATACACTCATCATTTGTAGAAAATGATCAACACAACATCCATAATGAATGTCAGAGATATTCAAACCTTAAGAAAAACAAATAGAAATATTTTATAACTTACTCAATATATATTTTATATTTTTTAATATTTTTCATTAACTCTTCTTTTATTAATACATAATTTTTCATCTTATTTTATATTGATTGTAATATTTTATTATATTAAAATTATATAAACATATGGAATTCTTATTATTATTCATTTACATTTATAAGCCGTGCAACGGGAATATTACTAGTTAAAAATATTAAAATAGTAAAGACCTATGTGCAGTGGGTTGTGGGATTGGGGTGGGTGTGGAAGGTTATAAGTATAATTACAATATAAAATAATAAAAATCCACCTTAAAAAAAAGAAGTACAAGAAAAAATAAAATAAAAAAATAAAAAGTAATTATTTATTCATATTTTAAGTGCAGTGCTCTCTCTTGTGTGCGTGTTAGTAAATCCATTTACGTTTCTCAATAAAAATATATAGGAAACTAAGACAATTAATAATATACGTGTTAAAAAATTTAAATGGTGGACTAAAGCATTCATGTATCATAACACACTTGCCCATTCAACGTCAGGCCTTCCCCAATGAGAAAACCCAAAAAATAGATATTTTGCTGCCACATCAGCGCCACCTCAAAAGCAAAAATACCCCTACCTCCAAAACAAAACTCCTCCCCAACAATATACCCAAAAAGTAGGTATTTTTTGGGGACCAACCTTAGGCCTTCCCCAATGATAATACCCAAAAAGCAGGTAATTTGCTGCCACGTCAGCGCCACCTCAAAAGCAAAAATACCCCTACCTCCAAACAAAACTCCTCCCCAACAATATACCCAAAAAGTAGGTATTTTGCGGGGACCCACCTTAATATCCTATTTATCCCATTTATATTTTTATTTATCATCTATATTATAATTAACTTATTTCGGATAAATAATTAATAATTAAATATTCCGATTATTTTAATTTTTTAATATTTTAGGATATTTTCGGAAGAAAAAAAAAACCAAAAAAAAATTATTAGTTTTTTTTATTACGTAAATAGTAAAAATACAAATTGAAAGCTCACACCGTACAAAATGAAAATTAAAATTTGAGAATAGTAGGTAATGTGGGGGAAATGATGAAGTGAGAAGATATATTTATAGGGTAAATTTAATTTTTTCTTAAAAAAATTATTTTATAAAAGCTATATATTTTCAGTGAAAAGAAAATAAAAAAAAATTTGGAGTCGTTGCAATAACGGCTATTTTTAAATACACACACATATCTCAATTAATACACACATATCTCAATTAATACACACATATCATCACATTTTTAAAGCAGCCAAAAAAAAAAAAAAAGGAAAAAAAAAAAGTAATAATGAGGGGGGGACAGCGAGCAGGCTGTGGGGCCCACGCCTGCACGCGCCTTGCGCGCGCGTGGCGCCCATTTGCCTGCGCTGCGCCCTTGATTGGGCGCGTCCCTCCCACCCCGCGGATTCCCCACTCGCGCCAGCAACGCAAATACCTGGGTAGCGAATTCGCTACCCGGGTTCCCACCCCCACTTCCCAAAAATCCCCCCCAATGG
Source organism: Ajuga chamaepitys (assembly GCA_958295605.1). Taxonomy (NCBI): domain Eukaryota; kingdom Viridiplantae; phylum Streptophyta; class Magnoliopsida; order Lamiales; family Lamiaceae; genus Ajuga; species Ajuga chamaepitys. Next base: position 51,540,302 of record OY282508.1, on the reverse strand, counting down.
TGAATACCCAATTTTGAGGTATTTCACCACTTTCCACCTAGGCAAAAAACCTCCCATTTGGGAGGGCCTTAATATCCTATTTATCCCCTTTATATTTTAATTTATCATCTATATTATAATTAATTTATTTTCGGATAAATAATACATAATTAAATATTCTGATTGTTTTAATTTTTTTAATTTTTTATTATATTCTCGGAAAAAAAAAATCCAAAAAAAATATTATTAAATTTTTTTATTACGTAAAATGTAAAAATACAAATTGAAAGCTCACACCGTACAAGAAAAAAAAAACCCGAAAGCAACAACGCAAATTTAGCAACTCCAATTTAATATCTAGCTAATTATTTCCGGATCGAGCCCAAACATGCTCAATTAAATCCTGTCGAAGCTGGAGATGTTTCTGCTTATCCCGAAGTTGGACACCTCTTCTAACGTAGTCATTGAATGGTCCAGTTGATCCTTGACTTACGTGTGGAGGCGGTATGGCGTAATTGGGATCGTCGGACCAATAGATCGCTGCATTTCCTTCATTTTCGATAATCATGTTGTGCAATATAATGCAAGTTAATATTATATCCTTCAAGTTATGCTTGTACCAGAAACGACTAGGACCGTGAATCATTGCCCAACGAGCTTGAAGCACTCCAAAGGCCCGTTCGACATCCTTTCTAGCAGCCTCTTGCAGTACCTTGAAATGTTGCCTCTTCGGATCTTGGGGACATTGAAAGCTTTTCACAAAAGTCGCACTCTGGATAGATTCCATCGGTGAGATAGTATCCTTGATTATATTGCTTACCATTGATTGTGAAATTAACGGATGGCGCGAGTCCTTGCAAAGTTTCCGTAAACAAAGGAGACCGGTTGAGCACATTTATGTCGTTGTTGGAGCCTGCAACTCCAAAGTAGGCATGCCATATCCATAGATCTGCAGAGGCAACTGCTTCAAGCATGACTGTTGGAACGCCATGATCACCGCGTGTGAATTGGCCCTTCCAAGCTACCGGACAGTTCCTCCATTCCCAGTGCATGCAATCAAGGCTTCCTAGTGTTCCGGGAAATCCGTGCCTTTCTTCGTGCATTTGTAATAGCCGCTGGCAATCCTCGGCATTAGGCTTTCTCAAGTAGTATCCACCAAACAGTTGGATCACACAGCGGCAAAACTTATAGAGACATTCTACGACGGTTGTTTCGGCAACATGTAGGTACTCATCCCATGATCGGCAGGTCCCCCATACGCCAATTGGCGGATGGCAACCGTACACTTTTGGAGTGGAGAGAACCCCTTTTGTCCAGTTGCATCGACCCTCAACCAGAAATAGTCATCGTGGGCTTCCAATGCATCAACTATGCGCAAGAATAACTCTCTCGACATACGAAAATGCCGGCGAAACGTCTCGCTTCCGTATATCGGATCTTCAGAGAAGTAGTCAAGGTAGAGTCTTGCATGCCCCGCCTCACGATCTCGGCGAACATACGTTCTTCGTTTTCTAGCATCGGCAAGTAACTCTTTTTTTTTTTTTTTTAAGTAACGACTGTATTTCTTTCTCAGTCGTATCATCAATTAAGAATTCAAGAAGACTATCACTTTCTTCAGAAGATGAAGACATTTTCGAGAGAAGAGGAGTGTAATGTTTTGGAGTGAGATATGCAACAACCCGGATAGGACCTTTTATAGACTAGAGTTATAACGACTAGTTTCGTAACGGCTAGTTTTACAACGGAAAGAAATACAACGACTAGTTTTATAACGGAAAGAAATACAATGGCTAGATCACACCGAAAAGAAATACAACGGCTAGTTTTGCAAACAACGACTACTTTTCAAAATCTACATCCCCCACTTCTTCTTGATTTTATCCACCACAAGGAGGTGGAAACGTAATTGTTCTTCTGTCATATTCGAGGTAGCTTTCATCACTATTTTATACTCTTTAGCAGTGGAAATAGAATTTAATCCTTCGATCTTTTGCTTGTTTTGTTCTTCTAAGGCCTGGAGTCTTTGCTCAATAACGTCGAGGCTTTCTCCGGCATTAGACGTGCCTGTTTTTCCCTTGCCCTTGCTCAATCGCCTAGCCGCATTCCTTCTCATTGGACGAGTGTGTTCTGTCCTAACTTCCTCTCCAACGCTCGAGTCGGTGTTTGAAGATATCACGTACTCTCCAGATGCCAATACTTTTGTCTTTTTTTATCCGCGTGCAACGTCTTCTGGATTGACAAACTTCGGGCTATCTTTCAAAACATACCAAGAACTCATATGATTAAAATCCCCTCCATGTTTTGCATTATATTGAACCTTCGCCTTCGCTATGATATCTGCATCGCTACAACCGCTCCCCCAGGCCTTATTCTCCTTATTGTAACAACAACATAACCATTTCACCTGTTTATGCAGGGTATAGTAATGTGTCTTCAACTGGTTATGAGTCCTAAATAGCGTGCCGCTTGGACGGTTCCTGTTGGATGCCTCGGCGATCCGAACCCACATTTGATCAAGCTTTTGATCGTTACCAACAACAGAGTCTGTGCTGATATCGAGCCAACAACTACAGAGAAGACTGTTTTCATCATGAGAGTAAGTTTTCATTTGTGGAGGTGGAGCCCTGGGTGGATGATCGGCAGCCTCAAAGTCGGCAGCGAGATTTATTCGATCAAGTCCGACTGGGGAGAAATGAGACGAACGCTGAGAGTTCGGGGTCAAAGTGTCTCTGTCTGAAACGGAACTATCACTACCGGGCCTTCTCAATGAATTTATGCCCATCATCGGACGGAACCTACTGAGGAGGTTGCATGTACGGTATTTAATTCGGAAGCATGTAGAATGCTGGTCCAGATGGAATAAACGGCATGAGTTGGTTGTTGCTACCTTTCGGAAAATTTGAAAAATGAGTTGGAAAATTAGGATTTTGAGGATTGAAGTTGGTAACAGGTGGACGAAAATTGATATTTGGGGGCGACGCTTCTTCTCCGGAATTCGAAGAATTGAACCATTGCGTCCATGAATTTTCATCCATTTTTTTTTTTTTTGAGAGAAGAGAAGAAACTTATCTTGAAAACTGAAACTTGAGAGTATTAGATAATGTGGGGAAAATGATGAAGTGGGATGATATATTTATAGGGAAAATTTAATTAAAAAAATATATATATATTTTCTATAACAGTTAGACAATGTCCGTGAAAAAAAAAAAATTGGAGCCGTTGCAATAACGACTATTTTTAATATACACACATATCTCAATTCTCACCTTTGGCCAGTCCAGTGTCTGGTGCCTCTGACAGAATACATTCAACTAATATCAATAAAGAAGCAAAAAAGGAAAAAAAAAAACGAAAAAAAATATTCCGATTGTTTTAATTTTTTTAATATTTTATTATATTTTCGAAAAAAACTCCACAAAAATACTATTAATTTTTTTATTACATAAAACGTAAAAGTACAAATTGAAAGCACACACCGTACAAAAAAAAATAGCCATTGCAAAATATTGCAAACGACTATATTGTTCCTAATTTACACTCATTTACACACTAAATAAATAAAGAAAACCAGAAAATAATTAAAAAAAGGAAAAAACGAAAAAAAAAATAATAAAAAGGTGAATGGGAGGTGGGGCTCACCGCGTGAGTGCGCCGCCCACGCGCGCGTGGCCTCCATGTGTTGTCCCCTCTTTTTCCCTGCGTGAGTCCACTCCCCCCTTCCCCCACTCTCCCCTCCCCCCCCCCAAAATACCCAGGTAGGGAATTCCCTACCTCCCCCAAATACCCCACCCTCCCCCAATGAGAAAATACTCAATATTGGGTACTTCTCTCCCCTCCATGTCACCAAAAAACCTTCCATTGGGGAGGGCCTTAATAAACGGTTATGATATTTAAGCATCACAAGAGAACGCTTTGGAAGTCAAAGGCAAAGTTGCTATGAATTTAATTTGCTCACACTTAGAGCAATGTGCATTTGTTTACAAAAAAAAACTTCCACAAAGCTCACAAGCAAATCTGAGCACATGTTCAGCACAAAAATAATCCAAGTTTATGACATGAAACAAAATATAGCGGTAGAATTCGCCACACAACAATATGAAAGTGAAAAAATAAACCTCCGTAACAATATTAATAATAATAATTTTACTATATAGGAGTAATAAAAGAGAATTCTCTATAAGATATTTTATATATATATATATATATATATATATATATATAGAGAGAGAGAGAGAGAGAGAGAGAGAGAGATCAAGAAAAAAAATTAGTTCGAAATTTAGAATTTTTTATTGACAATTTTTTATATATAAAAAAATATTATAGGAGACAATAAATATTAATTTATTATATTTGTGAAAACCTATTGTCGAAAAATTAAAACATAAATAATTTTTCGTTATTGTTTCATGATTTTATGTATAATATCAAAATAATATTTTTGTAATTTAATTTGAAATTTATATCACATTTTTTACAATAAGTTATAGTTGGTTTTCGATTATTTATGTTAAATTTGTATATGCAGTATGAAATGGTTTATCTAAATTGGGTTTGAGTTGTCGATAAAAAATAATTACATATGTTACAAAAATATTTTGTTTTATTAATATTTATTGCATTTCTTTTAGGAAAAAAAAAAGAAAGAAAAAAACTCAATTCAACATATTTTTTAAAATCTTAATTTATTACAGGGTTAATTACAGAATGCAACCTGTACTATTAGCCTTTTTTCCATTTCTAGTCCAAACTAAATATTTTTTCCGATTGCAACCTGTATAACGCGTTTTTCTTGCAGTTTGCAACTCCGGCCATATTTCAGGCTATATAGGCCATGTGCCATGCACATGACCTCCATGGGCCAATAATATGGCGATACGTGGACACTAATTAAAAAAAAAAAAAAAATACTTATAAATTATTTAAAAAATTCAAAATAATTCACAAAAAATATAAAAATAATTTAAATTTATAAATATTTAACATAAAAAAAAAATTTGAAATTTTAAAATTTAGGAAATTAACAAAAAAAATCTAAAATTAATTTTAAAAATTCTTAAGTATATAAAAAAAGAAAAATCGAAAATACTTATAAATTATTTTGAAAAAGTAATTTTTTTATTAAAAATATATAAATTATATACATCTAAATAATTTTATATAAAAAAATAAAATATTTCGAAAATTTTGAAATTCAGGAAATTAACAAAAAAAAAAAATCTAAAATTAATTTTAAAAATTGTGAAAATAAATATAAAAAAAATGAAAAATAGTTTTATTTTGAAAAAAATCAAAAAAATTGTAAATTATTTTAAAAACATTAAATAATTTATTAAAAATATATAATTATATAAATTTTTAAATAATTTTAATAAAAAATGCAAAAAAAAATTGAAAATTTTAAATTTCAGGAAATTAACAAAAAATCTAATTTTTTTTTTTTTTTGGTTAATTTCCTGAATTTTAGTTTTTTTAGAATTTTAAGAATAATTTTTTTTTTTTTAATTTCCTGAATTTTAAAATTATCTCGTTGGCGGACACATTGAAGGAGATTCAGCTATCTGGTGCAGACGTCAAACTAGAAAAAAAAAAAAAGAAAAAAAAAAAGAGAAGTCGGCCTTCCCTCTCGCAGTTCCGTCGTCATCTTGCCACTTGAATAGCTGCTGGGTTTCATAAGGCCGAGAAGCCAGGTTTATCGGAGAAGACTCAGACTTCTACTGTCCATGATCATTATTATTGTTCTATGAGCGCGTAAAGAAAATGGAGAGGAATTGGAAATTTAATTCTCAATTCCCAAATTCATTTAAAATAGTTTTCAGAAATAATTTTTTTTAATTATTGATTTTAAATGAATTTGAAAATTTCAAAATAATTATTCAAAATTTATATTTAGTTCTAGAAATTTTAAAATAAATTTTAAGTTTTTTTGTTAATTTCCTGAATTTTAAAATTTTCAAAATATATTTTTAATTTTTTAAATATAATTATTTAGAAATTTATATAATTTTATATTTTTTAATAAATTATTTTATTTTTTTAAATAATTTACAATTTTTTTCGATTTTTTTCAAAATAAAAGTATTTTCGATTTTTTTTATATTTATTTTCAGAATTTTTAAAATTAATTTTAGATTTTTTTGTTAATTTCTTGAATTTTCAAATTTTCAAAATATTTTTTTTATATGAAATATTTATAAATTTAAATTATTTTTATATTTTTTATGAATTATTTTAAAATTTTGTTTCCTTTTTTCGATTTTTTTTTATTATTGGCCACGTGTCGCCATATTATTGGCCCATGGAGGTCATGTGCATGGCACATGGCCTATATAGCCTGAAATATGGCCGGAGTTGCAAACTGCAATAAAAACGCGTTATACAGGTTGCAATCGGAAAAAATATTTAGTTTGGACTAGAAATGAAAAAAAGGCCAATAGTACAGGTTGCATTTCGTAATTAACCCTTTATTACATAAAGGAATCCATATAATTTTTATCTTTTCACAATGATTATTTAGAAATAATTTTTTTTTGGGTTCAAAACCATCATCAAGATGGAGGGATTGAGGTCGATCTTCAACCTATATATTAATAAAATTAATGAGAGTTTTACACAATGTGGAATTATTTAGAAATAGTAAAAACCAACAATCTTTCAAGTTCTAAAAATTAGAGATAATATATTTTTTAAACAAAGGAATTAATTTTTTTTTTTTTATATAAACAAAGGAATTAAAAGATTCCATGTGAGGGATAAGAAAATTTAAAGATCTTTTTTGTTGCTCTCTCTATCACACCCACCCTCGTAAAACTTATTTTATACTAATTTTTAGCCTTACAAAACCTGTATATATTTTTTTTTCAAAATTAACAATTTAGAACGTTCCTTCAAGACCAAAACCTCACCTACATATACTTACATAGATTCAGATCGAGCATAAAGGTGTCACACTCCATTCAACACCATATTTACAGAAATATACATATTAAAGATCCTTAATTTGAACATGTCCAAAAAGATTATTAGAACGCTAGCAAAAACATAGTGAGTCCAAGGTTTAACCCCATATATCGTCATTCATATACACGAGGCTTCAAAACTTGCATCAGCTCCAACAGCATGCCAGATCGGTCCACGAGCTCATGCACAGTCAAACTCACCTACAATGCAAGAACTACGTGAGCTAAAACTCAGTAAACAGAAATCATGCATGACCAATGCGTGAATGATGAGATGCATTTCACAAAATCATTTCTTTCAATCCTTTCTCAAAAGAAATCATATTTGGTGGGAATTGGCTCTTGTCACTGTCACAAACCTCCAAAAAATAACACTCATTGGCCACACTCGTGACTACCAAGGGTCCCTCCTCCCCCCTTATAGTCCACCCGAGATATCAGTGATGGTTGGTACGACCAAGCGGCTATCCTCCCGAGACTACCAGGGGTCCGCCTCCTGCCTGCCCCCGCAGTCCACCGGGAAGTCTACCTCTTCCCGTACCCATCATCATAAAGGTGCTGAAGTGGGAACCTCTTCCACGTGCACGCCTGTCACCGGAAGCATCCCGAGAGACACCATGTATAATATATATAACACTCAATGTGCCAGTGGTGACCAACCCCAAAACATTATCAATTTAAGAAATTATGCTATTTTAACTTCTTACATGTACACATGTAATTCTTGCATATGCCAATGCTCATGATTGATGCACATCAGTTCGTTTTTAGAAACGGAACAAAATATTTAATACAAAGGTATACAACAACACATATAACAATCAATTATCACAAATAATAACACAAATACTATGTTCAAGCATTGTAGTTGTAGATGGATTTCTACTTACCTTAAACTTTGGTAGCTGCATTCCAACTTTCCAAGTTACATCTTTGACAAGTAAGTTTCATCTAGGATAGCAAGTAATTAATTATATCAACTTAATAACACAATATGTGTGTATACCTTACTGTTGAAATCCACAAATCCACCATTTTACATACCATCCTAGTTTTATTTATCTATCCATTTTAATGAAATAACTGCAAGTAATGCCCAACAATCTTAATAGATTACTCAAATGATCAAATTGTACCTTCCCTTTTGAAATGATTTCGAGAATTTGCAGACTAAAATAATACCAAGTATCACTAATGAATTTTATAATATTAAGCAATATTTTCAATTCATATTAACAATAATATGTGAGATCATGTATAGAACTTGACATAATTTCTCAATGATGTAAGCAAGTTCATGAAAGTGGCATATAAACAAACTAATCCTTATTACTGCAGCAACAAGTAATTTTATCATCCTAATTAATCTACAAATCCTAAGATAAATATAGTATTTTAATAAAATAAAAGTTGTAGTGTAGTATTACAAATTATTTCAAAACCTATTAAATTAAGCTGCCACCTCGAATTCCAATATCAATTCCTAATTGGAGCATGTTAATTTGTAACTATGTTATATAATTCACTTAACTAATTGAGTTTGCATAAAATAAAATTGCTTACCTCTTAATCAGACTTCCATTTCTATTGCCTCAACCAACACCCAGGCACCACTGCCTTTATCTTGTTTTTCCAAGAGCAAGAGATAATTATTAGATGTTATCTTATATATACTAAAGTCTATCCACCGCCTCTTTCGTTTCTTAATGCGATGACTTTCTTGTTGTTGTTGTTATTGTTATTGTTATTGTTGTTGTTGTTGCGTGTATGACACACTTTACAATTCCATGTACTACATAATGCTCTATATTTTAAACTTGTCACGTGTAGTCTTAAATTTTGTAGCATGTCCCAATATTTTAGACTAGGGGATTCTTGACTACCAAAGTAAATATCTCCAAATTAGTCGCAAAATATAGAATAACGTAATAAATATAACAAATTAATTACTATAAAACCATCACGCAAATAGCACATAAAAATATGGAATGCATGAAATGCAAAAATTATATTGGCCAGTGAGTTGTGAGAGGCGCGGGTATTGCTCTCCCTCTCTCTCTCTCTCTCTCTCTCTTAATTTTTTAAAAGTAATTTTTCTCTAAATATGTATGAGGCGTTCAGAAGTTGTTTGGAAAAAATATTGGCGGTTTCCTCTAATTGTGTCATATGTCGTAACAATTAATAGAATCTAGGGTCAATCTTTAACTCATGTGATATTGTTCCTAAAAAAGTCATATTCAGTAAGGGTTGACTATATACTACAGTTTCAAGAGTCACAAATCGAAGTGGGGTTGAAGATGTTGATTTGTCATAAAGAAAATAAAAATTGTAATAAAACAACAAACGTTGTTTGCAATGAGGTGATTGTAGATGTGTAGATTTGTTACATTTTCAAATAAATGTATCCAATATAAATATATATGTTTTTTGTACTTTGTGAATTCTTAATGTCTTTTTCTTATCCATTGGTTTCTTTAATGCGTTCCACACAAAAAGTATGATTATTGATATGTAAGTTCATTCTTATTTGTACGCCTTGTTATTTCAAGCTGATGGTATTTCTGGAAAATAAGAGGGTGAGGGAAAGGAGCAGAATCTGAAACGTAAATCGAGATCGAGTCGTGGAATGCCCACTGTCCTTAGGATGAAATACTTCCCGGCTAGTGCTCACGGATTGAAGCATTCGACCCCAAAGATAAAATGATTTCCCCATTTTCTGAAGTAGCACCACTATCTGAAAAGGTACCGGCGAACTAAGAACGTTCGTCTAAACTGGAGCTTTTAGAACTAGTATGCAAAGATGCAGAGAAATGAAAGAAATGTTTCAAGTGTAAAAATGTTGTGTCTTGTATGCATGCAGGAGACAACCTTTTATAGGCCTGCTGGGGGACATACATTTTAAATGTAATTATTTAGCCATTCTAAACTGCTGTTACAGGTTGAGTAACAGCCCACTTAATTCCTCCTTAATTCAGTCCATTACTATGGATGTTACAGGTTTGAATTTGAATTCAAACTCATCCTCAAGCCCCACGTTTTTGCTTCTAAGCTCATCCGACAAGCCTAATTATTTTGGGCTTCAAAGATAATTAGCAGTCCAAGGCCCAAAGCCCATGGACCGCGGCCGAGGTCTTCCCAAGGACCAAGCCCGAGCCCGAGGCGAGGCGTGGTCATGCCGAGGGAGATAGCGAGCGCGCGCGTGGGCTTCCAATTGGACTCCCTCACAAGCATACTTGATATACATTTAATGATATGCTCTTATATTTATAGTTGAAATTAAGGAGTTCAAGTTTCAAAGTGGGAGAATAACTCTTTAGTTATTTAATCCTACATTAATAATTACTTTATGTATTAATTTCTCACTCAACAAAATTCGATTTTGAGACATTAAAAAACCTACGATTATATACTTCGTGCGTAGATTAATCGTGTGAAGTTTAATTCCTACAATATTAAACTTTCGATCACTTAAATATAGCATTAAAGTGTCTTAATCACACTTTAATTTATAATATATTCTAACAATCTCCCACATGAATGAAAATTAATGCATGCATGAATGCAATCTCCAGTCTAGACTCTTTTGATCAGTACTGCCTAAGAAAATGTAGTTTGTGACTTTGAACCTTCCATAGCAATCCACCGGCGGTTTAGTAGATGTTTAATCCTTGAACCAATCCCCCTTAGTGTGCACCTAGTCAACAGTGTTTGCACAATACTGACCAGAACATCCTTGTTCTCACGTTTTGGCTCGTTTCGGCCATGGACCCCCTTTGGATTCATAAGTGTTTCATTTGAAGCGACCCTTTACTTCACACTTATATATGTGACTTCTTTATCGAGTATCCTGTACTACTCTACCTTTCTTGAGGTATCTCAAAGTCATAAAAAGGCATAAGACTTATCCTCTACTACCGTTACAGGTTTTACGCACTTATATTGTGTTCTAGGGATGGAATTTGAAGACATATTCTTCCAAGTGCTTCTCCCGAACTTTCAAAATTTAGTTTTCCCATTGAACTAAGTTTGTGAGATCGCCACTCATCATGGTTGGGTATCCATTATGATCATTCTTTAATTGGTGGGTTTTACTCACATTCCCTCTCGCAATTTGACCAACTGATCTCGGTTTAAACCTTTGGTCAACGGATCCGCTAAGTTATCCTTAGACTTTATATAGTCTATTGTGATAAGCCCACTAGAGATCAATTGTCTCACGGTGTTATGTCTACGACGTATGTGCCTAGACTTACCGTTATACATATTATTTAGTGCTCTTCCTATTGTGGCTTGACAATCACAATGGACCATAATAGCCGGTACTGGCTTACTCCAGCATGGAATATCTTCTAAAAAGTTACGAAGCCATTCTGCTTCCTCACCAGCTTTATCCAAAGCGATGAATTTCGATTTCATGGTGGATCTGGCTATACACGTTTGCTTTGTCAATTTCCACGACACTGTTCCACCTCCAATAGTGAAAACTAGGTCACTATTCGGTTGAAATCGAAAAATCGCCCGAAATATGGTTATTATATTAATTTAGGAAAATATGGTTATTATATTAATTTTTTCCTAAATTAATATAATAACCATATTTTCCTAAATCTATAAATTTTACCTTGTGAGAAAGAAATAAATCCTTTGATTTTCTAAAATAGTTTGTAGATTTTAGAAATGATTTAAATATTTCATAATTAAATATATATTTAATTTTAATGACAAGTATGAGAATTGATTATAACTCAATTAGTAGAGTATTTTGGGGTATTTTTCTTTGTTTAACTTTTGAAGAAATGATTAAAAGTAGAATTTATGGTAAAATTACTTAAAATCAAAAGTAGGTAGTGTTTGCAAACAAAATTGATTTTGATCAAATATAAAAGTTGGAGTATTTGATACATAAGCAATTTTTAACTTATGAATGAGAGAAAACTTCTATTTATTGTCCCAAATACCAAAATATTGGAAAAATAACTCTTTTCCACTTTTCGCTTTTGGCCGGTCGGTGCAGTCATGTTGTTTTCAATTTGAATTGGTATTTTCTACATGTCAATTGTTGTCAAGAAACATCTACTGATCTACAATAAATGAGCCTTGGGCAATTTATCTGTGAAAATATATGTATAGCCAAAAACGTGCAACACCTAAAGTCGGATGATGTTATACTTGTTCAAGTTGACTCTGTAGTAATAGGATCGTCTACGCCTTATTTGGCCACTCTGGGAGCAATTGTTCACAGGCATTACGGAAAATCTTGTACGAAGGAGATATTTTAATTACATTTATAAATGAAAAATCGAGAAAGTTGAAGTTATTTTTCCGAACACTCCAAAAAGATATTTTAGTTTAAAAATATAGTAGGTTAAGATGTGTATTGGAAATTGTAAAAGGTGTATTGAAATTTGTAAAAGGTATGTTGGAAATTGTAAAATGTGATGTAGGTAATAGAGTGTGAATGTGGAAGAATGGACCATCCGATATAAAGTAAAATACGTTGAGAATGACTTATCCCACATCCGGGAGAACATTTCAATCCAATTATCCCTTTAAACTTAAAAGACAATTGCAAACCCTCCCGTTCAATCTACGCCAATCAAGGTTGCAAAAAATTAGTAATTTTTAAAATATCTCTTTAGGGCCCCTTCCAGACGCTACTCTCGTCTAAAATCCAGTCCGTTATATTTCAAATAAAAAAGCCCAGCCCGTTTATTACAAGTCCGTTCAGATACATTAAACTTTTATATTGTCCGTGAGATAATTCTTTATCTCGTATTAGTATATAACTCCCAAAACCCTCGAGAACCGCTGCTCCTGCGATCATCAATGGCGAAACGACGTCGTGAGCAGGATTCCGACTGTACAGCTACAGAAACGCCGGAGTTCATCACGGTGTTCGTCGATACGAGCCTCGACACTCACCTCGCCATGCTTGTCCGCAGCTCTGATACAGTATCAGATTTCAAAAGTATGTTTATCATATCTATTTATACATGTTTGTGCTTTTGTCTGTTTATATTCTGCACGAAATACGATCACACTATCGCGTTTATGGATGCGCATATTATATGTGTGCATCAATGCACTAATATTGATCCTGGTCATTGTGTAGAATGCCAAATCGTTTTGCAAAATTTACACAGTATCAGATTTCAAAAGTATTAATCTCATATCTATTTATACATGTTTGGGCTTTTCTGGATATTTTCTGCACGAAATATGATTATACTATCGCTTTTGTGGATGAGCGTATTATATATGTGCATCAATGCACCCTGGTTATTGTGTAGAATGCGAAATCGTTTTGCGAAATTTGTCTAGAACGAAATTTTAATGGAAAAGAAATAACTTTATAGAGATGGACGCTTGCTAGGGTTTTCTGGTATATTCGTCATCTCTGATACCTAAAATGGTCTAAGCTTATTTTAAAAACATCTTTTAAGTTGCTTATAAGATGTAATTTTACAGAAGCTTATAAGTTAATACAGTGTTTGGATAAAATAACTTATAAACTTGCAATTGAATTGAGTGATTTAGCATGAATTTGAAGGACTAGTTTTAAAACTACTATCAAACACACATTTTGAATTTTTGACTAGCGTGTGAAGTGTGTAGTGTGTGTATTGTGTATAATATGTGTGTGAAGTGTGTGTAGCACGTGAAATCTGAGTGTAATTATTAAGATCTTAAAAAATAAGATGGATTAGAGGAACTTATTTATTTTGGCTCTTAAAAGCTTTTTTACGCATCTTATAAGTTGTTTAGCGTCTTATTCTGCCAAACACATTTCAAGAGCTTAGAGCTTATAAGCTCTGCTTTACTTTCTTCAGTAATGAAATATCCTTGGAGCATTATTTTAAAACTTCTCGGTACATGTCAATGCAGAGAAGCTTGCACTGGAGCATAAACAGTGCTTTCCGGCTACAGGGGAGATACTGATCAATTCGGTGAAGGTACAAGAGTTATTTTAGAGGTTTCTTAGTGGATTTTCAATTATTAATGCTAATGATGTTTATAACTTGTGTAGGTGAAACGTAGATCGAACTTTTATCATCTGCCAGACATTATGCTTGTTTGGGGTGCGTTTCACGGGGTAAAACGGCATCGGTTTCTGTCAGCTGATGTTTCTGAAGCTCGCACAAGTCTCTTGATTAAAAGTTCCTGCGAGTTTGACACGAACAATGGTGTGAAGATGGGTGTCACCAATCTTGATGATAATAGCAGAGTCTTATCGTCAGATGAAAATAGGACACAGACCCTCCCAATTCCTTTTCCAGATGGTGCTGCTGAAAAGAATGTAGTTTCAGAAACAATGGCTGGGGAGAAATCCGTTGAGAAGATCACTGGTTTTCAGAGCAATATTTGTTCAGAGGAGAACTCTAGGGGAACTGATTCTCGTCCCAAGAAGAAACGAAAGGTGATGACGGTAGATGTATGTCATAATCCTAGATATGAAGATGATCGCAATTTGTTTCAGGCGTCTTGTAAAGATGCATCGATACCTGAGATTCTTAGCAATGCAAATGTAATGGTTGATGCAGTGAGAGAAAGTCCAAGAGGTGGGATTCTACTTCAGGAAAATGGAGTAAATGATCGTTTCGATGAGGGGGTTGTGTTTGAGGGAATATCTCCACCTACTACAACAGAAAAGAGTAATTTAGGAAGCATTATGACCTCTCAAAACCATTTAGCTTCTGATGAAAGGAAAAAGGAGAGTAAGATGGATCATGAACTTGCCCAAGATGCTCCTACCAATCACTTGGAGAGTGTTCTCGATAAAGTGCCGGATCATTCTGCTAGATTGATGGATGCTGGTTGTGGGGTAGGAGAGGTCGATACTGACAGAAGTAAGAGGAAGAAAAGGAAAGCCGGGAAGACGGTGAGAAATGGTCACGATACAACAGATAAGGAGCAGAGTGGGAAGGGTGAAAGTATTAAGCGCTATTCTGAAACTCATGAATCGGACGAAAAGGAAAAAGAAAAAGGTTTGTCTTTAGAGCATGGTCATGACGTTATAATGCCATCAAACAGCAAGGTTTCCGACCATGTCAGCCCAGAATCACCGCTGAAAGATGAAAAAAGTTCGCAGGATGCACATGCTGTAGTGGAACCTGAGATCTCTAGTGACAGTAAGAAGAAAAGGAAGAAGAGAAAGTCTAGGAAAGGGGAAAATACTCCTGTCAACACTAACTCAGAGCAGTCAGGAGTTGAACAAACTGAAAATGGCACTTCAGGTTCTCTTCCTCCATCAACCGATCATATCCCACAGGATAATGGCAACGAAGAAGGTGTGACCAACCATGGCAAGGAAGAAGATATTGCTAACCCTGTAGGGAAAGATGTCCAGGTGTTATTGTCTGCCTCTGATGCTACGGAGAAAGTACAAGGTGTAATTAGAAATGTGGGGGATTCTGTGATATTGACTCACACACAGCAAAATTTGGAAGATGTGGGCTCAGGGGATAAAATTACAGACAATAAGAGCCAAAGGTCTGATGGTAATTGCCATTCAAACGTTCCTGCTTTGGAAATAGAATATCCCATTTTTGAGTTCAAGCAAGTGGAAAATAGCAATGAGAATACAATAAATAAGGATGGAAAAACCCCAAAGAAAAGAAAGAAACGAACGCTTACTGCATCACAGGTCCAAGAAGATTTTCCTGTTGAGAATCAAATTGGTAATGAAGCATTAGCAACTAAGGGAACTTCGAATATTGTAAATTCTGAACAAGAAGACAGAATTGTAAACTCGTCCCAGGTTCTGTCTAAAAAGACTGAAGAAAAGTTGAAAGTCACGTGCAGTATTGCTGAAGATACTTGTGATCTGGCAAAAACTTCTGAACAGGAAGGGGGAAGAATTGACTTCAAGCAATACTTTGTGCCGTGCGAATTTCAGAATAAACTTGATTCTGGTGACAAGGTAAAAAAAGGAACCAAGTCAATTCACGAGATGGAAACTTCAAAAACAGTTAAAGATAATGTTATACCTTCTGCAAGCAACTCAAACGAGTTGCAGAGCGCTGTCAAGTCTCTTGAAAATAAAAGAGCTGAAAAGAAATCTCGTAAGCGTGGGAGTAGCAGGAGCATGGGGGAGTCAACACAGAATTCTAGTTGCAATGAAATGATCTCTAAATCCTTCAGAAGATCTTCAGGAGCTTCCGAAAATAGGGCGAAACATTCCGAACCTAGTGAGATATGCGGAACACCTCTTCGAAAACCCAATGAGACTCTTGCTGCATCTTCTCGTGTAAACAAGAAGAACCGCACATCTTTGGAGAAACCAAGCTCAGGAGGGTCTGAGATATTCCCTGGAAAGGAGGGACAGAAATGGATGCAGGCAGTTATGAATGTAACGATGCCGTTTAAGACTCCACAGAAGAAGAGCTTGTTCACCAAATCAGGAGCGATTTTTGAGGATAATAGTGGTGAAAGTTCTGGGGATGAAAATGGAACTAGGCATTCCACCCACAATCCGTCAGATAGTTCCTCCCTGTCAGGCCACTCAGCAGACGATAGTGACTTGAGTCAGGGGTCAACTAAAAATCGTATGTTCTACCTCATGTTCAAATTATACCTTAACTGTTATTATGATGACTTTCTTTCGCACATGAACTTGTATTTTGCAACTTCTAGTATGTAAGTAAGTATAGGTGTTCAGGAGGAAATTTGTTCCCGACGGTGCTGATACGTTGCCCCCTTCTCTTTCCTTTTCTATCGATACCAAGAGTTCTATCGTTGGTGGAAGTTCAGACGTTATACTTATTCCATTAGTTGAAAGATTTTAACGATATTCTAGGAATAAACAATGGAAAAGAGCAAGATTGAGTTGAGCTGTAGTTCCAACGTCCTATTATATTAATGTTGAGCAGATTCGACTTTATTCAAGTAACATAGTTATATTTGCAAATAACATAGTTATATTTATTCAAATAACAGGATCCAGTGATGCAGAAGGAAGATCTACGGGACAAAGAAACATGTCAAAGTTGGAGTACGTCCTTTATCTTCTTACAGCTTTTTATTCCTGCTACTTATTGCCATTACTGATCTCTAGCCAACTGCACTTTTTCATTTTCGACTGTGCTGTAGGGACAATAACTTTGTCTAATCACGAACTATTGTATTCCTCTCTATCGCTAACGTTGCCTGGCGATTAACATTAACATTAACATTAACATTTTATCAGCTCAAACATGCATCTCGTCTTTGTGGTCCATTCTTTCTCAGACTGCTTTTATTGGCCCATTTCTAGGGGGTGTTTGCCATTGTTTCGCTTTTAAGAAAGTAATTGAAATTAGAGATTTTAGAAAATATAATTTGTGAAAAGTAGGTACTACGAGGATGTTTGCAAACAAAGGTGATTGTGGAAAAGTTATTTAAATTGATTTTATGGTAAAACCAGAATTTGGTAGTGTTTGGAAAAAAATGATTTTATACAAATTATAAGTGTTTTTTTATGATGGGTGGTTGCAAAACAAAAATCACTTTTAGGTAATAGTAAATTACTAAAGATAAAAAGTAAGAAAAAGTTATTCATAATTACAAGTCCGCCATCTTAATCTCCGAGTCTGTCATCAGCAGATTCTCACTTTTTATTGCTTTCTAGAAGCTATTTTGGGCCCCAAATGTACGGTTGCAAACACTCCCTCAAGGGACTAAGGGAGAATTGATTTTAAAAGTGATTTTACTTTTCAAATGGGTTTGCAAACATCCTCGTAGTATTTGAAGAAAAAAGTAATTTCAAACAATTGAGTAGAGAGAAGTAAAAACATTATGCTTGGTGAAGGCTTTACAAACACTCAAAAACAGTTTTTTCCAAGCTATATGTTGAAAAGCACTTGCGAAAAGCAATTGCAAACGCCCCTAGTCCGGATATGCTCCGAGTTATTTTAGAACATTCAGAACACATGGGTTTGACACTGTTATTTCCTCATTGGAGCCTTCAATCCTTCAACCTTTTGAACTCTAATTTAAATTAAAATTATTAATGTATGATTCTCTTCTGCCATATTCAGCATGTGATCTTTACTGTAAAGATTTTGCATTCTTGAAACTTACAACTTTGCGTTGGATATGGACACAGCAGTTCTGCCAATGATGATATAACAATGGATATGATCCTCAGAAGCTCTAAGCGGTTCAAGGAGGCCAAGCTCCTGGCCTCTCAAAATGAAGACGAGAGCCATCCGGTTGATTTTGTTCCCGATAGCCCGCCCAGTTAACTGATGACGACTTCCCCAAGTACGTACTCTTTTGTGGTTCTGAAAACACCTTCCTTATTCTTGTAGAGATTGAGCCTTTTATAATATGGGTTACACATGGGGATGAAAATATCCGGAAATTTCCCTGAAGAAATTTTCTTTTTTGGGTGACCGGAAACATACGTGAAGGTCATCCCTCAATTTTGTCTCAAAAGGAAGCAAAAAGCTTTTCTTTTTTTGAACTCAGTTCTTTTTTTTTTCTTTATGTTGTTGGTTTTGGGGTTATTACTACAGATGCTTTTTCAACAATTATAAACATATAATTAATTTCTCTATTTTAGATCTTCTGCAAAAGCTGTGTGCAAATATTACAATTTTTTTTGCATATTTAATTTTGGATAATTAATTAAATAAACGATAGTTGTTCGGGAATGTTACACACATATTATATATATATATATTTGAAGAATGTTTAATTATATAAAAAAGGAATTGCTGTAAATACTTTGTTTAGCAATATTAGCACATTAATATTAGTATTTTATTTTTTATATATGCAATAAGGTTTGAATGAAATATTGTAAAAGACAATTAATTTATTACATTATCATTACAAACAAATAAGAAAAAAGTTGTAACTTCTTTTTTTAGAAAAACTTATTAAAACAGATACTCTCTCCGTCCCAGCTTAAGTTTCCTACTTTGACCGGGCACGGAGGTTAAGAAAAGATAGATTTTGTGGAATCTTTGACTTTTTTAAATGTGGAGATTGAAGGTGAAGATTTTGAGGGTGGAGATTGTGGGAGAAATTTGTCATTTATGCGTTGGAAAGTTAAGTTGGGACAAACCAAAAAAGAAAGTAGGAAAATTAGAGTGGGACGGAGGTAGTAGAAACTAAAAGGTTCATATAAAGTTAAAATAAACTTATAGACTGGTTTTTCTTGCAAACAGTCGGGGCAGCCATATACACCATTATTCAGCACTCACGTGCTTTTCGCTTCAAGAATTGGGTCTAGTCTTATAGGGTTGGCGGTGGGGCAAGGAATCTCCGTTCCCTGTGAGGATCTGCCTCAAATGGGGTCGGGATTCCCAGTTTTTTCCCTCCGATGGGGCAGGGATTCGCCCCGGCAGCGTGTACGGGGATAGTGTCTCCCGCCACGCGGGGATCCCTTCCCGGTTCCCCGCAGGGCTTCGCTACATGAAAATATTATTTTACCCTTGTATATATATGAAAATACAAAATTACCCCATTTCATGGCATTATGTATTCTGTTCTCTTGAGACTTTGAAGTTTGAAAACTAAGATTTATGTACCATTCTAGGTGTTTAATTGTATTTTTGGCGTTTCTAGATGTTCAGTTTTTATATTTTTGGATATATTTTATCCATTTACAGTTATTTATTTAAAATTTAAATCAGGGTCGGGGCTGGGGAAATTTTTTTTCCCGCCAGTTCTCGCGAGGCGGGGATGGGGAATTGGTATTGTAACGGGGACGGGATGGGGATTATTCCCCCGTCCTCGCCCCGTTGCCAACCCCTGGTCTAGAACTGTTGATCTTCTTCATCCAGCTACCATACGAAATTATCATTCTATCAAGTATTGTGTTTGGCAAATAATAAATCGTAGCAAATACTATATTGCTAGTAAAATCAGGTTCTCAACTTTGGGGTGATAATCCCTATGCGGATCCGAACAACCCGTAAATTTATTGAGGCCTCATTTGGATCGAGGGATTTTATGAATTTATAAATTCATTGTTAAATTCACTCCATGTGTTTGTATACTAAATGAGTAAATTTGTAAATTCAGATTTTTAAATCAACCCAATTAAAAATCTAAGATTTGAGATTCACCATTTTACACTATATTTGGGTGGATTTTAAATCATTTGACAAAGGTACTTATTTGCAAATCTCTCCCAACTCACACTTCTATCTCTACCTCCCCCTCCCTCTCTCTCTTATTCTCTTCTTCTTATCGCTATCTCTCCCTCTCATTCTCCAATGAAATGCTCCCAGTATTTTTTTAATTTTTAATTTTTTTAATTTTTTTCTTTGATCTCCAATGAAATGCTCCCAATAATTTTTTGTGATATAAAATACATAAAATGTATATATGTGTGTATATATATAATTAGAAAAAAAATTATTCGGTTAATTTAGATGTAGATAAATATTATTTCATTTAATAAAAAGTATAAATTATTAGTTTAAACTTTAAAGAAAAAAATTGAATTTTACAAATATTGCATTCGTTTTTTGCCAAACAATGAATTTGAAAATTTTGAATTTAAAAATCTTTTCACAAATCCACCATAAATCCAAACAAGAGATTTCAAGTCTATGGATTTCAAATTTAAGGATTTTGAAGTCTATTCATTTTAAATCAATTGGCAAATCAAATCCCTACATTCAAACGGGGTCTGAAGGAACCTGCAACCAGTTCGATACGAATCGATTAATCTGATTTTAATTTGAAATTAGTATCATAAAATGTAATAACTATGTATTTTAAATTATTAATTTTTAACCCAAATCCACATGAAATCCAATGGGGACTCGATCTGTTGATCCAAATTGCCACCCGTAGTTCAAGCATAACATACAAAGTAGTGGTGATAATTCGAACAGCCTAGTGGACCAGGTTTAGCACATGGGCATATCATGTATTGACCAAGGTGGGTCTAAAATTATTTGTACCACCCATCACCCTATAATATATTTTTTCTTTGAGTCGACCTATGGACATTCATGTTCTTGGTTTAGCGGGCAGGGTTGATTTTTCCAACTGTAATACAAAGTCCAACCCATTACAAATATTAAATTTAAAATTAATATTTTAACCCATCAAACAAGAATAAGGTGAAAAAATAAATTTAGTATAAATTTGGTAATATAATATTTTTTAAAAAAATATTTGACATTTATAATTTGCTGACGTGCATTTGAATCAACTTATATTGTATCTGATCAATTGAATTCAAGATGGCATATAAAGCAGTGAAATTTGTCTCTTCTTCTTTTCTATCATTATAACCGAATGATTCGTTAGGCTTCCCGAGTCACGACAACCTCTTTCTTTTCAATGTGTAATTCAGGGCATTTCCAACCACTCTCGACTATATCCCAGCATCTTTTCGATCGTAAATATACCATGGTCATGGACTTTCAGTAAGAGTAGTTTGTTCCATCAAGGAATGGAGTGCTCTACAAGCTAAATTCAGATGCCGTCAAGTTCTCTAGATCTACCTGTTTAAAGAAACTGGAACATGTTCTAGTGCCAATTGAAATATGAGAACTTGTTCTTGTGTGCATTGTTCATATATAGTACGACAAAATAAGTAACATATGTAAACAAAAGTAGTGAGTTCTGAAGAAGTAATAACATTCAAGAACGAGAAACATTAAACATTCAGATAGAAAAATTCGAGGAAGAATACCCTTTCCTCTCAGACATTTTATGAGTGAGTGTTGTGCACAAAATATAGTTTGGACTTGCAAAATTTTTAGGACTCCCTCCTAAATCGCCAACACTAGACACGCTCCCCTTGCTACCTCGGTCGGACTTAGTGTAGAGAATCTCTCTTACTGTACTTACAAGCTTTCTCGAACTTGTTTGCCACAAATCTCCCGCAATATGTCATAACAACTTGTTGATGTTCCTAGATAGAATGAACATCAATCAGTACAACTCATAGATATTGTTTGACTGGATACAAAATATAGAAGTAAGACTCGACTTCATTGTTGAGCATCTCTATATAGTGATTGCATTGTAAGACTCGACTTCATTGTTGAGCATCTCTATATAGTGATTGCATTCCTTGAGACTCCCCTTGATTTCAATCATCCCTTCATTAGCTTTTGATGATTATGATTTCCAATGGTATGTTTGACTTGCCTTCCTTGACTTTGGGGATATGGGATATGTTTGCTTCCTAATGATGAAAGTAATTGAATGCATGATTTTCTTGAAGATTCTTCATACCAATCATGCTAATTTTCCTTTAGCTTCTTCAATCAAGGAACCTGCCAACCAACGTAAACTCCAAAAAATATATTCTTCAATGAATGTCATAATGTTAGTAAAAGATATTTTAAAAACCGTAAGTAGATAAATGTACACATATGTATTTGCTCTTTTACAAATATTTAATTAAAAAAATTGTACACCTAATATTGGTGAACGAAGTTTATTAATTATTTCGAGCACTTCAAACATGGGATCAAATATGTTATTGGGTTAATATCATTTTGCACCCTGAACTTTGGGTCTTTTTTCCGTTTTTAACCTAAACTATGTTTTGTATCAGGTAGCAACCTATAGTTCACTCAGGCGAGAATTCCAGCGAGAAAAATATAAAAAAATATAAAAAATATTTTAAAAAAATCATAAAATTATGTAAAAATCAGAAAAAATATTTTTAAATTTTAAATTTCATTTAAAATATCATAAATTAACTGAAAATATTATTTTGTAAAAAAATAATTTTCATAAAATTGAATTTTTTATGAAATCTTTAAAATTCTTTACAAGGATTTTAAAATTTTAAATTTTATGAATTTAAAAAAGTTACTTATTTATAAATAAATTTAAAAAATATAATTTTCGGAGATGATCGGGATTTTTTTAAAAATTAAATAAATTGAATGTAATAATTATGATAAATCCTTAAATTATTTTAAAAAAAAATACAAAAATATATACATTAAAAAAATTCAAATTATTTAAGAATTTTTCAAAATGGTATATATTTAAAAAAAAATCCAACTTCCAAATTTTTTAAACATTTTCAGGAAAATCTCAAATTAACTGGATTGTCGTAAAAAAATGACTTTTTTTTATTCTGAAAAATATCGTATATTTTTTATTAAATACGAAAATTATTTGAAATCTAAAATAATTCATTCAAGAGACGTAAAAATATCTATGAAATGTTTGAAGTATTTTTTAAAAAAAGTCGATTTTCTTAAAAGAGTTTATTTATGAAAAATATAAAAACTATTTAAAATACAAAAAGTAAATTTTTTAAGAAAATATAATTTTTTAAAATAAGTAAATTTTTTAAATTCAGAAAATTTAAAATTTTAAAGTCCTTGTAAAGAATTTGAAATTTTTTATAAAAATTTCCATTTTATGAAAATTACTTTTAAAAATTTCAGTTAATTTTATGATATTTTTAATGAACTTTAGAATTTAAAAATATTTTTATGATTTTTAAATATTTTTATATTTCTCTAGTCGAAATTCTTCACTGGAGTGAACTATAAGTTGATATCTGATATAAAATATAATTTAGGTTAAAAACGGAAAAAAGGCCCAAAGTTCAGGGTGCAAAATGATATTAACGTTACGTGATCTTATGGATTTAAAAATTAAAATTCTTAGAAATGGAGTTCAAACACCCATAATCGAATAGAAACAAACGAATAATCCATAAATACCTATATATTTATTGTGAACAAAATAGGCTGATGCACAGATGCTATGTTTCTTACCTATCTTTGTTGTCTATTACTAGTATTCTTCAGATGATTATATTTTGGATTGCTTAAATTATTCATGTTCTTATTAAATCTAGGTTTAATTACATCAAAATTTACGTTTTTTTTTTGGTCAATTATCATTTGCAGCATATGTTTTTAAATATAAAATACACCATCTTTATAATTTGTTCAATTCAATACACATGAACATATTTTTTGCTACAATTACTAAAGTGAAGTATGAAATTAGATTTTATTGCAATCTCATTTGCACACGTGTGATAATATGAGAAATTTAAATCTCTAATGAAATGAAAACGACACTACTAGAATTAAGGCTTTTTGTCACTACAAAATGTAGTTACAAAAAAGGGAGAGTGATTACAAAAAGTATTTTTAGTAACCACATTCTACATGTGGTGACTATAGGAATGTGGTTACTATAGGGCAGCCACTTATAGTAAGATGCAAAAAATGTTTTTGCAACTACTTCGTAGTTACTAATGTATTTATAACTATCTTTTGCAATTACTAATATATTTGTAACTACAAGTAGTTGCAAAAGAGTTTGTCATAATGTAGCAAATTTTGTTAAAATTGTATGAAATATTTTATGTAACTACTAATAGTTATTTTCTGTAACTACTTTTGTAGTTGCAAAAAAATTAGCGACAAATACCTTTTTTTCTTGTAGTTGGATAACATTTAATAATTAGTTGGTTCAATAATAAGATAGTGTTCTCATGTACTAGTGGGTTCGAAGAATTCGTACAATTACATGCATGAAATTGGGCATGTCAAGATCCAAATTTCGGGCTTGACATTGGAAATTGAATCCAAAATTTGCTCGGGTACATTGAATTGAAAAAAATACAAAGCTAGTGTATTTCTATGTTACAATTGAAAAGTCATGATGCAAACTCTATTTTAACATCTAGGCACTAGACAGTTCCTTTCCACCTATATTTTCTTCCCGACTCTTTCCTACCTATCCTGTTTTGACCGATTAACCCCAGCTAAACTACAATTATAAATTATTATTCAATAAAATATCGTATTTTTAATGTAATCAAGCCTTAGATTTAAGATAAATTGATTATAAATTTTAAGAAACGGTAAACACGAACAATAAAAATAATATCCTTATTAAGATCTCTAATTGTGATGCACGGAATAAAAACGTTGTCTTTAATATTACTCGAGTTCATATATATATAAAAAAAAAAAAAAATGTATAGAGTATTGATTTTGAGGGCTACAAATAATTACCCTGCACGTGTTACCTTTCTTTACTTTTCATTCTTTCTTTTCTTTTTTCCTTCCACAAAACAACCTATTTCGTTCTTCCCTTTTTTTTTTCTTTTAGTTTTGGAACATCAGAAACACGTTCTTTTTTCATTTAATTTTTTAGCATCAGAACCCGTGAAACATAAAACGTCAAAGATGAATCGTGAATTATAAATTTATTAATCGTGAATTAATGAAGTGTGAAATAAAACTATAGCCTAGTAACAAAGCTTAAACCCTAAGCAGTAAATTTGAACCTGTGCATCATGAATTATGAACCAGGACACTAAATCATGAACTCTTAATTACAGAAAAATTATTTTTTGGAAGTCGAACAGGAATATAGTGAAACAAATGATTGTTTGTTGGTGGTGAACAAATCAAAAGAAAACAAAAGAAACAATGAAACTGTTTATTTTGTGGAAGAAAATAAAAATGCAAAAAGAAAAGTTGAATAAATAACGTAGCGTTCAAGATCAAATTCAATAATGTATAAATAAATAAATCTTTCTTTTCCCTATTACATAGATGACGTGTGACGTGATCTTTTAAAAATGACTAATTCTATACTACCCACTTTGTACGGTTGATCATTTTTAGTGGGATAACTAAAGTCTCGAACAACACCAAATAATGAAATACTATACAAAAAGTTGTTACGGGCCACGGTTTTTCCGAAAAACGACCTCAGTGTCAAGCCCGAAGCCATCGACGGGCCGAACATGTACCAATTCGGATCTCTTAAACAACTTCTTAAGCGGCTCAATGCTCAACAAGTCATTAGCCGAGTACTTATCGGACGGTGTAGACACCGCCACGTGTAAAACACACACCCCACCGGGCTTCAACGTCCGTTCGATCTCTCCCACAAATTTCTCCGGATACAATGCATGGTCAAACACGTTCGAGAACTCAAAGTCAAAAGTCCCATCATCGAACGGCTGGTGATGAAAGTCGCCCTCCACAACCAACGGTGGAGATGGCACAAGATCCATGCCTATCGAATCGGATACTCCGACCCGTTTCAAGGCCTCCACTTCTTGACCCATTCTTGCACCAATGCAGAGGGATTTGGAAGAGTTTGAGAGAAGGTTTTTGCGTTTAAGGTCGTCGAAAAAGGCGGAGAAGACCCGGATCTTGCGGGCCCAGTCTCGGGTCGTCCATATTTTGCGGAGTTTGGGGTTGAGGGTTTTGTTGAGCTGGTGGTGAATGTAGGTGTCGTAGGAGGTGTAGCCGGGCCTGATCTTCAGGCCCGGGATGGAAGACGGCGATGGTGGTGGTGGTGCGGCGGTTTTGATGGTGGTGTTGTGGGAGATGAAGATGAATAGGAGGAGTAAGGAGAGGAGGAAAAAGGTGATGAAGTATTTTGATTTTATGAGGGATGGTTTCATTTTGGATGCTGCATGAAACTCTGTGCATGTATATATTAAAAATTTAGGAAGGGTAGTGGTGTCAATTCGGGATCGGATATGTTGAGTCGGTCTAAAATTTTATTGGGTCTTATATTAGTTAGTCTGTCCTAGTTCATCCTCTGTAATATACTAAAATTTTTGGGCCAGCAATCGTCGTTTGTTGGATTTTTGATCCATTGAGTCGGACCTGTGAGGTCTGACAGTACATTTGGCCGGTCCAAAATTTAAGTGGACCTAAAATTAGTCAGTCTGACCCGATTCCGATTGGCGCGTGGCCCGTCAGGTTTTTGACCAATTGGGTTGGGCTTGAGGAATCCGATGGTATGTCTCATCAGACGGGCTTGACCGATTTTACCACCTCTACGTATATATATGTGTGTATGAGATGATAATTTGGACAACTCGACCCAATCTATTGTACCAATATTATACGTTGGGTCGCACTGGGCCATTACGAGTTATGGTTTATTGGATCGGATATATTGAATCCGATGAGAAAATCCTAGAGTCGAAGGGGGCGGTGAGAATGTTGGTTTTGGTAGTTTTGGGGAACAGATGGAGAGTATGGAGATGCATGTTGTACAAACTTGGCTGCCTAATTTCTAATTCTATTTAGAGCTTTTATATATATCCACCACTCTTAAAATTAAATAAATTTTGTATGTTTTATGTCTTCTTTTAACAGCTGCACGGATTCAGGGGGTGCAAAAAAGATTTAATTTCATTTGCAATCTGAATCATGACACTATTTTTTACTTGTGAAATTCAGGTAAAAAAATGTATTTCGAACTTATTGTAATTGCATTTTTACATTTTTTCTGATGATTTATAACTCAATGTAATCCTGATTTCTTAGTTGCAGCCTTTTGTTGTTTTTGCTAAAAGTTTTCCCTCTTTTTTTCTCTAGCAAGGCCGCAATTTATCAATGGCTGGCAGGATGTGACTATTAGAAAGCTTGAAGGGTGATGGTTATGGAATATTATGAAAGAAATTGAGGTTTTTGCGAGTACATTATCCTTAAAAATATAATAAATTGAAATTAGTGTTCGATAAGTATGAGCAAGGCAAGAGAGCCAAGGAAGTGTAAAACAACTAGTAGAATGAAAAATCTCAACTATACGCTAAATTGAAATTAGTGCTCGACAACTATCACAGAGGCAGCAGGACGACAATACGCTTGATTAATTTTAGATCTCGTTAATGTAGAAACTTGATTTTCATGATATATAATGTGAGCTAAAGGTGATGATGTGGCTAAGCAACTAATCTAACTCAGCTCTAGAAGCATCTTGAATAAGCTGGAGAAGCAGGGAAAAGCAGAAGCACATGAAAAAAGCAAATATAAACAAACATGAAAGACAACAGTTCCAAATTTCTGTTATGGCGGTTAAACCGTTGTCTTTCATGCTCAAATCTGTTGCATGATGCTGTGAGTCTCTGGTGAAACTGATTTAGGCTGATTAGATCAGAGGGCTATTATTAATCTTACTTATAGCTTGTATCTCACATTGTAACACTTCATAACACACAATTAAAGTCACCTAAAGATCAGATTAGAGAGAGAATAAGATCAAAGAGAGGATTATGTTTCATATTCTCCTTGATTTGAATCTTGGATGCTGTATCTCGATTGATTGGTGATTAGTGAATTGGTAGATGATCATCTACTCGTAGTTGTAGGTTTCTAAACCGAACCACGTAAAATTAAGTCTCCATTTTCATTTTGTTTCTTGTTGTTTACAAACATACACTATTGCATTCAAAGTGTTTGCTCGTTTGTCTTAGTGAGTTTCTCTCTTGAGTGAATTGAATGCATATTGCCAACAATATATATAGTTAACTCTTTCTTATTGTATGAATATTGAGCTTCATAATCTGTCTTTCATGCCCATTTTGGGTAGCTGTTGAAGACAGAATAAATAGACATTTATTGGACAAAATAAGCCTTAAAACTTTGTAAATAAGTCTACTCCAGATAGTAAACAGTTTTTGCTTATTTAAGTGTTTATGAATGTATTTATTTTCTTTCTACATTTTAGAGTGCATGATACGGATAAACATTAGTTAGCATATAATTTTATATTTATTAATTAGGATATATTTTGATTTTTTCTTTTATATGTTAGAATATCAAGAGACTTATTTCCTTTTAGTTACCGACAGAATAATATAGGTTCATTGTCCATTTATTCATAAAATATAGTATTTTAGCTAATATATATGTTTTTAATATGATTTTATAATTATTACAATTTGCGACAAAATATTAAATTTTCGCTGCACACTTTGCTAAGAAATATATATTTCGCAGCTAACATTTTTAATATTATTTTATAATTTTATTAATTAGCGATAAAATATTATATTTTCGATGCTAAAAACATGTTTTTCTGTAGTGTACTAAATTGAAATTAATGCTCGATAAGTATGAAGTGGAGATATCTCCATCACATTTTTATAACGTAAAATTATTGAATACTGTCAGCAATGTAGAAGTCCTGAAAGTTATTTGTAATAGTTTAAAGAAATGATAAATCGGAGCACTTTGATAGGTGGTGCAAATTGTTGTCAAATTTAAATTAGCTATTGGAACACTTAAGAGTACTTTTAGGGGAAACTATATTATAGACAACAAATGTAAAAAATAAATAAAAGACTTTAAGTAGTGGGCATTATAGACTTGATTTTAAGGCAGTGGGATTTTCAGCTTCAACGTTTTAATCATTTTGAGGTTTCCTTGCAATCCCTCCTATTTTTGAGATGGCAATTCAGGCGAACCCGTTTATTGAATCAGGTTGGATCAGTTTAAAATTTTTATCGGGTCTAAAAATAATCAGTCTAGCCTAACTTATACTTCTGTAATATACTAAGGGTTTTTAGGGGGCTCTATAACCCGTCGGGCTTTTGGCACATTGAATCAGACATGTCGGAACTAATAATACTTCGGACCAAGATTTATATGATCCCATCTAAACTTCCGGGTGGACTATGCTGGCCTATCTGATTTTGCCACATCTACTCCTACTTCACAAACATTTGTTGTCAAACTGTTAAATACTAAATGATTTTTTTCTATTCCACCTATGTAAATAATACAAATGAATTATACACCATTAAATTGGTCAATCAGAGTAGACTTATAGTTTAATATTATTTTGATTTATATCTACACTACACACCAATCCAATAATGTATAACTCGTTAAGGTGTACATGATAGTAAAGAGCAAAAGTGAAAAATATGCTTTCGAAATATGCACCAATTTGGAGTAGTATAATAAAGTCATCTAATTTAGTTTTGACACATCTAAAAGGGTGTTTAACCAAGTTTACAAGCTCCTCAAAACATCTTATAAGATGTTTGAGAATTTATAAGCTTTTAAAATATATTTTTCAAAATAAAATATTAGACACCGCTAAAAAAATTAAGTTCCTCTAGTTCATCTTATTTTTTAAGATCGTATAAGTTACACTCAAATTTTACATGCTACAACTCGATGTGGAAATAACTTTTCTTCATGAAGAGTTGGATAAGGAGATTTACACAACCAGATGATTTCCAAGTCCTGGGGAAATAAGAGTATGTTTGTAAGTTGAAGAAGTCCTTATATGGGTAAAATCAGTCACCGGAGCAGCGATACAAGAGGTTTGATGGTTATATGACACATCTTGACAACTACAGGAGTCTATATGATAGTTTGTATGTAAATTACAGCAGACTGAAATATGATTTATTCATATACGAGGTCTTGTATGTAGAAAATATGTTGATAGCTGCTAAGAACAAGCCAAATATTCAGAAGTTTAAGGTTTTCTCAATATTGCGTTTGAGATGAAAGGATTTAGGTGATGCTCAGAAAATATTGGGAATGTAGATCCATAGGGATTGGAGTCAGAAGAAACTTTTCCTTTATAAATGATTATAGCCAGGAGATATTATCAAGGTTTGGTATATTTACTAGAGGTGGCTATTCGGACGGCCCGGCGGACCTCGGGCCATCGGGCCAAAAAAGTCCACCAATGAGTTTTTTCATTTTCTTTTTTGTTACTTTAACCATGAAGTAGAATTATATATTGAGGCAAACTTCAGTTTAATTCTATTAAGAAAAAACCTGACAGGAAGATAATATATTACTATTTGTTGCAATATGGAATCATATCTATAGGATGTCTCAAACCCCAGATATAACAACAACAACAACAACAACAACAACAACAACAACAACAATAATAATAATAATAATAATAATAATAATAATAATAATCATAATAATAATAATAAAAGAATGGAGGATGATATATAGTTATATACTACACGTCACAAGTTATTTAATTTTTGTGTACGTATTATACTACATGTTAATCAATTCTCCATTTGTCGACACATAATAATTAATGAGCATGCTTGCATCCAATTCATTTTCCATCCTCGGCTAATAAAATTGAAGAAATAGAGTGATAAATTAGTCAAATGTTTTAATTTATCGGTAAATAGATACATTTATGCTCTGCTAGAAAAAGAAAAAAAAAAACTTGTTTCAAATAGTACAAAAGATATTACCTAATTCCTAATTTTTTCTTATTCAATTAATGAGGGAAAAAATCCATCGGGCCTGGCCAAAAAAGTCCAATTTGTTCTGGCCTCTAATATTCCGGCCCAGCCCGCTCTAAATTTCGGGCTAAACAGGCCGGGCCAATTTTGCCAGCTTTAATGTCTACAACTAAAACCTATAGATATCCTAAGTGCTACAAATACTCATTTGTCTATTGCATTTGCTCCTAAGTTTGTTGGGGAGAAGGATTACATGTCTTGATCCATTTACTAGTGTAGTGGCAGTTTGATGTCTGCTATGGTTTGCACTGGACTTGATCTTGTACATGTTGTTAGCAGATTTTTTTGATTCATTTGGAAAAAGAACATTGACAAGCAGTGAAGAGAATTTTTCGGTGTCTTAAATCTACATCTAATGTTGGTATCATTTATAGAGGTGATACAAATTATTTAGAAGAAGGCTACTGTGACTCCAATTATGCATGAGAAGTTGAAACGCCCATGACCGCTTATGTTTTTGCTCTTGGTGGCTCTGAGGAAAGCGATGAGCGCGGTGCGTCTGTCGTTGTCCAAGGAAGTGGCTTACCATACCACAGGCGCGAGGTCTACACGGGAGATGCTGAAAACTTTGGAGGAGATGTATCAAAAACCATCGACGGCGAACAAAGTCCATCTGATTAGACGGTTGTTTAATCTGAGGATGGCGGAGGGAACACCAGTACAGCAACACCTGAATGAGTTCAACATGCTAACCTCATAGTTGGACTCGGTGGACATAAAGTTTGATGATGAGATTGGGGCCCTAATCATGCTATCTTCTCTGCCAGACAGTTCGGCCGGTACAATGATAGCCGTTAGTGCTACAGACGCTAAGCTGAAGTTTGACAAGGTGAGGGATTTAATGATCAGGGAAGAGATTCGTAGGAACGAATCAGGTCCTCAGGGTCAGCGCTGAATACCGAGAACAGAGGCAGACCGAAGGGAAGGCAGTTTAGGGGGAGATCGAAATCCAGAGGGAAGAGTCAGACAAAGAAGGACGGAAGTTCTGTGAAGTGCTAGAATTGTGATGAGGTTGGTCACTTCAAATACCAGTGCAAGGTGTCGAAGAAGAACAAGAGGGAACAGGCAGACAAGAAGACAACAAACGCAGCCACGGATGAGGATGATGGCGATGCGTTGGTCTTGAGTGTGTGCAACCTCATGGAGTCTTGGGTCTTGGATTCCGGCGCATCATTCCATTCATGCGGTAATATTAATATTATGCAAAATTATGTTTCTGGCGATTTTAGACGGGTGTATCTGGCTGATGAACCCCTAAAAATCATGGGAAAGGGAAACGTAAAGGTTGAGACATCAAATGGCTCAAAATTGATGTTGAATGGAGTGAGACATATCGCTGGATTGAAGAGAAACTTGCTTTAAGTTGGACAGCTTGACAAAGAAGGTTACGTGGTAGCGTTTGGTTATAGCAACTGGAAAATTACCAAGGGGGCTATGGTGGTAGCTCGAGGTAAGAAGGAAGGAACGTTGTACATGACTAGTAATTCACAGGATTCCCTTGATCTTGCGAATGGGTAATGGTGATGTGGATTTGTGGCACTGTCGATTGGGCCACATGAGAGAAAGGGATGAAGCTGATGTGTTCGAAGGGTAGATGCCTGGCTTACAAACTGTGGAAGTTGGTCTGTGTGAAGACCGTGTCTTCGGAATAAAGGCACGAATGAGTTTCTCGAGGAGTGACAAGGCTCTGAAGAAGCAGAAGTTATAGCTAGTTGGTACACGCGTTTATTTATGCACTTTAAGTCTGTTAGAGTGATGAATTGTGATGTTTGCGTGTAGAATGGAGAGTATTTGGCTTGTTTTAGTGCCTTTGGACTATTTGACGTTTGTGTTTTCATTTTGAGCTAAATAGGTGATTTAAGGCTAAGTATTCGTACTCGGCCGGATGCACAACGAGAGAATGAAGTCCGGATGTCAAAAGGATGGAAAAATCGCCGGAAAATGAGAACAGAGCACCGCGACCGCGGCACAATGGCACGGTCGCGGTCAAAGTGAAGAAATAAGAGAAAAGCCCTGGACAAGTAGCGCGGCCGAGGCATACTTGCGCGGCCGCGGCGTGCTGCTGGACTAAAAGAGGGCGCGGGCGCGGTGTTTGAGCACGATCGCGGCCCGTTAAGGCGGCTAACTAATATTTGGGCCACAAGAATTCCGTTTTAAAGCCCAAAATCAACCCAAAATTGACTTCCTCTATAAAAAGGAACCCTTATGCTCGGAATAGGAGACTTGGACATTACAAGAGAGCAAGATTGGGAGATTCCAAAGGGGACGAGCAATCAAGATCGGCAGTACTCGGGTTTTCTAGTCCTTAAGTCTTTTAATTATGTATTTTCAGTTTAATTTGTCTTTTGTCACCGCCATGAGCGGCTAGTAGGTTATTTCAGTCCTTAATCGAGTCGAACCCTAGTTGTTATTATTTTGTGATATTTACGGTGATTGTTAATCATAAGGGTGAGTACGGGTCTCGGAGATAATCCGCTCCGCATCGAACCCCGGACCGAAAGCACTCCGAACCGATAATATCCGTTGACTATTTGACTTTATCCGAACCGAACCAAACC
The DNA here is from genome assembly GCA_958295605.1 of Ajuga chamaepitys. Classification (NCBI taxonomy): domain Eukaryota; kingdom Viridiplantae; phylum Streptophyta; class Magnoliopsida; order Lamiales; family Lamiaceae; genus Ajuga; species Ajuga chamaepitys. Next base: position 51,506,811 of record OY282508.1, on the reverse strand, counting down.
GAATTTTTTTGTGGTAAATCCGAACCGATCCAAACCGAAAAACCGAAATAGAACCGAGTAGAACCGATTCTAAGTAATCAACTATGGAATTCTTTTATATCATTTAATTAATTTCTTTTATACTATAATATTGAACCATTATGAATTTTAGTAAATTTTAACAATGATATAACTACTGTTTTAGTATTTTATAAAAGATTTAGTAATTAATAATAGAGTACAATATTTATAATAAATCATTTTCATAATAAACATATATCTATTAATTATAAATATATGAACAGTGAATATGTTTATAGTTTATATAAAGAAATACATTACTATGATATGTTTCAATTTAATTCTATATTTCTTTAATCCAATCACTAAAATTTATTATTATATCTAATATTAATTATTTTCATATATAAAGGTCAAAATTATAGACCTGAACTTACTGCACATAGTTACTATCCTACGCCTGAATTCCAAGTAGTGGCTCGTTTCTTGTTCCCTTCTTCTTTGATTCTCCATCTTTCTCGTGCACACACGTTTTTCTCTTGAAGTCAACTTTAATTTTACTGTAGTTAGTCATATTAAGTTTACCTACTAGGTAAACTAGAACTTTATCGATGAAAAATAATCGGTAAATGTCCAAAGACATTATCGATAGCTAATAACTTTATAATTTAGTGCTATTCTTTTTCGGACGAGATAACTACTTCAGTAACTTGTAATTAATTTTTATAAGTTATGATTTTGAAACTTGTCTTAATATATAACTTATAAGTTGTTTAATATTACACTTTTTCTTTAACAATATGATATTATTGTAAAGACAACACTATAATTCTTTCGTGCATTTTGCTAAAAAATATTAAAGGAAAAACTCCGAACAACTCCGAATAACCGGACCGAAAGAACCGATCTCCGGAAGGAACCGAACCGATCAACGGAGCGGTTCTGGAGATTTAATTTTGGAAATCTCCGAATATCTCCGAGGTTTGGTTCGGTTCTGGAGATTTCCATATCTCCGAACCGCTCCGGACCGTGCTCACCCCTAGTTAATCAATTGAATACTTTGAAAAGTTGTTATACTATTTACTTATCCTTCAATGCTTATGTGTTTATGTGCTAGATTGATCACCAAGGATTATAATTGCATAAGTAACGCTAGGTTATAATCATAATCCGTAATTGTTACGAACCTATAAGCCACTTAGTAGCGAATAGCGAGTGATATCGCTAAGGTAGTATATAGCTCGATCTGAATGGGTCCGAGCTTACGAGGTCCACACCGTGTCTATCCCGTTATCCTAATTCTCTAGGCGTCCGGTTAATGAGATCCAGAGAGCTTATTCTGACTAACCAAAGAGCTTGTTTTGGTTAGTTAAACATAAGGGATAACGAGGTTAGCAGAGCTTGTTGCTAACCTCGGGGTAGGAGTTTTAAGGATAAAATTGGTTAATAATTTCATCTATCACAGGGTAGTAATAACTAGGGGGAGATAAGATTAAGGGCTGGGATTCTGATACACGTTAATTATGCTTGTAATTAGGTCGAGTTATGATATTATTTTATAGGAATTATGTGCATAGATGGTCAAGAATTGGATGAAACGTTATATAAGTGACCAATTAACGTACTCGGCTTGTTTTAAGGTGTTTTTGAGCTTTTTCAGGATTAAAGGTTGTGATTTACGACTACCGGACGAGGAAACAAGTTGGAAAAGAGTGAAAACCGGCCCAAAAGAGTGGAAACCGTCCAAGAACCGGTCCAAATCGGCCTGAACCGGTCCAGGAGCAAAATGGGGCAAGAACCGACACGGCCGCGTCAAACCTTCAACACGACCGTGTTAAAAGTGGTGCACAATGTTCAAAACGGCGCTAGAACAGAACACGGCCGCGTCACAGTTACAACACGGCCGTGTCAAATGTTGCGCAGAAAGTGAAGTTTGCAAAGCAACACGCGTGTCAAAAAGACCGCCGATAAGAGAGATCCTGTTTAATAGGGGATTTGATTTCCTAATAGGAGTTTGAGCCTATCGTCTCAGAGATTCGTCCCCAACTCTATAAAAAGGACCTCAAGCTCTAGGAAAGAAGGAGGAATCATCAAGAACATCAATTACATCATTCCACCTAGAAGAAGTCTTGGAGGACAAAGAAGACGAAGATCATCGAGACGGATTTATCCGGGTTTAGTCGTTCTTTTCTAGTTTAATCTTTTACAATGTTTTTCTTAGAATCTTGTATTAGGTTATTGCTAGGCATGAGTAGCTAAGCTATTCGTGTCCTAGGGTTAGAAAGTAGGGATTATTATGACAATATTTTGATTTATGGTTTAATTTATTAATTCCGTTCTTTACGTGTTTTATCTCTATGTTTGTGCTTAAAACTGAATTTAGCTTGATCACCTAGATTTAGTAATTTAGTTTAGCAATTCCGCTTCGAGAGGAGAGAATCGTTATCAGACTTAGAACATAGAGCGCAGTTGTCTATGACTGTGTAGGCCGTGGCTTAGGATCGTTTGGGAGTTATTAGGTTTAATTGACTCGAGAGGGTAATTAGCTTAATCAATCAACGGTTTAATCGCTTCGAGAGAAGGGTTAGATTATTGTTGTGCCGCCTAATAAACACTAGAATTGGTAAATCAATAGGTTAATCATATTCAACATTGAAGTAATATCCTGAAATCGAAGCCCTAGGATACCTATTCTCCTTGATTGTTAGTTCTTTGTGTTTCCTAAGTTTGAAGTTATATTTAATTGAATACTTTAATTAGTAAAATCAACCTTTTACAACTTAGTATCTAGTTAGGACATTCCTAGAGTATTGAGGTATCAAACTACCTAAACTATTCCTTGTGGGATCGACCTTGACAATAGTACTACACCTACATCCGTACACTTGCGGAACACTAGGTTAGAAACCGACGTGTCAGATTCGTTATTTCATAAGTAGAACAGTTCATAATTAATTTGTTTGTTTAATTTCTGTTTTAAGTTCTTTAGTTAATATACATCAAGTTACAAACCCCCATTATTTATATACTTATATACGTTGCTAGTATTAGGATCTATTTAAAACACTAATAGTCTTCCTGCTCCCTGTGGGATCGACCCTACTTATCACTTCTACAAGCTAGAAGGGTAGCTAGGTTTAATTAATTTTACCGCATCGCGACAGTGCGGTCAAATTTTGGCGCCGTTGCCGGGGAGCGGTGCAAGATTTTAAGTGTTTATTCTTATTAGTTCTATATTGAGTCTCGCCATTCTATTTTTTAATATCTGCGATACACTTGAACTCACCTAAGTTTCTTTTTGTTTTAGCAGTGAATGATCACTCGTTCACGCCAAAATAAAGAACTGCTTTTCGACCCTGAAATAACTCGTAGAGATCGCATTCTGAGAAGACAATCAAGAGAGAATTTAGAAGAATTTGAAGCCTTACCTTTTGCCACCGAGAATTCCGCGTCTGAACCTGAGCCAGCAGCAATGGCAGCCGAAAGGACTATGCGGGAATTAGCCACCACTGGCACTACTCACCAGCCTCTATGCATCACCTTCCCTGACCTAGGGGAGGACACCACTTTCGAACTCCGGTCAGGGTTAATTCACCTGTTACCCTCTTTCCATGGGTTAGCAGGAGAAGACCCGCACAAACATCTGAAGGAGTTTCACATCGTCTGTTCGAGTATGAAGCCGACGAAAGTCACAGAAGAACAGATAAAACTGCGGGCATTTCCTTTTTCTCTGAAGGATATGGCCAAGGATTGGCTCTACTACCTGCCCTCAGCATCTATAAAAACTTGGCCAAAGATTTGACAATAGTTATCTTATCCTATTACTATACGTTGATGATATGTTGATTGTAGGAGTCAATCCAAGGGAGCGGGAAAGGTTGAAGAAGCAATTGTCTGAGAGATTCTCCATGAAGGATCTTGGAGAAGCAAAATAGATTTTGGGTATGAGAATCGAGAGGAAGGCGGCAAATTTGTTGTATCTTTCGCAGGCGAATTATGTTTAGAAGGTCATGGAAAGGTTTAACATGGAGGATTCGAAGCCGGTTAATGTACCCTTGGGGGTCACTTTAAGCTATCGAAGAAGGAGTCGCCAAGTACTAAGGAGGAGTGTACCCAAATGATGAATGTGCCATATGCATCGGCAATTGAGAGTATCATGTATTCTGTGGTTTGTACTCGTCCAGATATTGCGCATGCAGTGGGAGTAGTGAGCCGGTTCATGGGTGATCCGGGGAAACAACATTGGGAAGCAGTGAAGTGGATTCTAAGGTATTTGCGGGGTACCACAAATAAAGCTTTGTGTTTTGATGGAAGAAATTCTGAGTTAGTTGGTTTTGTTGATGCGGACCTAGCATTGAACGATCTTGATGGGAGAAAGAGTACAACCGGGTATATTTTTTCTTATGGTGGTACGGTGATTTCTTGGACATCAAAGTTGCAAAAGGTGGTTGCACTGTCCACCACGGAGGCGGAGTACGTAGCCGTGACGGAGGCGTGTAAGGAGATGGTGTGGTTGCAAGTTTTTTTGGATGAACTTGGGAAGGAGCATAGAAATAGTGTACTCTACACTGATAGTCAGAGTGCAATTTTTTTTACGAGCAATCCGGCATTTTATTCAAGAACAAAGCACGTTGAATTGAAGTATCATTTCATTCGGCACATATTAGAAAAGAAAGCCTTGCGACTTGTGAAGATTATCGGGAGTGAGAATCCAGCTGATATGTTTACTAAGGTTGTAACCTTAGAGAAATTGAAGTTGTGTATAACTTCAATTGGCCTCGAAACGTGAAGAAGAAGAGGAGATGGTGATACCATGTGGAAACGGGAAGGAGACTAGAGGAGGATGTTTGCTTTGAAGGTGTTTTAGTCTCCAAGTGGGAGATTGTTGAGTATAGAGCCCAAAACACGTCTGGAAGTGCCGCGGCCGAGGCGAGATTGCCGAAGGTAAAGCGTTTCATGCTGGAAGGTCATCTTGGCTGAGACAGGGTGGCCGCGTCACACGAAGGTTTGGCACTGGAGAGCAGGCGCGGCCGAGACAAGGGTGTCTCGACCGAGAAACTTTTATAGAGCAGATCCTGCTCGGCCGAGACATGGGTGTCTCGGCTGAGACACTTTTATACAGGGGTATTATCGCGGCCGAGGCAGATGGCTGCGGCTGAGGCCTGTTGCACGGACAGGGTGCGTGGGCCACAAGCTGAATCCGATTTTGGGGCCCATAGAGCTATTATAAATAGTTGTTTCCTTCATTGATTATTGTATTTCTGAAAATTCATCATACTAGAGTATATCCTGGCTTGGTATCACCCCCAGATGTAGTTACCCGTCGTAACAAACTGGGTAATCAAATTGTTGTGTTCTTGTGTGTGATTTTTTTTTCTTTCTTCGATTATCTAGTCGTATTCGTGGTTGTGAGTGGGTTAAATTCCCAACACATTACTCTCCGTCCTCGTCGGTCCCGGACGTCACAATTTATAACCCCTACGGTGGAAGTGATAAACTCACTATAGGTAATGGTTCACAATTGCATATCTCTCACATTGTTACCTCTTTTCTTCCTACCACTAATTCTTCTTCTCTTATAATACGTAATGACCTCTATGTAAAATCTACTTAGTATCTCCAAGTTCACATATAACAATAATGTGTATGTTGAATTTCACCATGATTCTTGTCTTGTTAAGGATGCTCGAACTCATCAAGTGCTTCTTAAGGGATCTCTTAAGGAAGGACTCTATCAGTAGGATATCTCCATATATTCTTCATCCAAGCCAACCACTAAATCAAGTCTGCAGCTCAAGCCAACCACCGAATCCAGCTACATCTGCTCTTCATCCACTCCTAATATCAATATCAATAGCATAGCCAATCTGGGGCACCTTAGATTAGGACATTCATGTCTCTCTACTGTTTCTTCTGTATTGAAACAATTAAAGATTACTAGTACTAGCTAGAAATTATCTTTCTATGAAGCTTGTAAACAAGGAAAATTGCATAGAATGCCTTTTCCCACTGTTGAATCAAAGGTTGTTGCCCCTTTTGATATCGTCTCCTCCGATGTATGGAGCTCAGTTATTGTGACTCCATCTGGTTATAAGTACTATATTATGTTCTTAGATGAGTATTCTAGATACGTGTGGATGTATCATATGCAATGTAAATCTGAAGCCCTTGCTAATTTCACTCACCTCCACAAAGCCGTTAAAACCCAATTCAATGCTACTATTAAAAAATTTCGAACAGACATGGGCAAAGAGTATGGTCTAATAACCAAATTCCTCATATCTCAAGGCACTTTTCTAAGATACCAACAAAATGGGAACTATTTGTCTTTTTCGTACTTGGCTCGATTTTTCTTCATTTTTTTTCCTTTTCGAGACTCGTTTCCTCGTCCATCCTTAGTCGAATGCAACTATTTGGCCTTAAATCACCTAAATATCTCTAAAACAAGTCCACAATCGTCAAACAACCCAATAATACGAATATAAGCCAATCAGATAGATTATGCATGCAAATATCATTAAATGGACACTTAAATCGACCTAATATGCATGCATAAATACATGTACCAATTACAGTACAAAGCTTCAGTTTCTTACTCTTCCTTGTTCTATCAGCATAATTCTAATGGCTTGTTGCGTGTATTGGTGTACATGGATGATATCTTGGTAATTGGAGCAATTCCTCAACGTATTCAGCAGCTCATCACTCATCTTAACTCATTTTTGTTTTTGAAACACCTCGATGAGGTTACCTTTTTCTTGGGGATCCAAGTCCATCGATCACCAACCAGGATTCTACTCAGTCAGCAAAAGTACATAACATATTTATTGGCTAAAACCATTATGAGTCAGTTCAAGCCCACAACAAGTCCTTACTGCTCGAATACCAAGCTCTCCAATTCTGATAGTGCACCATTCGACCAACCTATTGTCTTTCACAGCACAATCAGTTCTCTCCAATACTTAACAATGACACTCCCAGATATCTCTTATTATGAATAAGTTGAGCCAGCTTCTCAATGCTCCAACCACTCTTCACTAGCAAGCTTACAAACGTGCCTTGCGCTACTTACAGGGGACTATCGATCACGGCATCTTCTTTCAACCTTCGCCCAAACATAACCTCATTGGATATTTGGATGTCGATTGGGAAAGTTTTTAGATGGCTGGAAGACTACAGGTGGTCACTGTGTTTATTTGGGCAAGAATCTCATCAACTGGAACTCACAGAAACAAGATGTTGTGGCACGCAGAAGCACCGAATTCGAGTATAGTGCCTTAGCCAACATTGCAACTGGTTTAGTATGAATTAAGTGACTTCTTGCAAAACTGGGGATTGAGGTTGAACAACCATTCGTGGTTTGGTCTGATAGTATTAGTGCCATTTCCCTTGCTTCGAATCATGTGTTACATTCGCCCACAAAACACATCAAAGAAGACATACACTACATTACGGAGCTGGTCCAGCAGGGTGTGATCGAAGTACGACATATTTCCTCCGAAGATTAACTAGCTGATATTCTCACAAAACCTATCACCGTGCTTCAGTTTTAACACTTGTGTCAAAAGTTCTCATTCATTCACCCCCCAGGCTTGGTTTGAGGGGAGGCATGTTAAGCATATAGTGCATGCATGATGCACATGTACAGTCCACATGAAGGATACCTCCTAGTATAAGATTCTAGAGAATATATGGTTACTAAATTTGTTAGTTTGTTGTTTAGAGTCAGCAATTAATTTTATTTCTCTCTCTGTATAAATAACATTCAGTTGATTAATGAGATTCAGTTTCCTTCATTTCAATTCTATTATCAGCTTACATTTAACACAACCAAATACCCTTTTTTACAGCTTTTGTCAAAGCATGAATTCTGCTTCAGTAGTAGACAAGGTAATTGTAGATTGCAGAGTTGCCTTCCGACTAGTCCAATAACTCCCACTCCTCCCCAGACATCTTCTCGGGCTTCTCCTTGAGGGGCTGCTGCAAATCCTTACTGTGAGTTTTGTGTGTCAAAAATGTTGTATGTTGTAGCTAGGAAGTAGTTTAGTTCAGCTGGAAAAAGAAAAGAAGAATAGAAGCTGAAGAAAGAAGTGAAAACAGAATCAGAGTAAGGAAGAGGAAAAACAGTTATTTTTCTTAACTGAAGGTTACAACGGTTTTCAGTTACAGAAACCGTTGTCTATTACTATTTTGGCAGCTTCTGGAATCAGTTTTGTGAATCTGTTTTGGTGACGGTTTTTCAGCGGTTTTCTCTCCTTCTTAGCTGAGTATATACGCATTGATGAGCAGCATAACATCACTTTGTAATTCTTAGGAGTTAAGCCAAGAAATGAGAACTTGAGAGGAATGTTCATCACATTATGCAAAGTGATTGAATCTTGAGTGTTTCTTGTATTGTGTAACTCATTATCATAGTGAATTCTTTCTGGTCTTGCCCGTGGATGTAGGCTTTAAGCCGAACCACGTAAATTGCTTGTGTTCTATTTTCTGATTCATTGATTGTTCGTTTTTCTTTCTCAAAGAGTGAACGTTACATTGTGAGATTGAGGAGTGTGTTTTGAGTGGTTGTTTGAGTGAGATTTACAACAGTGGCGCCGTCTGTGGGAAGCATCACATTGAAGATCAAAATCTCCATTCAGAATGTCAATCTCGAAGTTTGAAGCAGAAAAGTTCAATGGCAAGAACGATTACGGGCTCTGGAAGTTGAAGGTTAAGGCATTGCTGATTCAACAGGGCCTGGGAGCTGCACTCAAGGGAGATAAAGGATTTCCTGCCTCGGTGACCCCTGATCAGAGGTTAGAAATTCAAGAAAAGGCTCATAGCCTGATGATACTTTGTCTCTCTGATAAGGTTTTGCGCGAAGTGGCCAAAGAAACGAGTGTAGAAGCAGTTATGGAAAGATTGGACCAGATATACCTCATCAAATCCATGGCAAATAGACTGTATTTGAAGCAGAAACTGTTCTCCTTCAAGTTTATGGCAGAGAAAGGGGTGGAGGATCAGTTGGATGAGTTCAACAAAACTCTAGACGATCTGGAGGCCATAGATGTAAAGATGGAGGATGAAGACAAAGCAGTACTGCTCTTAAACTCTCTACCTCAAGCACTTGATCATCTCAGAGATGCCATGCTCTATGGGAGAGACTCAAAGATTTCTTTAGCCGAGGTTCAAGCAGCTCTAAAAGGAAAGGAACTCCAGAAGATGAAACAAGTAAAACAAGAAAGCATCCCTGAAGGCCTGAACATCAAGAAAGGCAGGTTTCAAAAGGCTTCCCAATCTGGAGACAATTCTCAGAAGAATCAAAATTCAAAGCCAAAACAGGCTGATCAGAAGGAGTCCAGGAAATGTTTCTTTTGCAAGAAACCAGGACACTTGAAGAAGAATTGCTTCGAGTGGAAGAAGAAGCAGAACCAAAAGGGTGCCTCTACTTCAAATGTTGCAGAAACAGCTGAAGAATCAAATGATGAGAATCAGGTATTGAACATTACAGACACTAAATCTATGAATGAATGGATTCTAGATTCAGGTTGTAGCTTTCACATGACACCTCACTTGGACTGGCTTGAAAATTTCAAAGAAAAGAACACTGGAACTGTCCTATTGGGGAATGATCAAGTATGTAGTGTTAAAGGTATAGGTGACCTGAAATTGAGAACTCACAATAATCAGATCATCACTTTGACAGAAGTAAGGTATATTCCCAGTTGAAAAGGAACTTGATAAGTCTTGGCACTCTAGAAAAGAAGGGTTGCTGGTTTAAGTCTGAGAATGGTTTTCTGGATGTCATAAGGAATCAGTCAATTGTCCTACGAGGGGTAAGAAGATCAAGCCTGTACTACCTAATGGGATCAGTGATCCTTGGAGAAGCTGATGCTGTGGAAAGGAGTAGTGCAGACATATGGCATGCCAGACTTGGACATGTAAGTGATTCTGGATTAAGACTGTTGATGAAGCAAAACCTGATCAAGACAAGTGATGAGGTTCATAAGAAGTTTTGTGAAGACTGCATTCTAAGTAAGAGCAGGAAACTCCCTTACCCTGAAGGGAAGAAATGCTCAAATGCCCTATTAGAATACATTCATGCTGATCTCTGGGGACCTTCAAGAACTCCAACTCTTGGAGGAGGCAGATACTTTCTGAGCATAATGGATGATTTCTCAAGAAAGCTATGGTTATATGTTCTGAAACAGAAGTCTGAAGCCTTGGAGAAATTTAAAGCCTGGTGCAAGCAGGTGGAAAATGAGAAAGATGTATGTGTGAAGTGCCTAAGGACAGACAATGGTCTTGAGTTTGTGTCTGAAGAGTTCAACAGTTTCTGCACTACCAAGGGGATAAAACGGCATAAAACAGTACCTGCAAATCCTCAACAAAATGGTATCATTGAGAGGATGAACAGAACCATATTGGAGAGGGTTAGAAGCATGTTATCAAGCTCAGGGTTGGATAAGAGATTCTGGGGAGAAGCAGCTTCCACAGCTGCTTATTTGATCAACAGGTGTCCTTCTAGTGCCATTGAAAACCTAACTCCTGAAGAAAAATGGTCAGGGAAGTCTCCCAGATATGAACACTTAAAGGTTTTTGGATGCAGAGCCTATGCTCACACAAAACAAGACAAGTTAGAAGCCAGGGCAATCAAATGCCTGATGCTGGGATATCCTGAGGGAACAAAAGGATACAGACTGTGGAATACAGAACCTGGAGCAGGAAAGATTATCATCAGTAGAGATGTGGTATTCTCAGAAGAAGACATGCCACTGAAAGAAGCTCAGAAGATCAGGATTCAAGCTGATAACACTAATAAGAAGTTATCAGTTAAGGTGGAGTCTGAAAATGAAGAAGAAGACTCTGAAGAAGGATCAGATACTGAATATGATGAACACTCAAGGTTACATGACTATCAACTGGTAAGGGATAGGGAAAGAAGGATACCCAGACCCTCTACCAGATATACTGATGAATATCTTACAGCCTATGCACTGATCTCAGCTGAAGAGATGGATAGCTTTGAACCCAGAAGCTATAAGGAAGCTATTGAGAGTAATGAAAGGACTCAGTGGATGCTTGCAATGAGGGAAGAGTTAGACTCTTTGGAGAAGAATCAAACATGGATTCTAGTAGACAGACCAAAGAATCAAAGATTGGTCAGTTGCAAGTGGATCTTCAAGAAGAAACTGGAGGTAGCTCAGACAGAATCCATCAGATTCAAAGCTAGGCTGGTTGCTAGGGGATTCACACAGAAGGAAGGTATTGACTTCAATGAAATATTCTCTCCAGTGGTAAAACATTCATCAATAAGAATCTTGCTAGCAATTGTGACTCAATATGATCTGGAACTGGAACAGTTAGATGTTAAGACAGCTTTCTTGCATGGAGATTTGAATGAAAGGATATATATGGCTCAACCAGAAGGGTTCAGTGTTCCTGGAACAGAAAACAAGGTATGTTTGCTACAAAAGTCCCTATATGGTTTGAAACAGAGTCCTAGGCAGTGGTATTTAAAGTTTAATAGCCATATGCAAAGGATTGGGTTCCAAAGGTCAAAGTATGACAGCTGTGTGTATCTGAAATTCAAAGGAAGAGAAGTTGTTGTGTTTCTACTACTGTATGTGGATGACATGTTAGTGGCTAGCAAGAGTAAAGAGGAGATTCATAATCTGAAGAGAGAGCTTCAATCTGTGTTTGACATGAAGGTGTTAGGAAATGCCAGGAGGATATTAGGGATGGACATCATCAGAAACAGAACTGGTGGAGTACTTTGGCTAAATCAGCAGAATTATATTCATAAGGTGTTGACCAGATTTAATATGCAAGAGTCAAAACCAGTGTCAGTACCTCTTGGGTTACATTTTAAGCTGAGTGAAGATCAGAAGCCAAAGACCAGAGAAGAAGTCAATGAGATGAAGAATATACCCTATGCAAATGCAGTGGGAAGTGTGATGTATACCATGATTTGTACAAGACCAGATGTGGCTCATGCCATATCTGTGGTCAGTAGATACATGTCTGATCCAGGTGGAGCTCATTGGAATGCACTAAAATGGTTGCTTAGATATCTGAAAGGAACTAATGATTTTGGGATCATGTTCAAGAAAGTTGAGACAGAATCTGGAAATGTGTTGTGTGGATACTGTGACTCGGATTTTGCTGCTAATTTGGACTCAAGAAAATCTCAATCTGGTTATATTTTCACTATGTTTGGAGCATCAATCAGCTGGAAGTCTATGTTGCAATCAGTAGTTGCCTTATCTACTGCTGAAGCAGAGTTTATGGCCATTACTGAAGCAGTTAAAGAAGCTTGCTGGTTGAAGGGTATTCTGGAAGAGTTTGGGTTCAGACAAAAGGCAATCAAGTTGTTCAGTGACTCACAAAGTGCCTTACATTTGTCTAAGCATCAGATGTTCCATGATAGGAGCAAGCACATTGATGTGAAGTTTCATTTTGTAAGAGATATTACTGAAAAGGGAACTGTGATTTTGGAGAAAATCAGAACTGAGGATAATCCATCCGACATGCTTACAAAAGCTTTGACTACAGAGAAGTTTTATCTTTGTCTGCAGTTGGTTCAGATCTCGAGTTTGGGAAGGAGTTAGCTCCTGGACAGGAGCAAAGGTTGGTGAGAACAGAAGTGGTTCAATATGGTTGAGTTTGCAGGTTTTCTTGGTTGGTTTCTACATTGTTTGACAAGGTGGAGAATGTGAGTTTTGTGTGTCAAAAATGTTGTATGTTGTAGCTAGGAAGTAGTTTAGTTCAGCTGGAAAAAGAAAAGAAGAATAGAAGCTGAAGAAAGAAGTGAAAACAGAATCAAAGTAAGGAAGAGGAAAAACAGTTATTTTTCTTAACTGAAGGTTACAACGGTTTTCAGTTACAGAAACCGTTGTCTATTACTATTTTGGCAGCTTCTGGAATCAGTTTTGTGAATCTGTTTTGGTGACGGTTTTTCAGCGGTTTTCTCTCCTTCTTAGCTGAGTATATACGCATTGATGAGCAGCATAACATCACTTTGTAATTCTTAGGAGTTAAGCCAAGAAATGAGAGCTTGAGAGGAATGTTCATCACATTATGCAAAGTGATTGAATCTTGAGTGTTTCTTGTATTGTGTAACTCATTATCATAGTGAATTCTTTCTGGTCTTGCCCGTGGATGTAGGCTTTAAGCCGAACCACGTAAATTGCTTGTGTTCTATTTTCTGATTCATTGATTGTTCGTTTTTCTTTCTCAAAGAGTGAACGTTACATTGTGAGATTGAGGAGTGTGTTTTGAGTGGTTGTTTGAGTGAGATTTACAACACTTACTGTAGAGGTAATCTTCAATTTGCATCTTCTAAAAGCCATAATCAGTTCCATCGAACTTCTCCAACGAAATCTTTTCGTCGTTCACCGTGAATACTCCCAGAGATGACTAACATGATGCTCTTGATACCAGTTGTTGGGAATTTAACCCACTCACAACCATGAATACGACTAGATAATCGGAGAAAGAAAAAAAATAAATCACACACAAGAACACAACAATTTGATTACCCAGTTCGTTACGATGTGTAATGGTAGCGTCGTTTCCCACTACCAAATTAATGTGTATAAAGATACACTTAACCTTATCCTACTACTCTAACTAGTAGAGTAGCAAGCAAGGGTCGATCCCACGAGGAACGGTTGAATAATTTTGCTTTTATGTATTAAGCTATTATTATCAAGAAACATAAAGTAAATAAGCTAGAAAACAATAAAGAAGTGGGGGGGTTAATGAAATAACAACTAACACCTAAATAAACAAAGACAATTAAAGAGATTTTTATAGGTTTTTGGTTTGTAAATAACAAAATGATTCACCCTTGATCATGTTTCACCGAGGTCTTGGACGATTTATGCAATTATTGTTAATGCCCTATTCAATTGTGATTCTAGCCCTTATCTCAAGGCTATTAACAAGCTCTAATAGCCTTGTTATCCCTTAATCTTAGTTAATCAAAACAAGCTCTTCGACTAACCCTATTCAGTTTAACCGAATCCTCGAACAAGCTCTCTTAGATTCAATCACCAAATGCATTAAACACTAGGACAACGAGATAAATTCAACATAAAACTCGCAAGCTCGGTTTTAGAGGTTGAACTTTGTGTTATCAACAATAAATAATTATTGTTTGCTACGCGGGAATTGGAAATCCTACAATTACGGATAGTAATCTCCTATTCTAGCAACACATTCACAAATCCCTTAAAGGGTGATCGATCCAATAATAAATTCATAAATGTGAGTCAATAACAGCAAATAACACAAAACACTTGAATACACAATATTTTCGGTAACATTAACCGTAATAATCACATAAATGTCTTGAACTCAAGGTTCCACAATAATCAAGAGTGAACAAAAGGGTGATAGTCATCCATTTTACCTAATACAAAGATAAAGTAACAGAAAATTAAAGAAAACATGAAAATAGGATAGAAAGAACCAAAGGTTAGGGTTGAAGATCAAGATCTTCAACCCACTTCCATTCCCTTGCTTCCAATGGAGAAAAGTGGCTGATTATGTGAGGGGGATGGGTTCTAGGTTGTTCTAAGTTAGGTTAAATTCGAATGGGATGATATATATATAAGGAGAGAAAGTGCTAGTAAAAAATAGGCAAAATCGCATTCAGGATTTTAAAACAGGGTAAGGAATCTCGGCCGAGATGAAAGTGTGTCTCGGCCGAGACGTGAAAAAGAGAAAATTTGGAATTTTTAGGATTTGACTCATCTCGGCCGAGATTGGATTGAATCTCGGCCGAGATCTCCATTTCTGGAATTTCTGAAATCCCCTGCAGACTCATCTTGGCCTAGACGCATTATCTGTCTCGACCTAGATTTCCATCTCGGCCTAGATGCAAAGTCTGTCTCGGCCTAGATTTGCAATTTTGCAATTCTTCATGAAATCCCCTGGAGACTCATCTCGGCCGAGATTTGCATCCTGTCTCGGCCGAGATCTTCAGTTAGCCCTTCCTTTTGTTGCCTCGATCGATCCCTCGACTCCGCGGTCGTTTGATGTTCTTTTTCGACCCTTTTTCACCTGTCTTAACACAAAAATAGCACAAACGCATTATTTTGCCCATGAGAGTATAAAAGCACTAAATACACGTGATTATGCACATTATTGACGCTAAAATGACACTAAAAATGTCCTAAAGTGCGTGCACGAAACACGTGTACCATGTAACTACGTCTGGGGGCGATACCAAGCCAGGATATACTCTAGTATGATGAATTTTCGGAAATACAATGAAGGAAATAAATATTTATAATAGTTCTATGGGCCCCAAAATCGGATTCAGCTTGTGGCCCATGCACCCTGTCCGTGCAACAGGCCTTGGCCGCGGCAATACCCCTGCATAAAAGTGTCTCGGCCGAGACACCCATGTCTCGGCCGAGCAGGATCTGCTCTATAAAAGTTTCTCGGCCGAGACGCCCTTGTCTCGGCCGCGCCTGATCTCCAGCGCCAAACCTTCGCATGACACGACCACCCTGTCTCGACCGAGATCTCCCGTCTCGGCTGAGAATGACCTTCCAGCGTGAAACGCTTTACCTTCGTCAATCTCACCTCAGCCGTGGCCTCCCGCCTCGGCCGTGGCACTTCCAGACGTGTTTTGGGCTTCATACTCAATAGAGTGATCGCCGGTGCAATAAGAGAAGAAGGCACAGATAATGAGTGGCTCCTGGCAGGCTTCTAGGCGAAGCGAGACATGAACGAATCGATCACACACCCGAAAAAGAGAGTATCTTGAGACTGTGCGGGTACGGGACCATATAGTTGGCTTTGAGAAGAATTCCGAGACTATGTAGGTATAGGACTGCATAAGTTGAAAATGGCTTCAAGAATTGATTAGTGCTACTCATACCAACAAGGTGCATCTTCTTTTTCTGGTGCTCATTTTGAGAAAAACTCTAAGGTTAAGCTTGTTTGGCCTGGAGCCATTTTAGGCTGGGTAACCCCCTGGAAAGTTTCTTACGGTGCGAGTGAGTGAGGAAAAAACGCGCTGAAAAAGACTTGTGTTGATTTATGGGGATAGTCCGTTAAATCTAGAAGTGGATCTTTACATGAATACTGAGCTTGGCCAAATTTGAGGTGACATGAGTAGGGGCACCCCTATCAACAAACCACTGCTCATTGCCACAGCCACTGCCATTATTGTTCATAGCAGGGATAGTGTAGGCCTGTGGATCTATCTATGGAGAGATAGTCTGGTGGAATTGAACTGGAGCAGAAGTTGCTGGAACAGATGAAACTGGTGGTTGAGGTTGGGCTATATGAGCTTGAGCACAATTCAAGTTGATGCTAGGGTAATTTTCATCGAAACACTTGAAGCACTTCGATGCAATATGGTTAGGCTTTCCACATATCTGATATTGTGATTTAGATATGTTGAATTTTCCTCTACCATTTCTATAATTTCGCCCACTTCCACTGCCATAATTCCGATTATGAGATCCCCATAGCCTCTGCCATAATTTGGACTGTGATTTCCCCTGCCAAAAAACCTTGATTCTGAGCGTAACTAGCTGAAAAGATTACCAATGACTCCTTGCACTTGTGCCATTTGTTTGATCCTCATTTCATAGGTCTGGAGAGCACATTGAACCTCCTAAAGAGTTAGATAATTAGTGCGAGTAGAAAAATGTACCACTATTGGTTCAAATTCTAGACCACATCCACTTAGAAACACATGATTAGCTCATCATGCATCCTTAAATCCTGACCGACATCGATCAACCCGTCAGCTAAGAACTTCATTTTGAGGACATACTCCTCGACCAATGAATCACCATTCTTAGTTGTCTGCATCTGAAAATGGAGCATCATAGCTCGAGCATGCGAATGTGATTGGAACAACGCCTTAAGCATCGTCCAGATCTCAGCTGCTGAGGTGCAACGAGTAACATATCCGAGGAAATCTTCAGAAATTGTAGAGATCAATCAACTGAAAAGGATTTGGTCCTTCTGCAGCCAGACGAAGAACTCTGAATTATTAAATGGTGCTTCAGTAGATGAAGAACCTTCAAGCATGCAAGGAGGAGCCTTGGATGTACCAAGCAACAGAGAATCAATAGCCATAAGTTTTCACAATAGAAATAACCCGAGCTTTCTAGAATCGAAAATTGTTCCGATCTAATCGAATAGTGATAGGTGGAAGAACAAGGATTGAAGAAGAAGATGATGAAATATGCAATGTCGTAGCCATGGAAAAAAAAAGGAGGAGAATAACGGTTACCACCTGGCTAATGTAAGCTGAAATAGAATTGAAATGAAGAAAGCTCAATCTCATTCATCAACTGAAGGGTATCTATACAAAGAGAGAAATAAGATTAAGTGCTGACTTGGTACATCGAACTAACAAATTTAGTGTAACTGCCTATTCTCTAGAATCTTCTACTAGGAGCTGTCCTTCAGGTGCAACATGCATGCATTATATGCTTAACAGGTTGAAAGGTCTGACTAGTGATCTTGGTCTACATTTGTGTTTTGTGAAAGTCGAAGTGCTATATCCTTAGCCAAGGATCAAGTTCATCATGAGAGGACAAGCATATTGATGTTAGGTATCATTTTATGACAAGGGAGAAAAGGATTAAGGTGAAGAAAGTTGGAACTGCTGATAACCTAGATGACATGTTCATCAAGCCAGTTTCGAATAACAAGTTCCAACATTACTTGGACTTGTTAAATGTTACAAACTGTTAGTTGCCCTATTTTGGGGGCAAATCTGGGTACGAGAAGATGTTTGTTCATATGAGCATTTTTATGGTGCATCTGGTCTTCTATGCGAGAACTCAAGTCAAAGTGGAGATTTGTTCGAATGCCTTGAACCATACTTCGAGTTGGTCAGGGAGTTCGGGGCCGATGCCCCGGCCCACATGGTGTATATATTGTTTGAGCTCAGTTTCAGTTTTGGACTTATTTTCTATGCACGGTCTTTATGGATTGATTATCATTTGACCTAGTCTCTTCTACCCGTGGATGTAGCTAACACATTGCTAGTGAACCACGTAAATCTTGTGTTCTTACTTGTTTTTTTTTCATTATCTTTCTTGCATCTATTATAACCATAATAGACATAAAATTTGGGACAAATTTATCAAAATTAATCATCAATACAAGTTACAATTCGTAAAATTACAAAAATAATTAAAATTAATACTAAACCAAAATCACCGTTTCGGAACGGACACTATTGGTTTCTAATAACCACTTAAACTCAACCGTACACGTGGTATATTCATTTTTTAAGAAGAAAATTAAATCTGAATCCGTAAACTGATAGTTCAACTAAGAAATTCATGATTGTCGTGTCGATTTATGACTCGAGGAAAGAGAATCAAAATGAACCTTAAAAATATACGATTTTAATTTCAACTTCAAACCAAAATTAGATCAACAATTTTACCGCTGCTTTGCACCGGCCCAATTCACAATTTCAAACCGTTTGAACACCTCTAGCCCATGTCCTTCTCATGCCTTTCTCGCGAAAATGAACTGACCGAGACGAGTGGCGTTTTGTCATGGTGTCGCCGATATTGATCGGCGCACTCACTGCCCTGTCTGATTTTGGCGAGAATTATCGCGAATTTATCGCCTTCAGCAAAATTGTTTATATTTCGCCCAGAATGGGATTTGAACTTGAGACCACTTGGATGAGACTTCAAGCTTTAACCACCAGACCAAATCAACAACTTGTTATTATGTCTACATTGTATTTTTATAACCTATTTAGTAAATTCTACCTACAATAATATATATCATAATTAGTCATCAAAATGAAAAAATTAAATATTTTATTTTCTTTATAATCTTATGATGAATTTATTTATTAAAGTTGGTTATAATATTTTTAAAACATTTTGTTAAACACTTCAAATTTTTAATATAATATTTTCGTACTAGTAACTAGTAATGTTGTATGAAAAAATGTTATAATATTTAAATTTGTTATACCAATTTTAAAATATTATGTTAAATTAGTGTTAAAAATTGTTATATTTCCTCATTTATTTGTATTTAGTTTTTAATTAGTGTTGCTCTTGAATAAAAAATATTATAGGTCAATTAAGAAAAGTTTTATATATTGTAAATATTCTCAATGCTTTTAACTTACATAATGTTGAAATAATTTTAATAAAGACTTTAATTTTCTTTCATAAATTGATAATATTGTTTAAACCAAAAAAGAAAACAATAAATCAAACTTTGTTTACAATACATTTTAGATAATAACTAAAAACTCATGTTAAATATTCTAAGAGAAAAGGGTAAATCAAACGTATATATTGTTTTTTATTTACCAACTAGTTGTATATGCGTGAATTGAGCTCAATTTTTAGATTAAATATTTGAATTTAAGTATGTTTATAACAATCTATAAAATATCGTGATAAATTAAGTGTTTTAATATATTTTCCGGCGTTTTTAAAAAAAATTCACCGATATTCCGATATTAATTGATATCTCACCGATATCAAGACCGATATCTCCGCAAATACCGATAATTTGGTCCTTGGTTATAAGTTCTTAAATTGTATTGGCAGAAGATATTTGAGAGAAGCCCAGTTTTGTTCTTCCCATAAACCCCCCATTACCAACAAACACATATACCTAAAACCTTCCAGATTTCCAGTAGTAAATACGTACACATTTCATACTCCATAGATATTCTCCTTTTTCTTCAACCCAATCAATACTGAAGACACAATTTAAAGATGTCGACTTCGATTGGGCAAAATTTAGTATTATCTCCGTTTCAGGGTAGAAGACAAAGTCTGAGCCGAGTTCCTGATAGAACTCATTTCGTCAAATTCAGAATTCAGAAGTCCTATTTGAGGGACAAACTCGGCGTGACTCGGTTTGGTTTGGGCCAGGTTCCGATTCCTGACTCGGAAAACGCTGAGCTCATAATTAAGGATTTATATGGGCGAGTTGAAGGGTTTCTTTACACTGTTGCTGATGCCGCAGTTGCTTCTTCCGATTCAGTTGATGCAACCAAGCAGAATAGTGATTGGCTTTCTGGAATTACTAACGCCATGGAAGTTGTTCTCAAGGTTTGTTCAGATATTTTAATCTTATATGTATATCTGTTAAGAGAGTTGTGATGTAATATTTTCCTTTTCTTTTTATATAAATTGTGAAATTGATTTGTGGGGAAGAGCTCCGTTGTTGATTGAGGGGTGTTTGCAATGCTTAAAATAAGTGCTCTTGAGTTTTTAGCTTAAAAGAAGTTGAAAACACTTAAGAGTGTTTGTTGATCACAACTTCTGCTTAAATTTAAGCTAATTTGGGTCAAAAGTTACAAGCTAAAAATTGTTACTTTTTAGAATCACTTGTTTTAATCACTTCTTCGAAAATAGAAGCAATTGCAAACCGCCCCTAGAGAAGTGTATTAGATTCCAATCATCAAGATGAGGAAGGCTAATGTTTTCGTGACAGGTGTGTTTGGGAAAAACTGTTTTGGAGTGTTTGTAAAGCCAACTTCGACTTAAAAAAAAAAAGTACTTTCAGGCAAAAGCTCCAAGCAGCTTCTCTCTGCTCAAAGGGTGTTTGTTTTTCATTGCTTATTTACACAAATTTTAGTTTATAAAAGCTATATGGGGTGTTTGAGAATTGGAACTTCTGCTTAAATAAACGCATTTTTTGTCGAAAAGCAAAAGCAGGTCAGGCCTTGCTTTTTCCAACTCAGATTTTGTCAAATACTCTCAACTTCTCAAATTTGGTCAAAAACACTTTTCTCTCAAACACTATCTACTATTTAAAAGTGATTCTTTCTACAATCTCTAATTTTTATCACTTTTCTAAAATCAAAAGCAATGAAAAATACCCTTTCAATTGTTTGAAATCACTTTTTTTTCTTCAAACGCTACCTACTCTCTCCTCAAGTGATTTTTTCTAAAATCTCTAATTTCAGTCACTTTTTAAAAGTAAAAGCAATCGCAAACACCCCTTAAGCTTGTTCTTGTGTCAATGATTACGGAAGAAATAAGCAGAAATTAGCATGTTATGAATGAAACTTCAACTAAAATGCCAGAGGTTATGTTAACTACGATTTGATCGTCTTATGGTAAGATAAATTTTAATAGTGAAACAGCCAAATGCAATCGACCATATTTAGCTATCCATCTTACTGCAATGCAGTCTTACAGAAGTTTTTACTGTTAATTAACTATTATGTTGCAACTTGCTAAACATAACCTGAAGATGAATTAAGCATCAACTAGATGGTTCGTGAAGCTATCCTTTTTACTGCAATATGGTCCTACAGAAATTTTTGCCGTTAACTATAATAACTAGCTAAACATAACCTGAAGATGCATTAAGCGTCAGCTAGATGATTCAAGAAACGTGCAATAATTAGTGCATGCTAAATGTTCTTCGGGAAAGTGTAGAAAGTGAAAGATGACAATTTTCACGAGATTCTCAATGTGGAAAATCAGTTACGATTTCTCCTTGACTTTGATTTTTGAGCTCTAGACGAGAGAGAAATGTATATTTTAGCTATTCAGATGTATATTTTAGCTATCCGTTTTATTGTAAGACAGTCTTACAAAAGTTTTTGCTGTTTAACTATTATGTTGTAACGAGCTAAACATAACATGAAGATGAATTATCACTATGATTCCTATAATAACTGCATTAAGCTTCAACTACAT
Organism: Ajuga chamaepitys; assembly: GCA_958295605.1. Lineage (NCBI taxonomy): Eukaryota > Viridiplantae > Streptophyta > Magnoliopsida > Lamiales > Lamiaceae > Ajuga > Ajuga chamaepitys. The sequence continues at coordinate 51,485,146 of OY282508.1, read as the reverse complement.
TAGTTCATGCCAAATGTTCGTCGGGAGAGTGTAGAAAGTGAAAGATGACAATTTTCACAAGATTTTCAATGTGGAAAATCAGTTAAGAGTTCTCCTTGACGATGATTTTGAGCTCTAGACGAGAGAGAAGTGTAATTGTTTCTATCATGTATTTAGATATCTCTTCTTGTTTCAGATGTATTGAGGTCCAGCTTGATTGTTTATATATATTCACAATGATGTAGGTTTTACAGAGTTTTCACTTTTTTCAGGTTCTTAAAGACGGGCTTTCCACTCTGCACGTTCCCTATGCTTATGGTTTCGCAATTATTTTACTGACCATACTTGTTAAGGCTGCCACCTTTCCTCTCTCAAAGAAACAGGTTATTTCTGCTAAAATCTTGCTATTATTTCTTTGCTTATACAGATTAACATATGCATATAGTTGAAGTCTTCCTTGTAATCTAAAGTATCTTAAAAACTTTCTTAGGTGGAATCAGCAATGGCCATGCAGTCTTTGGCTCCTCAAATAAAGGCTATTCAGGAACGATATGCTGGAGATCAGGTTCGTTGTCCTTTTAAGGATCTTTCTCTGTTCCCCCCTGCTCCCATGCATAACCATATATGTCTTCCAAAGATTGGTTACTGTTTGTCCTAGATTAAATGATAAATTTTCAGTTCCTCAGATTGTGATTAATATTATAGGTACTTACATTCGCTTATCTGTTTCTTACATAAGGTTGTATTTACAGGAGAGGATACAACTTGAGACAGCTCGGTTATACAAGCTAGCTGGTATAAATCCACTGGCAGGTACTAAACACTCTTTGCAAAAGTTCCTCGCTTTATGATACTAAAGAAGGAAGCACAAATCTAAAAGGGGAAGAATCATATAAGTTGTCTAGGGAATCACACTCAAACCCTTAACAGTGGAGCGCTTTAACTGTTGAGTTCTTCTGTATTTGACAATTTTCTTTCCTAAATTTTATGTGCACCAGGATGTCTTCCTACACTTGCCACCATTCCGATATGGATCGGACTTTACAGAGCTCTTTCTAATGTGGCTGATGAGGTAAACCGCACTACCTCCATTTCAGCTTGATTTTTTTTTTTTTTTTATGAATTGGTCTGCATTCTATTTAGTATACGTTATGCTAAAATGCTCACTTCTAATTCGGCTTCTGGCGTAACATCAAGGGACTTTTAACGGAAGGCTTCTTCTGGATACCCTCATTATCTGGCCCGACAACTATTGCTGCTCGCCAAACTGGTAGTGGCACCTCTTGGCTTTTCCCCTTCGTTGTAAGCCTTTACCATCCTTATCCATTCAATACAAGACTGATGCGAATAAATGCAGTGCAGAAAGTTTATGTGCAATCTTTTCTTTGAGATGATATGATTCAAACTCGATTCATATAAGAATAACTCATTCTAATGATCAAAGAGACACCATTGCCCAATTTTGTAAAAATGGAGCCACAAATGAATGCGGTTTCTTATTTTTTGTCACAGGATGGGCATCCTCCGCTCGGGTGGTCGGATTCTTTGGCATATCTTGTGTTGCCTGTACTTCTGGTTGTCAGTCAGTATATCTCTGTACAGATCATGCAACCCCCACAGGTTCGTCTCTTACATAATACATTAGTTCACGTTGGACAAAAAAAATCTATATTGGCTTTGGCAAATACTAAGGGGGTGTTTGCAATTGCTTTTGCTTTTAAAAAGTGATTGAAATTAGAGATTGTGGAAAAATTACTTGTGCAATAAGTGGATGGTGTTTGAGGAAAAACTGATTTTTAACCTAAATTAGAGGAAAGCAACATATTCCAGCCTGCAGCTTTTGGCCTGAAATCACCTTTTCAAAGTTTAAGTTGTATCTGCAAACCCTCCAAAACAACTTAATTCAAGTTGCAAACAAGATTGATCATCTCTGGATTGTCCTCCAAAGTTCGGACTGTCGTGCTATGTTTTCAGTGGTGTATTTGCATATCAGCGTGTTCTCTTTACCGATATTTGTCACCATATAGTGATCATGTTTCATTGTTGCACCTTGTGCTGATCCTCCTTGTGATTAAAAACGAGTGGATTGTGGTATGGTAAATCATCAATACATACATATCAACGAAATGGAACATTTTTTTCCATTTCTTTCTTAGCTGGTTTGGGGGGAGGGGGCGATTATATTAAGGAAATACTGTTTTTCAGAACATTCTTTCTTTTCTTTCGTATTTTTATAATGGAGCTTTTTCGTGATATCACAGAGTAATGATCCGAATGTGAAGAGTTCCCAAACCTTAACGAAGGTGCTACCGTTGATGATAGGGTATTTTGCGTTATCAGTTCCTTCTGGTTTAAGCCTTTACTGGTAAGCTCGATTGTTTAATTCTACTCGCCTTTTGACGTGGTTTTCAAATTTGTTTAGTTTGCCTCTCTCTTAGTTCCATGTTGTTTGCTTACATTTGATGCAGGTTCACAAACAATATACTGAGTACAGTTCAACAGGTATGGCTTCGGAAATTGGGCGGTGCAAAAAATCCCGTCAAGCAATTGAGTGACGATGTCATGAAGAAAGAGCCACCCCAAGTTCTGAAGTCCATCTCCGAAGCCCCAGCAACCAAAAAGGCGGCTGTGAAAGAAGAAAAACAGACTCCAGAAGGGCGTCGCCCTGGTGAAAGGTTAAATAGATAACAAATTATTTAAGGCGTGTTTTCCTTGCTTCTCTTAAGTGTTTTTTAGCTTTTAGCTTGAAAAAAGCTATTTTGAGTGTTTTTAAGGTACAACTTCTTTTTTAAGTGATTCTAAGGTACAACTTCTGCTTTAATAAGAGCAGCTTCAAGCCAAAAGTTGAAAGTTATGTATAGGGTGTTTTCCCTTACTTATTATAATCACTTTTCAGCTTTTATCTTAGAAAACCTAAAACAGAGTGTTTGTTTTGAACAGCAGCTTGTGCTTGAAAAAAAACTTCCATCCAAATGCTCCAAGCAGCTAGGGACCTGCTTTTCTGCCAGCTTCTATGATTCTCTAAATAAGCCAAATGTCCTTTGACAATTCTGTCCCTAAAATCACTTTTATTCTCAAAGATTACATACTTTTGAGTATAAGTGATTTTACGACACTCTATAAATTTAATCATTTTTATAAAAGTTAAAGCAAAGAAAAACAACCCTGTAAAGTTGCTTTTTTTAGCTTATTGGTGGTAAATCAATCAAACTTTTCATCTCACTTTTAAGCTAAAAGTTACTTAAACACCAAACACCCTTTACATATAAATTTAACAAAAGCACTTACATTCTCAAACATTACCTACCTTTGATTACAAGCAATTTAACCATAATCATTATTTTTAATTACTTATTCAAAAGTTGGAGCAAGGAAAAACACCCCTTAATATCTAATTCTTTCACTTTAAACGTACTTCCGTCTTACCTTTTTCCAATTTTCCAGGTTTAAACAACTAAAAGAGCAAGAAGCTCGAAGAAAAAAGCAAAAAGAAGAAGAGAGAAGAAAAGCAGAAGCTAAATCAATCCAAATAACAAAAGGCGAAGTAAATAAAGAAATGGAAGATAGTCATCGTGCTAATTCTGTTGTTAGTGGCGGTTCATCTAGGATCGACAGCTTTATAGTGAACGGCAATGGCGTCAATTCAGAAGCGAAGGATGATGAGGAGGCATCAGTTGATACGGAAGAAGACACCAACAGTATAGATGACCTCAAGAACGAATTGCACAAAAATGTTGACAAGGTATATTTTTTCTTCCATCATTTCATGACTTGCATTATTGCACGGTATACTTGCATCAAGAGCTTTGACGATCGTATTATGAATTCAAATAAGATTTTATATGATTGAGACGAGGGACAGTATTACGGAGGTGTTTGCAGTTGTTTTTTCAAGTGCTTTTCACCTTATAACTTGGGAAAAGCTGTTTTGGAGTGTTCAAGAAAACAGCTTCATCTTTAATAAAAGTGGTTTTAGGCAAAAGTCAAACGTAGATAAGGGTTGGTTTTTCTAACATTTTGGTATTTTGGTAAATAAATAGAAGTTTTTTCTCTTACTTAAAAGCTAAATGTTGCTTTAAGTATCAAACACTCCAGCTTTTATATATGGCCAAAATCAATTTTATTCAACACTATCTACTTTTGATTTTAAGCAATTTTATTACAATCTCTACTTTTAATCACTTTTTCAAAAGTAAACACCCCCTAAATATAAGGGGTGTTTGGTATTTAAGTAGCTTTTAGCTTAAAAATGAGATGAAAAGTTGATTTATTTGCCAAAATACTGAAAAGCTCAGAAAAACAACTTTACCTAGCTTTCAGCTTTTGGATTGAAGTTGCTTTTACTAAAGCTGAAGTGCCTTAAAAACACTCAAAATAGTTTTTTCAAGTTCAAAGCTAAAAAGCACTCGAGGAAAGTAAGGGAAAACACCCCTTTAGTTAGCTAAAAATGCAAAGAAAAACTGGGACATGTAGCTAAGCCATAGTTTGCAGCCAAAATACGTGTCCAGGGCAATTAGTAGCCCAATCATCACTGTAACATGACCCCGTTTCAACTTCTTCAATCCAAACCCAATGTAAGAGAAACTTTACGAGTAGCATCTTTTCACTCCCTTCAAATAAGCAGTTTCAACTCTCAGCTTTACCCAAATTGCATGTTTTGACTCTGCAGGATTAAGTACAGTGCTATGATCCAAAAACGAGGACAACTCCTAGAGGTTGCATAGAATGACAACTAGAATTGAGTTTGTGACGGATATTGATACCTAATTGCTCTATCTCTCGTCCCAGAGCGTATACGCGTCGAAAGTGCTCGTGGTTTGTTGAGAAGCACAGTGGCATTGTTGGTCGAAAATACGGTCATTTTGCATAGAATAGTGGCTAGGTTTTGAGGACAAAAGCATGATTGTAGATTATTACAAGTGAAGGAAATGATCAGTGATAGTGAAGTTTGTAGGATCTAATGCAGGTAACAATAAAAGTGATTGGGTGAGTGTGTGAATTCAGTTTTGTTTTTGTTTCTTTTTTCTTTTGGCTATAATTGCCTCAGTCCTATAATGAATCATGTTTTCGATGTAAGTTATTATTTTTTGGCAATTAGACCAAGGTAGAACTCTCTAAAAAGCATCGACTTCTTTTATTTTTTAATTACAGCTAATGATCATTGTGTTGAAATTACGCTTTTTTTTGGCATAATATAACTTTCCTTGGTTAAGGCTTGAACAAAACGTGATGTAATGGAAAGATGGACAATAACTAGGGTTGCAAACGCTCTGAGTCAGAGTCGAGGTTGTAAATGTTGGTGTTTGGTTCATTATTTTCAATTAAACTTGAGTCGAGTCGAGTTGTATTTAAGAGTGTTTGATTATGTCCAAGACCATGTTGACCATATTCGTGAATATTTATTCGTGTTCGTTATAAGCTAATTACTTTGTTCACGAACTTTAAATAATACAAATTTTTCTAAATCCTCATAAGAATAAACGCATATAATCAAACGTTTGTTGTAATAAGGGATAAGATAAGAATATTGTATTATATGCATTATGAATATTGTTTTTGTTATTTTTATTATTATTAATTGGGTTTCAAAAAAGTTTATTCATTAGCTTTTAATGAACAAGTCAATTATGTTGAAGCTCTATTTGTTTATAAAACGAGTACAAAAATTTATCCTTTTTTCAAATAAAAAAGCTTGTTCAACAAAAGCTACGGTCGTCTAAAGTCTAAAACTATAAAAATATGAGTGTTGCTCTGAAACTTTGTAGGGGATTAGAGTTGACCATGGAATTAGTGAACTGGACCAAAATCCAAATTAGTCAGTTAGAAAAGAGCGAATTTTAATGGGCTTGGGCTTACTTAAGTTAATATTATTGGTTTGGGCTTTATTAAATATCATATGAAGTGCGTTTTCAAGTTACCAGATCTTAGGCCTGGATTCTTTATAAAAATGATTGAACATAACAAATAAAATGTTTCCAAAATCATTTATGGACTTTAATCAGAATAGATATTATACAAGAATTTTGATTTGTTTCATCGAGAAGTAAAATTGAAAACAAAAAAAAGTTTATCATTATATGTTACAGTCATGATCTACAAACACGTTTTGTATTCTCAAGAGTGAAAATGATCATTTTGAAGATTATACCAAATCAAGATACATGATATAATATAAATTCATGTAAGCTTCTGCTTTGAAGATTAATATTATTCTTCTCATTTCGAATTGTATGGTATTTTATTTAGTATTTTATGGTGTATGTTAATTTAGTTTTATTATAGTGAATTACTCGACTAAAACATGTGCTATTTTTGTAACACCGTACTCTCCTTTCTTTTCAAGTCTTCTACTTCAACTTTGATTGAAGTCGTCAATCAGGAAAACGATTCAGATCTTCTATAATCAGAGGTGCAACATTACTTCAGTTGGTTGTTTATGATACTAAGAATTGGAAATATGAGATTGATGATCACTAATGTGGTTTTATCCATATATATTTGCATATTATCATCAAAATATTAATATTCGACATGACATATACATCAACCACAAAATTATGAGATGCGGCATATATGGAAAAAATTATAATTGTTTCCATAACTCTTTACTTTTACAGATGTGATCCTATAATTGTTTACTCTTTCTATTTTGTCCAACTTAAGTACTCAAGTAGCTAATTATGATTTTTTTCCCTATTTTGATTATAATATTTTACTTTTTCCCTATTATGATTATGATTTGGTCCCAAATTCGTATAAGTGAAAAATTATAGGATCAGCTATACTTTTTTCCTATTTCAGTGCTTTTTCTTTCTTTTTTTACACCATCTCTTTACTATTTCCCAATCAGTGATATGGTACTTTACATATAGAGGTGACGATTCAGGTGCCCAATTTAATCTAACTCATCAAGCCAATACTATAAGTCGGTTCAGGTGGTTAGTCCAAAATTTTATCGGGCCAAATATTATTGAGCTAGCCCATCCAACTCATCTCATCCCTCTTATATATACTAAGGTTTTCGATCGACTTTTAACCTACCGAGTCGGAGATTGAACCAAATAATACTTCAAGCCTAAATTTATATGGTCCAACTTATCTAAAATGTTAGCAAGCATACTAGCCCATCGAACGAGCCATTTTACCAACTCCAATCATATACCGGGTATATTACACATGATGTGTCATTCACCACACGTTTTCATATAATCCGAGTTGATATGTGGTGAGAAGTTAATTAGTTAATCTAATTAATATCCTGCCGCATGTTAAGTAGGGACGATAAAATCGGTCCGGTTTGATGGAACGATTCAGCCCTCGATATTTTAGTTAGGTTAGGTCACAAAAATGTATGCTTAAAGTACTATCGAGTCCAATAAATCTGAATTAATTAGCTAAAAGTTTAATGGGTCATGAGTTAGCCTGAAAATTTTAATATATATGAGGATAGACTGATGGGGCTCGATAGTTTTTGACCCAATAAAATTTTAGACCGATTTTATCAATTGGGTATATGACGTTGGTGATGATGATGAGGCCGGAGCTCTGGAATTGGTGTGCATATTCCGGAGGTGAAAGACAGATGACGTGGTGATTACCGTATACATCGTACCATATTTTGGGTATACACTACAAGAAATTCTCAAAATAGCGACCGATTTTAGCGACAGAGATTTTTTGTCGTTAAGTACCGACAAAATTACGACTATATATCGACAGAAATAAAAAAAATTTTCAAAAATAAAATTCGTCGACGGATTACCGACAGACTAACGACACTATTTAAGGGCCACTTTACTAATTTTATATGCGACAAAATAGCGACCAATTTAGTGACGGAATTCTACCGACGGATATAAGTCGGTCGGTAATTTTTTTTTATTTAAAACATGCCGACCAATTCGTGACAGAAATGTACCGACGGAAAAAATTCAGTCGGTAAATTTTATATTTTAAAAATGCCGACTAATTTCAAAATCATACCGACCAATATAATTCTGTCGTAATTTTTTTTGTGAAAAATATCGACGGATGTAGTAGTCGCTAAATACCGACCAAAATTTGGTCGGTAGTTTAAATTAAAAATAAAATGAAAATGAATTAAGAAAATTAATTTTAAACACACCCAAAATATAATAACACAAAATTATGTAATTAATGTATACTCTCTCTCTTCTCCCCATCTCGGCCATGGAAATACATTTTTTTCATTAGCATTAGCATTTTTTTCAATCTCCGAGTTCCATCCGCCATGGCCACCGTCTTATCAGATCAATTCTCCGCTCCGCTACCAGATCTGCTTGTGGCGCCACCGCGAGACTCTCAGCCGGCGTTAAGCCTAAGGCTGCTCCATCTCCATTTCGAATCGCATCTCAGAAACCACTCTCCGCTCGCATTTTCAGGTTTCCAGCTATAAACGCGCTCTAACTAATTAAGCTTCCCTTTGATGATATCTTTTTTCGTTGAATTTTCGGACATGATTGTTAATTTTTGTGTAAATTAGGTCACCGGTGGAGATGAGTAATGTTAGCATAGTGTCGTTATTACCCTACCACACTCCAACAACCTCTTCAGATGTTCACTGATGTTTGCTTATTCCATTCTTTGTTGATTTTACTTGCTACATCTTGTGTTCACTTGTTTGATTAATAAACTTCGTACTAATGTTTGCTTATTCAATGCTTTGTTGATCTTAATCATGTTTGATAGTTTGCTGCTGCTAACTATAAATGTTTCATTTTTTCAACCGTTCATGTTTAGTTTGTTGAATTTTCTGGCCAGCTAACTGACTATGTTGTGAGACATTTTCTTTTGATGAATTGTTCGTTGTTACTGGTGGCTTCCACTTGATGAATAGGTTATATCAATTACATATCTCTTGGAAAAAAAGAATTGACATGTAATAATGAGAGTTCATTAATGAAATGCAGAAATTGCTGGAGCAGATGACAGTAAGAGGCCTAAAAAATAACTAAGCTTTAAAAAATGAAATGTGGACTGTGAAGCCGTTATCTGATGGTGAGGTATGATACGTTCCTTCTAACCCTCCTACCCAGCAGTTTAGGTGTATACATATATACCTAAGCATACAACTATATGTACGCATTGGACCTGGTCTTTCCACTGAGTCATACTGAGTTCCTTTTTAGGAAGTTTTAGCAATCTAGTTGAGTAAATGCTATACGAAGGCCCAACCAAGCTTCATCATACGCACAATCTATTTTTGCCTTGGTGCTTGTTGCATTACATTAATCCTGCTCGCTGAGCCATTTGTTCACCATATCATTTTGATGCAGAAAATAGAAGAAGAATTTATGAACCTTTATAAAAGTGTATCACTACATGAGATGTGGGCAGCAATTATATCTATCTTGCTGATTGGGCTTCTTGCATTTAGACGCTGATGCATAATCCCCAAGGACTGGGTCGAAGTCTTCTAAATACATAACAGATTCGATTATAATTAACCTAAGAAAAATAATTACTTGGAAATGGTATAATTTCCTTGCATAAATATCACAATGAAATGGTATTTTGCAAAAGCTTCAAAATGAATCTGAATTGCTTAGTATTCTGAATTTATGAAGTCCTTATAATATGAGGCTTGAAGATTTTAATAATAATCATCCCATAAATGTCCTGTGAGGGGGAGGGTTTGGAGAAAAGTATGAGTATTGAACATTTTGCTTTGTTGTAGCAAAGGGACGCCTTATACTCTGATTTATTGTATATTGTTTGAGAATTTGAATGTTAAAGTGTTTCATATTTATTCATTTCAAGGTCATAAAGCCTATCACTTGAGATGCACTAACACCCCTCACTTGGCCATACCTGAGGCCTTTTTTTTTGTAAAGTATCTATTGAATTTGAGATGAAATCTGGAAGTAAGTTTTATGCTCTTCATAACATGGGATAAATAGTCTTTGTAGAGCTTGATTTCATGTGTTCAAATTAACACTGCCTTATTAGAAACTTTGATATGTTCAGTGTTGCTTTATCATATTAACAGTGAGATCTTTTAGTTACATCTCGTATTGTGTTCATGACTAGGTCTTCACTGCTGAATACTCGTTGATATGCAAGATTTTTGAGTTACCAACGTGCAAGCGGATAAGGTAAAAAAATTGGGTTCTGGCATTTTAAAAAATAAAGCTTATGGGGGCGTAAAACCAGAATTTCCACTTGATTTCTTTGAGAAAACTTTCTGCATTACTCAAGATGTGAAGTTTACTGGTGATGCCATAAGAAATAATGATTCTGAGGGTGCTAAGCAAACTTTGGCATCTGAAGATGGGTTCCTAGAGGGGCCGAACTCAGCTGGATTCAAGGTACCGATAAAATATATTCTAAATGGAATCTCGTATCTCTATATTCTCATTGTGTTATCATTGGAACATTTATCTGTACAGGTCTTTGTTTTATCTTACGAATTTGCTTCTATTCAATTTTGTTTCGTCCTCCTCTCCTTCCTGTCTCTTGTCCAAAATACACATACTATCTGTTTTTATTAGCTTTCCTATGTGTGTGTAGGTATAAATCTTATACATGTACATATATAATTATATTTTATACCTATCTATATGTTGTATGCATGTTATGTAACATAGTTGTACAGCCAAAGGCAAATATGAATGAAGTGATGGTTAAGAAACAGGGCATAGGCGATTTGGTTTCTTGCTTCCTTTCTTTTAAATATATATTATTTTTCTTCTTGTCCTTTCTGAATATTTACAAGAGTAAAGCTCCATAGCAGTAGGCTCTGCTCCAACAGTTGCCTGAATTTATTTCAGAATGGTTTTCTGATCTGAACAACTAGCCAAAGGAATATGACGTGCTTAGGGTTCAGTATTTGTAGTTTCATTCGCTGCCCATAGTTTCAACATATATAAGATGTTTCAACAGATATAAGATTTTATGTTGCCTGGAGTATCAATCCCCATAATTGATGGTAGAACAATTTGTCTGTGAGAAAAACCATTGCTAATTATATTATGGGGGTGTTTGCAAATTTTTAATTTTAGAGAAGTGATTTGAATTGATTTTTGTGGAAAAATCAAAACTGGGTTGTGTTTGGAATAAAATGATTTTGATTTAAAATAAGTTCTTTTAATAAAGAATCATTTGGAAGCAGCCAAATGCAGCGTCTCATAATCTGATTATAATTAATATTAAAAAAGAAGACATTGTAAACACCTCCACAATCAATTTTGTCCAGCAGAAGTGATTCTAAGCAGAGCATTAGTGGTTGCAAACACCTCCTACATTCTTTTTTTGGTGTTTGTCCTCTGCCTCCTTATTGTTGACTGTGGATGTCCTTATGGTGTTTTGTTAAACTAGCCCTTATACACCTAGTTATTTGTGTTTTTATCCAAGCATTTCGAAGATCAATAATACTTTTCTTGTTCCCCCCCCCCTTCCCCCCACTCCAGATAACAGTGGCCAATTCAAATCCTGACATTGTTATGGTTGGTTTCCGCTTGCACGTTGGTAACTCATCAGCCAGTCATATTCCATCTGAAATTACTATTTTCCAAAGATATTTGAGTTACATGTTCTCTTCTTTAAAAACTTCCGCTAACAGTAACACTATCAAAATATGATATGTAATAAATATCCCTTGCTTGATATCTTTGTAGTTTTAGCGGCTACAGGCATGCTATCGTATACAAAAAATATATCAGTGTTATCTTCTGGGTTGTGTAGCAGCACGTTTTCTAGCGAAATTGCTCTAATTTGTCTGTTGTTTATGTAGTTCTGACGACCCTGATTACGACATCAGAACTCTGTTGGAAAGATACAGCAGAAACCCTGAGTCCGAACCTCGTCTGAAGTCACTCTTACCTCGGGTAATTTCAACCTCATTTGTCTTCTAAGCCCTCTCGGGGTGGTCACGAACCTTCAATTTTATTCAGTCACATATTTTCTCATTGCTTCTGGCTCGAAACATGCTCTTTTCAGCTGACTGGGGTGATGAAAGCTGAATATAGAATTGCTATAAGGTCTTCTCTTCGTAATGATTTTGCTGAAGGTGTTCGGGCTGTCTTAGTGGACAAAGATCAGGTGATGATGCCCTGCACTTTGCTGTTAGATTCTTATCATTGTTGTGTTACTCTTTTTCTTATGTCTTACTGTTTTTATTACAAACTATTTTTGGCTGCCAGATGTTCTACCATCTTATAAGTTGGTAAATCATTCTTTGCAACCTTGTTGTTCTTGGTTTTAAGTTATATAGTGATCATAACAAACCTCTCTTCTAGATTTGGTACAACCATGTAGTCCATGCAGTGCAGATTTTTATTATATTTTCAGCATAATTTTCTGACCTAATATATTGTCCATGCAGTGCAGATTTGCATCTAATAAAATAATAGTATTTGGGTTCAAATAATTTCTTCAAGTTTAATTCTATTGTACCAACTAATGTATCTTTATATTACTAGCAGGGTCGTGCTGAGGGCCCTGAGGGTCGTGCTGAGATGCAGAAGAAGTTCGATGAGATTTCTGCACGACAGAATGAAACAGATGAGCAGGTTCGATTCTTGATGCGATTGATTCACGATAGAGACCTAGGCATATGATGGAGATGATGAAGTGTTGAGTTGACTTATGTTTGCACTTTATTATGTGAGTTTATTTTAGTTTTGAATTTGGAGTGCTTGTCTTATTTTCGGCACATCTTTTTTTATATTGAGGTCGAATTTTAAGCATGTATTGTTGATTTGTGGGGATATTTAGACTTTAATTCATATTCGGACGTTGAATTACCTATTTTAGATTGTGTTGCGTGATTTATAATTATTTTGCCGAATATTTTATATATAAATAAAAAAGGTAGGACACTGATAATATAAAATATTTGAAATTGAATATTTACCGACAGATTACCTACAAAAGAAAATAATAACAGAGCTCACAAAAATATATTGGTAATTGTCGACCAAATAACGACAACAATAATTAGCGACAAAATAACGACTAAAGCTTTTAATAATTAGCGACATAATAGCGACTAAATATTTTAATAATTAGCGACAAGATAGCGACAGAATAAATTAGCGACAAACAATATTGTCGGTAATTCCCGACAAATTAGCGACATAATAAATTAGCGACAGACAATATTGTCGGTAATTCCCGACAGATTATCGACAGAATACATTAGCGACAGACAATATTGTCGGTAATTCCCGACTGATTAGCGACAGAATGTAGTCGTGAAATGCCGACGGATTAGTGTACCGACAATATTTCTGTCGGTAGATCGTCGCAATTGAGTAAACTTTTTTTAGGAAATTTCTGTCGGCATTCTGTCGAAAATCCGTCGTAATTTTTACCGACGGATTGTTAGGTCCGTCGGTATTCATAGCGACTAGCCATATTACTACTAACTTTTTCTGTCGCTAATTGGTCGCTATCACCTCTTAACGACAGAATAGCGACAGAATTGACTGTCGCTATTTGACAAATTTCTTGTAGTGGTACAAGCAGAGACAGCCAACCAAAGTACAACTAATACTATTTCTATAATTAATTAAAAGCAACAATTTAGCATGTTCTGTTTAGATTTAAATGATATGTGACCTACGTAACATGCAACCTTCCATTTATTCAACATTTCGATAAGAATGTTTCCAAATATTTTAAATCATTTATTACTAAATTAACAACAAAATGCATTTGTACGAATTTTTTAAAAAAGTCAATTGCAAAAAAAATTAAGAGGTCCAATTTTCAATGATAACATGACATTTAAACTTATCGATTCCATTTGTTTATATCTAATGATGTCACCATTACTACCATAAAATGCATCATAAATTGACCATTCAACATCTGTAACTTATTTTCAATATTACAATAGTAGTGAATTAAAAATTGTTTGTAAAATTAGTGAAGAATAAATGAAAATCTCGTCAAAATATTTAATGTTGGTGGTGATGACGCAATCACATGTTAAAAGTATAGTTAATGATGTATTTGAAAACAACTCATAATTGGTGACAAATATAGTAAATTTTAAAGGTATTATGTAAATTGAAAATTGGACTGAATATCATATCCTTTTTAATAATTAACACTCTAAAAAATTAAAAGGTGAAAGCTCAAATTTTTTGTTGATTTTTTTATATATGATGTAGAAAGTCAAGTTTATACATAAAATTAAGAAAGATACATGTATGTGACTTTCATATAAATGATTTGTCGGTAATCAATATTATTATCTCTCAGTCAATCATTCATTGTTGCCGCTTTCTTTTTCTTTTTCTTTTTTTCTCTACAATAATTAACAACATTGAGTTGTTCCTTTTTCGGTTACGATCTTTCTTTCTATTATTATTGTTGTTACCTAATCACTACCGGCAATTTGCTTAAACAATACTACCTCTATCTCAGTTAACTTTATCTATTTACTTTATCGATTTATTTTAATTAATTTTGCAATTTCATAAATGAAAATTAATTTTCACAATTTTTATCCTCAAAATCTCAACCTCAATCTCCACCTTTAAAAAAATCAAGAAAAACAAAATTTATTTTCTCTTAACATGCGTGCCCGATCAAAATTACAAATTTAACCAGGACGGAGGAAGTATCTTTCACTTCTTATAAAAAATTGATAGTCAATCATAATGACCATAGATAAGCTTCACAAACATATTATCAAATTTCTCCTCGTAAAAAAATGACAGAGGATCACAGTCATCGTCACCAATCTCATTCAAGAAAAATGTACACATTGATGAAAATATCGCAAGATTTCGGTGAAATCTTGCGAAATTTGACTTGCCGAGATAAAAAAGCACTGAAAGATGGTTGTGTCATTGCTCGCGAGATCTCACGAGATTTCGGCCGAAATCTCGCCTTAATCTTGGTTTTGTCATTTTCTCGCGAGATTTCGGCCAAAATCTCGCCGATAGAGTTCCCGTACCAAAATCCAACTTTAAGGGCAAGAGGCGAATTTAAACCGAGGACGCATTGAAGAGAGCTACAATCTCTAACCACCACACCAAGTCAACATCTTGTTGTAATCTCCACATAGAATCTATATACTTACTTATTCATCTAAAATCAAATAAACAAGAATTGGGCCCTCATATCATCCATGGTTGCACTTTCTACAACTAAGGCAGAGTATATTGCTTTGTCAGAAGCTGTGAAAGAGGCAATATGGTTAAAAGGTATTCTCAGGGATTTTGGTATACATCAGAAGAGTGTGGATATATTCAGTGACAATCAGAGTGCTTTATGTCTAGCAAAACACCAACTTTTACATGAACGTTCTAAACACATAGATGTCAAGTTGCACTTTGTTAAAGATATTGTGGAAAAGGGTGTGATTGTAGTGAAGAAGATAGCATCTGAGGATAATGCAACTGATATCTTCACTAAAGTGTTACCAGGTGGGAAGTTCAGGTTATGTACAAGATTGTTAAAGCTTGTACAGGTTGAATAAGTTGACAGCGGCAAGTAGAAGAGTGTGATGAGTTCTTTGTATTCATTGAGGTGGAGATTTGTTGTATGATGATCATTTTCAACAAAGACATACACATACATGTTATACTGGTCGAGAGAGTCAAGGAACCGGGTTAAAAAAGCTAAGAACCGGCTGGATGAAGAAAACCGGATCTCAACTTACAAGAACCAGTGGTTAAGACATTCTGTTATCAAAACAGAATTTTGAAACTAAAGAAGCAGAGCCACGCATAGTTTTCAACTCTGAATTCGAATTTTTGATTCATTTTTCTGCTATAACTACATGGATGTGTGCGGAATAGAGGTTAGATCATCATAAGCGTATTTTCAGTTTAGAATTGAGAGGTTGAGAGTTTTACACTTGAATTTAGGGTTTATTCCAAAGTTGAGTTAGATTTTGGGGGTGTTCACAAATCTGTTCACAAATCTGAAGTGTAATCTGTAAATCTTTTGGTTGTTTAGTGAATTGAAGAACTCTGATTTTTCCGTGGACGGAGATCACAAGGATCGAACCACGTAAAAGTTGTTCGTGTTGTTTTCTTGCTTGTTCTATTCTTCCCAGACTCGAGTGTGGGTGTGTTTGTGTGTTGTGTTCAAGTTTGTGAATATTTATGGATTTCTTGAGTTGGATTAACACAAAGATAGTGCTAAAGCTATAAAGAGCACAGAGTGTGCTCTTTACGAGCTACTTGAATAAGCGAGCTAGATGTTTAGAAAGGAACTGCTTTATAAGCTAGTTGCTTCGATTACAATCCTTTCGATGATTTCTCTCTTCTCTATTGTTTCACAAAGTTGCAATAGAGATCCTTAGTTGTACAAAGGGTGTATTTGTAGAAGAGTGACCCTCCTTACATGATGGACACGTGTCGTCCAGCTGGCAGACACGCGTTGGAAGCGCGACGCACGGGTGGCAGACATGTGACCATCGTCATCTAAAGCGAACTTATAATGTCGAGTATGCATGAGTTTGTTTGCCACACGTGGAATGACCTATCGTGTTTATCCGAAAATAATAAGGGGTCTCATATGGGCACAACGCGATCTAGTGTACTGGGCAACCCCCTACATTGGTCGAGCTTTGACCTTTGAGAACTTGGAGCCCCATTCTAATTTAAACAACCTGTTAATTTGTCCCGATGGTTTTGGATAATTACGAGGTGACCATCCATAGTGTACTTACTCATAAGAGCAACTCCAATGTAACAACTACTTGATGTTGAGCAACAAATTGTTGCCTTCCACCATCTCAAATGGAGTTGCTAATGATGCGGCAAATTGGTATTGGTAACCGTAGAGCAGCAAAGTTGATGCCCTACTGTTCACACAACACCAACTTTTCCCTTTTTTTTTTCCTGTTTGTTTATTTTCAGTTTTGATTTTTTATTATTTCACATTTATAATTATATTATTATACTTGTAATAAAGATATATCAATATAGTTTCTAGAGGTTCATTTGATAAATAATTTCATAAGTATACTTTTTATAATACATTTACTTTTTCTATTAATATAAACAATTATTCAGTTAATTTTTATATTTTATTAGGTTTTATATATTTTAAATAGACTAAATCAATATATTTCAATTAATTATGATGTGATATTAAACCACTAATATTTTCAGTTATGAATATTTAGAAGTAATTTGAGTAACCATCCACTGAATTCTTAAAAGAAATGCATTAAACAAATTACGATAAACCATTATATTATTGAGGATGAAGTTTAAACGAGTTTTGCACCTACAAAGGCTGAATGATAACTTACAAAGGAGATCTTCTAATATCACACTCAATTACAGACCTCTTAATCTCAAACTCACGCTAATATTTTGCCTCTCTACTCTTAGAAAAACTTTCCGACCCCCCTCCTCCTTCAGGTTTAAAAGAGAGCCTATATATAGTATATCAAGTTTAAGGGTAAAAAGGGAAAAACAATAAAATATCTCGAAACCTAATGACTTAGGCTGGTCTGCTGGAGGCCCATTAAGGCCTAAGGGCCCATCGTCTGGGCTAGCAGCTCGGTATCTCCAATATTCATAGAAATATATGTTGACTGAGTAACCCGTTTCCACCCGCCTGGTGTAAAATTTGTCTTCTGGAAACGCTCCGCTCGGACCCTGTCCCTCTACGGGGATAAACCTCGCGAATTATGCTATCGATCGTAGCATCTCGAGTGACGCACCTTTTCATTCTGCCTATCTCCACAGTTTGTATACTGAAGGCAGTGCTACTTCTCATATCCACATAAAAAATATAGAATATATAATAAAAAAAGGGCATATTTTTAGAACATTTCTTTTATGCACCAATTTGATACTGAATGATTGGAGATGAATTTTTATGTACATAAAAAATTATATAATTAACTTTTATTAGTTATGTGAATTAGATGGAAGATGGTCTAAGAAAAAGATGAATATAGAAAGAGGTTGTGAAATATTGAGGCACATAGGACAATAAGGTGCATTGGCACATGGGGCGCTAACATGGCCTGTTGCCACGTCATCAGATTTACTGGTAGTACGGACCCTACGGTGCTGCCAATCCACCGCCTTTTCCGGTTTTCTCACAGTTTAAGCCATGTGAATTTACATATTGTCTAAACTAATAATCACAAAAATTCTCTTTCCCATATTAATTTAATAATTAAATTAAGAGGGTATTTGCCATTTAATAATTTCATGACATTTCTCTGTTTTTCAATCTAACGGCTCATGGACTTTAGACTCATTCCCACTTCTAATTCCTTAATGTATTAAAGAAAAAAAACATGTAATTTCTAAGAGTTTGGTGGAGGGATTTAACTATGAATTCAGGGACTACTTTGAAAGCCACTACAAACACACATCTCGATTAGTATGAGAAGTGTGTGTAGTGGAGAATACTTTGAAACTCACTATCAAAAACATATTTCGATTAGTGCGGGAAGTGTGTGTGTAGTATGTGAAATATGAGTGTAGCTTAAGATCTTAAAATATAAGATGGAGTACATAAACTTATATTTTTTGAGCTTATATGCTCCAATAACTTTATTTTACATTATATAAGTTATCACATTTTAAGAATTTATGAGCTCTCAAACATCTTATAAGATGTTTTGAGGAAGTCATAAGTTTGGTCAAATACTTCTCCAGCCGGTGGAACTGGAGGAGCCTTTTTCGATAAATGTGGGGGAGGTTGTAGCGTGTCAAGATGGCTTAGGATTTGGGCTTTGATCGAGTTATCATCGAACACTGACTACCTAAAACTATATCATGTGCTCCTTATCTATTTTGAAAACATCGTGACGGGTATAAAACCTTGCCGTTTTGCGTTTGATTTTAGAGGCTTTTGCCAATTAATACATTCTTCTTTTATCTTAAAAAAAAAAAAGCTAATTAATTCATCCATCACGAGTGTCATTATCAAATGATATGAAACTCCAAGATTTTGTTATTTTTGTTTATATAACAAAATTAAACTTGAGCTTCTAGATAATGGACAAGTAGACACTACATTAACTAGGATATATGAAGATTTATATTACACAATTAATTTAGATATAGACATTAGATAAGGCCTTGCACTTTCCTCTACCTGATTTTTAACGAACAAAATGTTTGATAAAAGACTCATATTTGAATTTAGTTCGCTTAAATATTTAACAAACATTATTCGAACAACTCAAATTTCGATCGGCCTGATTCATTATCTGTCCTACTTGGGTGTTAAGTTTAACTAGTTAAGATTTTGTTTTTTAAAATTTTATTCTATCTTGTATTGCATAATGTAGATCATATGATATGTGTATATTTATGATGTCACTCTATATAGATAGTATGTAGTGTATGTCTATTATTGATGTCACTCTCTACACCTTATTTGTACAATCGCCGCTATGAAATACAAAATGAAAATAGAAGATCTCATCTGTTATTTAAATGACAATTAGAGTATTACTCTCAGACAAGTTCAAAACTAGAAATGGATTGAATGATTGAGTATTGTAAGGTTTTTTACTTTTGTTTTTTAATTGATAAAAAAAAGACATTGAGAAGAAAAATGGCTCATTATTAGGGATATATATGGCATATGATAGGGTACAGGTAAGACTTACACATGCTCTATTCGTGTATAAATTATTTTACGCAAACCTTACCCTGTTATTCTATTCGTTTTACTTTGGATATATGGGACATGAATAAAATCTGACGGGTACCCGCGAATATACGGACTACCCTGTTTTATAGTAATCAACCAAAAAGTCAATAACCTAAACTTAAAAGAGAAAGCCATATTTCACTAATTGTACCATTTTTTTTCTTTTACATCCTGATTTTTTCACCAAATTGATTAATTTCAATAATTCATTCCATGAACACAGTATATAAAGTATAAGCGGGTAGGGTAGACGTGTATGACACTCACCTCATATTTTACTCTTACATAATATAATTTAGAGATGTGGACGATGTCTTACCAGTAGCTATCCTAAAATTTACATTATCTTTTTTGTATATTATTTTACCTGCGGTAACTCCAGCATGCTCGCAAAATTGAGTTTTGGAAAGTGGAAAGATATATTGAATGAGGTTAGTGTAGTAGTATAGAAAATGTCGGTCACATGGCTCAGTATTGAATATCTGCACATGTCCCATTGTGGTGTGACTTTTTGAGGCCCTATGGTCAGGGAACTCACATATTTTTTATTTCTTACAATTATATATACGAATATTTTGAGCCCTAATAATTTTTTGTCCTGCAATTATAGTCTTACCTATCATAAATTGAACTCAATTTTTTATTAAAAATAATGCAGTTTTACTTTATGTTTGTTGAAACCAACAATTTATTTCATTAATACCAAGTAATTCAAATAATTAAGGATATAAAAAGAAATTATTGGTTTTTAACTATTTTTTAAAATCTGTGTGAAACTTAGAATGTGGGGAGTATGAAAAAAGACTTAAATTCTTCAAATTAAAAAGAGACATATGGTTGACCGGTTTTTCAATCTGTATGCAACTACAGGACTGTGACAACTTTTAGAAAAAGTAAAACTCATTTTTGGGTTGTGGATTGCTTTAATTTATTTCCTGTAAAATGTGATATATGTACTTGTTAAATCATTAATTAATGACTAAACTACTTCTGACTTGTTATAGATTGATCATAATGTGCGTGTTTCTGTGTTTGAATATATATTATATATAATATTTTTTTACAGCTAAAATTAAAAAATAAAATTAGATAATTTTTATTTTTTTATTTATGACATTAGAATATATTCTTTTCTTTTTTTAATTCGGACAAGTTCAGAATTTTTAATGATTAATTTTTTTAATTAAAATCAAATTTAAAATATTAATTTAGCTTATAATTTAGTAATTAAAATATTTTAATTTCGCTGTAATTAATATTTTAATCTAAAAAAATTATTTTAGAAAATAAATAAATTTTGAAAACACATAATAACACATACTTGCGTGAACTGGTCCGAACAACCTGTGCACCTATGCAAGATC
Organism: Ajuga chamaepitys; assembly: GCA_958295605.1. Taxonomy (NCBI): domain Eukaryota; kingdom Viridiplantae; phylum Streptophyta; class Magnoliopsida; order Lamiales; family Lamiaceae; genus Ajuga; species Ajuga chamaepitys. The sequence goes on along the minus strand of OY282508.1, from coordinate 51,464,186 downwards.
AGACCTTGTCGACCCCTAATTCAAGTTGTTTTCTACAAACACATATGGGTCGTGCAGCCTTGTATGGCCATACCGTGTGTGGTAGTCTTCTCCTTGCTTGCACCAATTTCTTGGCCCACAGGTTGTGTATGGTTGCACAACCATACCATGCACCCTTCAAAAATTGACTGTTTCTTGATCGAGTCTTGTATATTTTCAAAATTAGTATCTAAGTCCCTGAAATGCACTCAGCACACAATAATTTTCGAAGATCAAATGAAATTTGCTCGAAATAGACAATGAACAACTATAAAATACATAAATTATACATGCATTTAAAATGTCTAACATCTGCTCAAAGTAACACCAAAAACGCCGTTTATTAATAATTATGTCTGTGAGTTGCTTATTGTTCCTATATCCGATATTTATACATTACACTAAAAGTTGTTTATATTGCATTATTTTGTTACAAGAACTCTAGGTTCTTGCTGACTATAAGTTCTGAATCAACAACAAGCAACAAGCTTTCTGTTGAACATAAACTTATTACGATGAGTTGTGCCATGCCCGTAAGAAAAGTTTCTTACTGTCGGCAACAAAGAAACTACACTTTGAAAAAGAAAAGTAGAAAAGAGTAGAGGATTATTTACTCCCTCCCTCCTCTAAACCTAACAGTTTTCTCTATTAATTGTAGCAGAATTTTATCTTTGGATCACAAATGATTTGGACGATGCTCCAATTTTTTAATGTTTCGGTATTTCTTTGTCCGGGTGAAAATCACATGTGAAAATTTACCACTATCACAATCCAAGAGCTTTGTTTTGGTAGAAGGAAAATCACATTCTTGTTTGGTGGTTTGTCGTGTTCTTATGTATTGCGTACTATGCGGAATACTCATTCGGGATTTTACACAATTCTGCAAGGGGAGAGAAGGAGTGGATAACAATATTAGTGGTTGAGGAATTATCCAAGAACCCCCGCTAATATTGTCCATTTAGGAAGTTGAAAAGGGCCAAGCCACTTGGTAACCCGTGACCCGATCCATTGACCCGATTTAAGTCCAACTAAACCAGTACAAGTAAATGGATTAAATAGATACTACTATACATATAGAAAGTGGACTACATATATCATATGGATCATCTGTAAAAAAATAATTGCCTATATAAGAGATAGGGTATATTGAAGGTAGTAATTTTAGGCATATTGATGAGTAGAGCTGACAAAAGTACTGGATGGATCGACCTATTTTATAATTTTGACCTGACAGACTGGGTTGGGTTGAATCGAATCGCCCGAATTGCAACCTCAATCGACGAGGGCCATTATAAAATTTGTCAACTATGTCACCTCAAAAAGAAAATGACATGTGTCTTTCATGAAGGGACTCTTTTAATTTAGAAAAGTGAACTTCATTAATATATAGGTGTAACTTTTCAAACGCTTTTGTATTAATTGAGATCTCCTTTTTCAAATTAACTTTGTTAAGTGATAAATGAATGATTTTTCTTTAGTACAATCTTAATTGAGGAGAAGTTCGGTGAAAATTCATGTATAATCTATTATTTGAATTACAAAGTGTTGGTTAAACTTATTTATATGATCTTATAAGATGTGTATTATACATTAAAAATAAATTGGAGTGCTTAAACTAAAAGGGATATGGCGCTTCTAAAATGATAGTAATAGTACGTGTATAATAAAAAAATAGAATAAGCTCTTATTTTATAAGTAAACTTCCCTTCCTTTTTAGAAATAATTCATAAACTCCCAACATCTTACTTTTAAGTTAAATAATTTTTTATTTTTTATAATTCCGTCAACTCTTTTTAAAAATTCATAAATTATTAAACATCTTATAAAATATATTTCAAAAAAATTATAAAATCAGTAGACCACCCAAATACTAACCTTTTTTCATCCTAGTCGTTAAAGCCTAGAGGTGGGCTTTCAAGAGGCAGGTGGAGGTATTTGATCGGAATCGTGCAGATTTTATCCAATTGGGTCAGATATTTTCTAGTTTGGTAGATTTTGGATTATGCCCGAACCTAACGTACATCTCTTGGATTTAAGTTAGCCGAGTCGGGTATTTTTCGGTACCCTATTTTACCAAAATTAATCATAATTTCTCTTTCAACAATCTGAAAAAAGTAAAAATAGATTCAATCCCAAAGAAATAATTTGAAAAGAATCCGACATGATTTGTTGAGTCAGATACTTGTAGAAGTAGGTAATCACAAAATCGAATTTTTTTTATCAGATATCTAGTATGATGGACACCCGACTCGACAATCCAAAATCCGCAGGTTTTTTAGCCGAAGCCAGGCTTAGCAATTGTGAATAATTTAGTAGTTTAAGCCTGTCGTTCACATGCGTTCAAATGATCAGTAGATCGCATCCACATTCCCAAATAAATTATTTTAATAAAATGATCTAATATCCATTGCAGAAGGTGTACAAAATTCAATGATGGAATGAGGGTGGGACCAAATGATTTTTGCAATAATTAATTCCCTCCAATTCATTTTTCATTTTCCTATATATATATGCACACATTCTCTCAATTACCAAACAACACCATTGCCATTTCTCCCATTCCCATTCTTCCGCCATGGGAATCCAACTTTTCATCCTCATTCTAGCTTCCCTACAACTAGCAAATACTTGTGCATTCTCCTCGCCACTCCCTCACCCTGAACTTATAGTACAACAAGTCAATCAGTACGTATCATATCTTACTCAATTACTACACGTTTCATTTTAGTTGTCGTTTAGTTTGTTAATATTTTTTTTAATGACTTGTCGTTTTACATATTCTCTTTTACTACTATTTTATCCATATCTCTATCATAAAATATCTCTTAATTTTTAATTCCTATATCAAAGAGCGAGAGTTACTCAATAATACATACTCTCCCATTTTATTTTAATTGTCATTTACGCTTATTAATGATTTTTTTTTTCTAATTAATTGTTGGTTTAGATATACATCACTATTTTTCATATTTGTCAATTTATTTCATCCTTAATTCATATAATGCATTCTAAAATCAAAACTAAAAAGAAATGGAGGCGAGTGCAGCTCCCATGAGCACCTTTCTGAACATCTAGCAGTTTTTTTACATATGCTATATTATTAAAATCAACATTTGCTTAAAGTGAATACATTTTTAAGCAACTGCTTATGTAACGGTTCTTTTATATATGCTACATTATAAATCAGAAGTTGTTCTGCTATGAGTACCTGACTTATGTAGTATACTACATTATTAAAATCAACAGAAGTTGTTCATCGTGAGCATTCTTCTGAGCAGTTGTTTGACATATGCTGCATTATACTTGAATGAGAAGTTGTTCACATAATTGTGCTGCATATTAAAATTCAATAATTTCTACCATATTCTAACAATACATAATTTTTCCGCAGGAAAATCAACGCATCAAGAAGAAACCTAGGATTCCTCTCCTGCAACACGGGTAACCCGATCGACGACTGCTGGCGGTGCGACCCGAACTGGGAGAAGAACCGGAAACGCCTCGCCGACTGCGCAATCGGCTTCGGCAAACACGCGATCGGCGGCCGGGACGGCAAGATCTACGTGGTCACCGACTCCGGCGACCACGCTGTCAACCCCAAGCCCGGCACCCTCCGTTACGCCGCCATCCGCGACGAGCCACTCTGGATCATCTTCGCACGTGACATGGTAATCAAGCTAAAACAGGAGCTAATTTTGAATTCCTTCAAAACAATTGACGGCCGCGGCGCCAGCGTCCACATTTCCGGTGGGCCGTGCATCACCGTACAGTATGTGACGAACATTATTATCCATGGAATCAATATACACGATTGCAAGCAAGGGGGCAATGCGTATGTCAGGTAGGAACAAAACATACCCAATATTAACAAATTCCAATTAGTAAATATAAATTCAATCCAATATTAATTAAATTTAAAATGTCAGTCTGAATTCGATTCCTAAAAAATATTCAATTGACAATTTGAAAAGGTCTTTTAGATATTTTTACTTTTTAATATTCAAATATTATTTTTATTTTTTCCAATTACAAATTTTAATAATATATATTATATATAAATTAATCTTAAATATATAGTATTATATGTATTTTAATTTTTTAAAATATATTACATATAAATGGACTAAATATTCTAATTATTCAAATCAATAAAACAATATTTGTATTCAAATTTGAATATTATACGAATTGAATAATTAATTTGTATTGAAATTCGAACTTTTCGAATCTGAATTATCTTAATCGAATTCGAATAAAAAAAAATTGATTTGTTTTACATCTCCTTGTTAGGGATTCGCCGGAGCATTACGGGTGGAGGACGATATCGGATGGCGACGGAGTGTCCATTTTCGGGGGAAGCCACGTGTGGGTGGATCATTGCTCGTTGTCGAATTGCCGTGATGGATTAATTGATGCTATACATGGATCCACCGCCATTACCATTTCAAATAACTATTTTACCCATCATAATAAGGTTATGTTGTTGGGGCATAGTGATAGCTATACGAGGGATAGGAATATGCAGGTTACTATTGCTTTCAACCATTTTGGAGAAGGGCTTGTTCAGCGGATGCCGAGGTACGTAAATGTATTAATCAGCGACATCATCTAATATATATAGCATGTAGACCTATTTAATTTCAATCCTCTATTATATTACTTGTTACATTGATTTTAGTATACGACACATTCTATTATTCTGCTTTTAGTACAAGACACATAATGCAATGGATGACCTTATACGAGACCTATCACATACACTAAAAACAAATTTAAGGTTAACATTGGGCGAAATTTCATATAATGTACTAAAACTTCTTTCTCGTACTCTTTTGGTCCAAAAAATAGTTGAGCTTTTAATTTAGTCCTGTAACTATTGTAATTACTCGGTATTAGTCTTATTTTCGTTGCAGTGACAAAATCGATTAGAAAATGGTACTTATATGTCACGTGACACATAATCCGAGACGACCAATACTGAATAATTTTAACCGTTACAAAATTAAATAAAAGTTTCGATTAACTCTCGACCAAAAACGTAGAAAGAAAAAGTTACGGGACTAAATATAATTTTTGGCGGAGAGTGTGTGAACCGACATTGAACTTGCAATGTTACCTTTTTTTGATTGGTTAGTTGGGCCTTACTCTTAGTGGTGGGGAACAAAAAGCGTTTTGGAGGGCACCTTAGTAAAAAAGCAGTTCAAACTTTTTACTATAAGTAGTGAAACAATTTATACTGGAGTTGCATTAATGTATGATATATGTCAAAATTACAATCAATTCATGTTTTGGATACAATTGTAGCAAATCAGTAAAAGGGGATAGAATAAAAAATTCTTATTTCAGTTAGATTCGTAAAATTCGAGTCATAGTAAGATTAGTATTTATACTGAAAGGTTTTACTTATTCTAAAAAATATGTGTCATGCTGAAAATATATTAGTGCAAAAATGTATTAAATTCTAAAGAAATATATTATGCAAAAGGTAACACCTTACTTCAAAATGTGTAATATCTTTCAATATAAATAGTTAAACATTTTCATGAATCCGTAATGAATTAATATTTTGATTACAATTACAGATGCAGACATGGATATTTTCATGTAGTGAACAATGACTACACACATTGGCAAATGTATGCTATTGGAGGAAGTGCATCTCCCACAATCAACAGTCAGGGTAATAGGTTTCTTGCACCAGATAGAGCAGACAATAAGGAGGTGACAAACATTTCTTATCTCTTTTTTCTCCCATCCGGAAAATCGATTTCAATTTTAGAAAATGTCTCAATTCAGGATCTAAATTTTAGGACTTCTCAATTCGAGACCTGAACTTTGAGTTTTTAGGGCCTAAATTTTGAATTTTATTTTCAACTCAAGGCTCACATCTTGAAAACTAAGAAATATTATCCGATATACAGAAGGTTCAGTATGAGATATCGAAAATTTCAGTATACTTCTGTACTGAAAATTTCAATCTATACGTATTGAATCTTCCGTAAATCGAATAACGTAATTTTTTTTTCATTAAGTTCTGAATTAAAAATAAAATTCAAAATCTAAGACCTTACTTAAGAAAAACCTCAAAATTCTGGCTCTGAATTAAGAACCTTGAAAATTCGTCTCTAGTTAAGATATTTTCCAAAATTCAGGTCGAAATTATGCTAGAATTTCAACTACTATATGAAAATATAAATAATGTTAATTTACTTTATTGCATTTGAAGGTAACAAAACATGAGGATGCACCACAGAGTAAATGGAAGAACTGGAACTGGAGATCAGAAGGAGACCTAATGCTAAATGGCGCCTTCTTTACGCGGTCGGGCGCTGGCGCCTCGTCTAACTATGCCAAGGCCTCGAGCTTGAGCGCCCGACCGTCTTCGCTAGTTAGTACGATGACAATGGGGGCGGGGTCGCTTACTTGCCGGAAAGGCAAGCGATGTTGATCGTAGGATTCATTGAATAATATATATACTTTTTTATTGTATATTATAATTTACGTGATTTGAAAGCGTCAATTTGCAACCACCTTGCCTTGTTCCTTTAAGAAAACACGATCAACCATTTAGGAGATTAATTATAAAATTCTAATGGTATCGAAAAGGAACAGGACTGGTGAGTTGAGAATTATGTAACTTGTTTCTAATATTTTTCATTAGAAGTCATTTGCTCAATCATCTAAAGTTCTAATGTTTCTTTCTTTTTTTTTCCCCCTATCTCACACTAAAATGGATTTGTTCTAACCTATCGGTGAATAATACCCGAATGATCTATAAATCACTAGATGTATATATAGATGTAAATTAAAATAATATTTAACTTATTTTGCATCTACATACTAATTCATGAAGGTGGTATGAGATTTTCTGCAATTAGTGGTGCAACTTCTTCTATAGATAAGCTACATTCAAATGAACATGTCAATTTTTAAGCACATGAAATTGTCCGATGAAAATTTATCGTTTTTCAAAGGTTGTGTTTTCATCTAAGTGGTCAAAATTAAAAGGTTCCACCTTTCTAAAATGGGATTTATGATCATCTGTCTCTGATATTTCAACCATACTTCACACTTAATACTACACTATTTCAATCAATCGTTAAAATTTTGAATCAGACTAGTCTCTCAAAATAGTCAGGAATGGATTTGGGGAGCAGAGAGCACAGGGCGGCAGTCACCGGGACCTCTTTGACTTCCAAAAAAAATTATATATAACTTTTGTCAAGTAATGTTCATTTATATCATTAATATATAAGAGTTTGTTCCCCTTAACTATGAAATTTCATCATACTACTCATAATATAGTTCGACAAAATTATCCTACATGAATTACAATTCTAGATCCATTTCTGGATATGGTATTATGTGCGCGACATAATTAAGTAAGGTTGTAAAAGTCGCTAGGCGCTAGTTAGGCGGTGCACTGAGGCCTAACGATTAATAGGAGCTTGGGCGGAGCTAATCGTGGTATAGGCATGATTAAGCGAGGAGGAATCGAAAGACGAATAATGAGAGACTAACATCTAGATTGGAATTAATGGAAGTTAGTTAGGGATTTTTGCAACAGAGCAATTAAAACATTATAATTGTGATAGATATCTGAAATGGAGGTTCATTTTAGGAGGGAGGAAGTATTATTATATTTAAGAGTTGATGTAATTAAAATTAGGTTGATGATGGTATGTTGTGGGGGTAGCAGAGGGCAGGGGTAATTCGGTCACGTGGGATGGTTGGGCTGCCATTAATGAAATAAATTAGAAGACGAAAAGCAGAAACAGCTTATTAACAGAGCGTGGACCTATGCATTTAATATATAAGCTTTTCACATTTAAATATTCAGATATTTCATATGTACAACATATTAAGGAATATAAGGGTCATAGGAAACGGGAACAACAATAAAATCGAGGTTTATGACAAGCATAGTATTTTTAAAATAGATTTGTTCACGAACATTGAGTTTTTATTCACTTGCGAATTAACTTAGTGTCTGATTAAGATCACCAACAAAAATTGAAGGACCAAAGAAAACTAGTGGACAGAAATAAAAAAGGTCAAAGAAGATTGAAGTGGATAAAACTGAAGGTGCAATTTTAGGACATTCGTGTATGTAGGTCGCGCTCACACACAAGTTCTTTTGTTCAATGTTCGAATCGCCATCCTCACCCTACGCTTAGGTGCGAGAGAGAATCTATTTGCTATTCATTAATAAAACCCTTGGAAGCAAATTATATTATACTTGTAACTTTCTTCCACATTTCCAATGTGCGAAAAACTTAAGAAGCCTACTTGTAGCTCCAAACTTCGCACTTCAATTTCTCATTCATCCAAACTCTGATTTGGACAAATAATTTACCGTCTCGAACCTCTTCCAGAGAAGAGCACAATACCAACTCAAGATTCCACGTTTCGTTATCGGGCCACACCCAAAATGGTTGCCCTAAATAGGCATTTTCCAACATATAATTTGCATTGTTCGTTATTGTTGATAAGTATGTTTGGTTTGAAGTAAAATAGGAAGAGATTGCATCATGCAATTACTGTAGCAAAAAAATGAATTAAATATAGTAGATAAATTATCTCATCATGTTGGTAGAGACAAATTGTCTCAACTGTTAAAGGACAAGCTTAATTTTGGACCAGGTCACTTGTCCTTCCTGGACTTTTAACTAAAATACCATACTGACAATTACTTGTGATAATTAACATATTCCTAGCTACTTCTTTAAACTGAACAACTCCTAAAGAATAGATGCTAAGCGTTTTTGGCCGGACTCGATTTTAAGCAAATCGACACTAAAAGACGGTTTCGCCATCTAGACGAGCTAGGCGCCGACTAGGCGATCAAATCAGTGCTAAACGTTTTCATTTTTTATTTTTTTATTTTTTAATTCTTTTCAAAACGACGTCGTTTTAGTTGATCTTGTAATTGAAACATAATCATTAAACTAAATGAAATTTTAATTATATTATAGAATTTAAATTTAATATTTCATATGTCAAAGAGTTATACATGAAAAAAAAAAAAAACCGTCCGCCTACTAATTTCCGACCTGTGCTTAACAATTTGTTTACAGATATCGAATAGCATGGTGGGTGGGCATAAAATGCAGAGAAAGTCAGAGTGTGTGTTTGACAGAAGTATGCATGAAACTTGAATGCAGAGATGTGGTATTGTGCAGAGCAATAAATAATGAGAAAGAAAAAAAGTTGCTCTTCAAAGCCATAAATTATAAATCTAATCCACCAACCTTCATTTATCACTTATCCATATCATTGTATATAGGGATGAATAATGTGACCCATTTAAATTCTGACTTGGAACCCCTTCTCATGCCAACATATTGTCCTTCAGACATCCATGCAATAAATAGAGGTAGAAAAATTAAGTCGGCTCATTCATTCGATATATTAGATAGACCCAGTCTTTCAAATTTTGGTTTGAAGTATTATTAGGTCAATAGGTTCGACGAACTACGTAATAACTCAAAATTTTAGTATATTATAGAGGCAGTCCACTCGACATTGTTGAGTCTCAGAAAATTTGGTCCTGAGGGACCCCAAACATTTTAGTATATTATAGAGGCAGTCCACTCGACATTTTAAATGGACTAAACCTTAAAAATTTTGCCCCAAGTACTATTAGCTCTAACAAATCTAATTCAATGGACCAAAAGTCCAACAGGCTATGGGCAAATTCGAAAATTTTAGGATATTATAGATGGATGAACTAAGATAGACTGACTAATTATAAGCCGATGAAATTTCGATCTACTTGACATTTTAGATGGGTTTTATTTTAGAAATCTCGACTTGAACCCAACAAGCCCGACCTAATAGGCCATAAGTCCGACAGGCTATGGGCAGACTCGAAATTGTATATTATAGAGGGATGAGCTAAGATACACTGACTAATTTTATGCCTGATGAAATTTTGCTCTACACGACATTTAAGATAGGTTGGACTTTAGAAGTGTTGGCCCAAAGTACTATTGGACTCACCGGCTCAGTCCAATGTGCCAAAAATTAGACAGACTATATGCAGACTTAAAAAATTTCGTATATTATAGAGGAATGTGTTGAGCTAACTAATTTCAGGTCCGAAAAACTTTTGGACCAGCTCAACTCAATCCGGTAAATGACATTAACCCAAGAAATTAGGCTGGACCGTTCAAATTAGCATCTCTAGCAATAGAATCTACTTCTCATGCAACTATCTAGTTTTAAAGCACTGGATTAATCGTTTTCCAGTTCTTATTCCGAACCGGAATAGTCACATTCGTAGTTTCGAGCAGTTCCTGTTCCAAACCACCGGTCTAACCTTTTTTCGATTTCTTTTTCCTTTTTAATAGTTCTTGTTGTAAATTGTAATTTTCTGTAAGTTATGAATAAAAATAACAACATATACAAATTTAATGTCAATTTAAAACGAGTTCAATTGATTATTCAGCAAATCGTAGATTGGCCATGCCACGATAGTCTTTTAGTGAAATCGTCTCACCAATTTATGATAAAAATGATGGATCCAAAGACAACTCCATCCATCCCCACTTAAAAAAAATGACGCAAGCCCTAAATCAATAGAGGGATTTTCAGCTTATTCTATGCTATCCACTTGGATAATGTATGAGGATTTTATTTTGACCTCCGTACATTTTCCAAATGTGTGTCGAATGCGTTACCCACTTAGGTAGGGTAAATTTTGGCGGGATTTTCCCCAAGTTATATGTGATTGATTGGACTTATAATCAAGGTAAACTGGATCAAACTTCCCTGTGCTTTCATAATATTTCATGAGATCCCCAAGTGGTTTTATTATTGTACGAAACGCCCTCGTAATTTCAATAATTCAGGATCTTTACGATATTAATTGCTTTTATGTTACTTCTTTCACCATCATCTAACTTGGACAAAAGGTAATTCGAGAGTTTAGCCATAAAACATGAAAAAGAATCATCGAAATTATAAACCAATTTACCTTTCATAATCACTTGTAGGGTCCAATTGTGTTTGTGCAAACGTAACTAAGAGGACGGAACAAAGGATGGGTAAAAAGGAAAGAATAGCAGCACATGAAAGCCTGAAGCACATCAGTCATGTCATAATACATCGTACCCATACCGCCGAGTCTATGCAGCAGTAGCTGCACCAGATACAATGCGTGTGAAAGAGAGAGGATACAGTATACGCTGCAGTTACTGCACCGAATCCAAATCGAGTAGACATGGTTAACTCCACCAGTCCACTGGTGTGAACATCCATCACTTAATTTTTTAAAAGGACAACTACACATGCATTTACGTAGATCTATTATTAGGGTGGGCTTACAGGGTTTGGGTACCCGACCCGTGCAAGTTTACCTGATCGGTTCGGGTATTTTCTAGTCCATTGGGTATTAGGTTTAGGTCAGGTCGAAACTTTTCAAGTACCCTATTTTACCAAAATCAGCAGATTATTCAACAATCTTAATCTTAAAAAAGCAAAAAAACCTAAAAAACAACTTTGAGAAAACCGGACGGAACCGCATAGTACCCAACCTGAAACCTGCAAAAACCAACCCAAACCCACCCCTATTATGATGCATAAGGAACCTTCACCAGGTCTAGCATCTGGGATCAACATAAATTGCTCAAGTTCTAGATCCGTTTTCATCGGCAGACCATAAAACATAATGTTCACAAGTATGTCCACACCGTAACAATGATTGTGTACTGTGCCGACTAACCCTAAAAACGAAGGCCTCGACTAACACAATCATCCGTAAACGAAAGAGCAATTCACTAGGAAACGATGCCTTTAGAAAGAAAATTTACCTATGAACCATAGGATCAAAAGATAAGAGTCTTAACCGTTCTGGAAAGTCGTACGGAAGAAGTTATGCGAGAAGTGCCTGAGTAGCCAAAATCAATACTCAGATGGCGAGATTACGTCATCAATTTTGAGGATCATTTTAACGACTTGAGTTGCAAGCAGAATCTGCTGTTGCTTCCCAATCAAAGTCTCGAAAACATTTTGCTGACGCATGTCGTTAGTGCCGGCATTATTGCAATCAATGCCGCAGCATGAGTTGTTCTCCTGCAAAGGAAAATCACACGATTGGTTTCACATGATTGAAAGTTCCACAAAAGAATAGGATTATGTTTCGATTTGAGGGAATAGAACCCCAAGTGGTTTCACGTGATTGAAAGTTGAAACTCTTTGTAATTGAAATCTTGTTAGAAACACATTGTTTGAATTTGGTGGAAATCTGTGAAAGAATTTCAAATCCACTGCTCAGTTATCATCTAACAATAACAATATATAATCATATAACTTTAGTTATGCGTTGTGTGGGTGTTGATATTTGTATATCTGTCTGTGACTAAGTGAGAGATGGGGGTGGGTTCTACGTGCGGGTTTGGGTACCCGACCTGACCCGTGCGGGTCTCATTCGATCGGGTTGGGTATTTTTTAGTCCAGCAAATGTCCGGCTTCGATCGAATCAGTTCAAGTCGGGTACCCATTCTACCAAAATCAACCATAATTCTACAGATCTTTCAACAATCTGAAAGAAGCAAAAAAAGATTCAATACTAGAAAAATAGCTTTAAGAAAAACCCAACCCAACCCGACCCAACCCGTCGGGTACATGCAGGATCGAGTACCCGCGGGACGGATACTCGCAAAATTGGGTATTTTTTACCCGGTACTTGAAGTGGCGGATACTTGAACGTGCGGGGATTCCCCGATTTCTCCCCCATTGGCACAGGGATGGGGTGGAGTTTTTGCCCAGTAGCAGGGACGGGATAGTGTTTCCCGCCCCACAGGGACCCCTATGTAATTACTAATTTACCCTTATATCTAATGAAATACTCTAAATTACCTATTTATATAATCTCTTTATGCATTGCCAATTTTTTATGCTACTTTTATGCATTTTTTTAGAAATTTCTCGGTTATTTGCCCATTTTTATGCATTGACATTTTTTTAACGGAAATTTCCAACTTTTATGCATTGACGGATTTTTAATGCCCATGTTTTGTGCATTTTGACATATTTTTTTATTATCTGCTTCTTTTTAATGTATTGACATATTTTTTATTTTTAAAACGGGTCGGGGATTGCCCGCCGGGATGGGGAACCTCACGGTTTCGGGGAGGGGAGGGAGTTTTTTCCCCGCTTGCACTACCGAGGACTGGGATGGGGATTATTCGCTCTCTCTCGCCCAGTTGCCAAGCCTAGCCTACCCGTGCGGATTTCATCCAATGGGGACGGGTATTTTCTAGTCTAGATATCGGGTTTCGATCGGTCGGGTTTAAGTCGGACACCGTATTTTACCAAAATCAACCATAATTTTGCAAATGTTTCAGCAATCTTAAAGAAGCAAAAAATATTCAATACCCTAGGTTTGAAAGAAACCCGACCCAACCCGTTGAGTACCCTATTTTACCCCTAGTGTGAGATGTGTGTGGGTCTTTGGCTCTGTGAGAGTGACTGCAACTATGTTTATACATCTGACTATAACATGTGTATATACATACTTGGAGGTGGGTTTCAAATTACAGTTATGAATGGAATTTAAAATCCATCAATAATAGGCAGCAACACGAGGAATATAAGATCCACTGATCCAAGGTTTGATTATGCATGTAAATATCATCCCCAAATTCACAGCCAATTCATTTTCCAAAAAGATGGGCGGGGAAGGGGGAAGAGAGAGATGCGAGACAATTGAGATACCTTAATTTGTTGTGACTTGACAGCGGATAGAGTTTCTATAGGCTGGAGACCACTATTTTCTGCCAGTGCCATCGGGATAGCATCTAATGCATCTGCAAATGCCCTAATTGCATACTGCAAAAAGGAACAAGAAAATGTGAATAGTTGAAATTAATTAAGCGTAAAGAAGTGTTGGTTTCTCACCTGCTCAACCCCTGGATATTTATCAGCAGCTGCTTCAACAGCAACCGAACAAGAGATTTCAGCAGATCCACCTCCATACACTATGGAATTGTTGCGAATAAGATTTCTAGCAACGCATAAAGCATCATGAATGCTGCGCTTAGTTTCCTCTATCATCATCTTGTTACCTAAATTTTCATCAAAAAAACAAAAATCACTCTTAAATTTTGAAAAAAAACTATGGTACAGGTGAACATCAGAGCATGTTTTCCCTGTCAGTTTCTTCTATTCATAAATTTGTTATAAAATAATCAATATACGCCCATGAAACTAAGAGGGTGTTCGACTAAGTTTATAAGATCCTCAAAAACATCTTATATAAGATATCTTATAACATGTTTGAGAGCTTATAAGTTCAACTGTATTTGGTAAAATAAGATGTTCGACAACTTATAAGCTATAAGATGGAAAAATAAGCGTTTAGAGCTTATAAGCTCGAAAAGTAAGTTCCTCTAGTCCACCTTATTTTTTAAGATCTTAATAGTTACACTCAAATTTCATATGCTATACACACTTCACACACACTGCACACATTTCACACACATTGCACACACAATACACACAATGCACACACAATACACACAATGCACACACTTCACACAAAATACACACACCACACACAATGCACGCACTTCCACCTCTAATCAAAATGTGCGTTTGATAATTTGCTTTCAAATTAGTCCTTCAAATTCATAGCTAAATCACTTCATTCAATTGCAAGCTTATTAGCTTTTTTATCCAAACACTTTATTAACTTTAAGCTCTTGAAATAACTTATAAGATGTTAAAATAAGTTTAGCCAAACACCCTCTAAATCATATCTGCTCGAACTGAGACATACCTCTTAGAATATGACAAATAAAGCAACATTAAATAATCAAGTACAGCTGAACTACCATTTAAGTCTATGCCACAACATATAGCAAACAGAAATGACTCAGGGTGCACACAGGTCCAATTCCAACCCCATGAACTTTTGAAAGAAATGATGGAACAGTATCCACCACCTGACCACCCATAGCTAGGACCAATCAAGGGTGGGATTGAGTCGGGTTTCTCCGGGTTTTGGGTTTCTCGGGTGAGGTTTTATTCAAAAAGAATTTGAATGAATCATTTTTGCTTCTTTTAGATTGTTAAAACATGTGTAGAACTATGGTTGATATTGTTAAAAGAACTAGACCCCGAAAACCCGACCCGACCTAAACCCTATACACAATGGACTCAAAAATACCCGACTCGATCGGTAAAACTCAAGCGGGTCAGGTACCCGGACACGCAGGGTAGAAAACCCACCCCTAGGACCAATTAGTGAAATTAGTTTTATCAAACAAAAAGCATAAATTTCACAATTGCAGATAGTAGAAAGGGCAAAACTGAAGATAAAAATGTCAACATACCACCACGTATAAATATTGTTACAGCCCTTGAATTTGCACAGTGCTCAATATATATCATCCGATCTTTAGTGGTTCCAAATGCTTTTTCTCGAACTAAACCAGCCTGCCATGCATAAACAACAAGACACCCATCTTTTAGGTCTTGAACTGATAAAATCCCTAAATATAAAGAAAAGAGAGAGAGACTAAGTCATATGAGTGAGAATTTACTTTGCCCAGTTTCTCTGGCGTCAACTCTTGAAATCTTGGTACAATTCTCCCACCTGACGCCAAATACATGACATTTTAGACGTGAAAAAGTGAACTTAACAGAAATTCCGAAATATAAAGTGTAGGAGTGATATAAACCTGTAGCTATGGCTATCAGCTCCAACTCTACACCACCTACCCATCGGACGGCAGGTAAATTTCTATGCATTAATAAGTGGTTTGCCTCATCATCAAAACCCCATTGGCAGATTACCAAAGTAGCCCCAACATCCTGCAACCCAGTCAGGCTCGCGAGTTACATCGAGCTTTTTCAAAATATGAACAAATACTAACATACACCAATGAAAACTCTTCCAAAAGAGCTGATGAAAATAGAAATTGGAAATGTCAACTGCCAGGAAAGAAAATATCCGGAAATTTCCCCGAAATTTCAATTTTTGTCGACCCCGAAACGAAATTGGGATGTAAATAGAGTTCTGTCAGAATTTCGAGGAAATTTCGATTTCGGTTGTCTTCAGGAACAATTTGTTATAAATTCATGGAAATTTCACCAAAATTGAAATCCGGAAAATTTTCAGTTTGGATATTTTTAACAATTTGTGAAATGTTATCTTAAATTTCCAGATTTTTAATACAACTTCAAATTTTTTTTTCAAAACTGCACCAATATTTCCACCGATACCGATATTTCAGCGAAACTTCTGGGAAAACCGAAATTTTCATCCTTGCACTTACCTCAATCCTGTGCTAAATGCTAAACCAAAGATAATATCTGATTTTTTAACTATAATTCAATGAAATTTGAAATTTGAACAAAAAAGAAAAATAAATAAATGGATTACCTTGCATCTTTGAACCATATCATCAAAGTACTTCCTCTCTTGTTCACGTAATGTTTGGAATTTTTCCACAGTATCAATATCAACCTTATGTTTAGTCTTTGGCTTTGGAGGCTCAAAGGGGCATGTCAAAATGGCAATTTTTGCATCCTCAATTTGCTTTGGCATCTGTGGGTGACTCATATCTTTGTCAACAACAATTCCATATATTAGTTCAGTATCCTCCAACCTCCCGCCGACTTTCCCCTCAACTTTAATCAAGTCAAGGTTAACATCCTTCCTCTCAACATCTGCTACAGCAAGCACTGCTTTAACCGCTATCTCTGCCAAACTGCGCTTGCATCGATTCACACTGCAAAGCATTTTCGACCAATCAAACACAAAAGCATGGTATAGTTCTGCAATTCCTAAAAGGGTTTGTTTACCATGGCAAACAAAGATACGTTAATTATCTAGGCCAATGAGATAACTACGCATGATAAGATATATATTGTTATCCATTTCCAATGTTTATTAGCTATCCACATTTTACCACATATATGGAGGTCTGGATAAGGGTGATATTACATGAGGTTGCATTTGGATGGAAGGATTTGAGGATGGATTTGCAATTCTTAGTCTCAAATCCATTATTGTTTTTTGCATTATCATGGATCTAGAAATCCATGATTTCATTTTAAGTTATTTTTTGAAAGATTTGAGTGAATTTGAAATTCATTGATTGTAAATCATTATTTTCAAATTCCTCAATTCAACCACAACCTAAAGGTATAATCAAGTTTACAAAAAAAAGTAGTAAGGGATAGAAATGTAATTTTCCTAATGTTATCCCAAGCATTAGGTAAACTATCCTGGGGGAGCCTAGATTATTATCTAAGGTATTATTTGATTTTAGCATTTTATCCCGGATCGGAAGGAAAACGCGGCTTTTTATTTCCACCAAAGTAAACACTAGATGGAGCTAAATAAAATATCATTATCCTAGACTATCTACCAAAGTAAACGGAGCCAAAGAAAGTAGACATCAGCAATAGGGAGCTTATAAATTCATTGAAAAAACGGAATCATCATTTGCACAATTTGCAAAAACATAACGACTAGAAAAGAAAAAATCACAAGTATGGAATGAACTTGATTCTCAATTTGTTAGAATAATGAGAAGAAAAAAAGAAGATAATCTCTAACAAAAATAGTTTGTAACGTGTTTGCTTGATAATATTTTTCATATAAGAAACATATGATTGTTTAATAAATACTCGCTCCGTCCCAGCTAACTTTTTACGGTTCACCGGGCATGGATGTTAAGAAAAAACAGAGTTTGCTTTTTCTTTGACTTTTTTAAAGGTGGAGATTGAGCGTAGAGATTGTGAGAGAATTTTCCTTTTTAAGGGTGTGATAAGTTAAGTGGGATGTACCGAAATGGAAAATAGAAAAAGTTAGCCGGTACGGAAGGAGTACAATATACTTCAAATTGTATTTCTGCAAAGTATCAATAAATTTCAAATGGTTCTCTCTCCTTTGAGCCGTTTTTCCGAACAATGAAATCCCTATATCAGTCCAGAGCAAAAAAAGTGTATTACATCTGATATTCTTGCTGTCTCCAAATATAGATATTTTCATTTTCTTCGAATTCAAATATTCCATATCATAACGGTATAATCATTAGAGGGTGTTTAGCTAAGCTTATAAGCTCCTCAAATTATCTTATAAGATGTTTGAGACCTTATAAACTCTTCAAATGTGTTTGGCAAAATAAATTTTAAACAACTTATAAAATATAAAAAATAAGCTCAGAGCTTATAAGAGCTAAAATAAATAAGTTCCTTTAGTCCATTTTATTTTTGAAGATATTAAAAATTACACTTAAATTTCACATGCTACACACAATCACACAAAGAACACACACACACAATACACAAACTTCCGACACAAGTCAAAGTGCGTGTTTGATAGTAGTTTTCAAATTAGCCCCCCAAATTCATGCTAAATCACTATATGCAATTGCAAACTTATAAACTATTTTATCCAAACACTTTATCAACTTATAAACTCTTGGAAAATTATATCTTATAAGCTCTTGAAACAACTTATAAAATGTGGATTTTAAAAGATGTTTTAAATAAGTATAACCGAACATCCTCTTAATCATTTTATAGTGTTCTATACTCAAGAGAACAATGTTGATAATCTTTGATGAAGCATTCACTGCTTGAATGCGAGAACCCCGAAAAGCCAGTTAAAGACTGGTAATCAATTACCCAGAATCCAAATCCGAAATCAAATTCTTCAGAAATAAGAGCTGTTTGGATGTTAACATAAACCCAGGCAAATAGTGAGAAAACATTTCAGCTCTCACACAGTACAACAGATCCAAGAGCAAAAAAACACAACAGATTGATGTCAATTAACAATGTCCAAAAATCTTGCATAACAAAAAAACAAAACTTACATCTTGGACGATAAAGTAGTCATGCAAGTCTGAATAAGAGGTTCGACGTCTGCTGCACTGAACTCGAACTTATGCGCTATACGCTCCAAATGCTCGAAAGCTACCCTGGAAGCCATCTCGTACCCTTCAGCGATCCGAATAGGATGGATTCCGCGTTCCAACAGCTTCTCAGCTTGCTCTAGAAGAGCGCCGGCCATGACAACGACTCCAGTTGTTCCATCGCCGATTTCATAGTCCTGACTCCGTGATAATTCGACCATGAGTTTCGCAATCTGGTTGTCTACGTCCATCTGCTCCAGGATAGTTGCGCCATCATTCGCTGTTAGCATCAGAATCACAGTAAAATAAGAGTTTATTTCACCAAGCGTGTTAAATGAATCGAGACGCACAAAATTCAAATCACAAACACTTAGAGGGTGTTTGCCTTAAGCCTATAAGCTCCTCAAAACATTTTCAAATGTGTTTGGCAAATTAAGATGTTAAACAATATTGATTTATAATTAGCAACATCCAAATGTGTGTCTTCCACATCCTTTTGAACAGATAATAACTTCCAAAACATGCATAAGAGGATCAAAACATTCACACAAACTCCAACAACCATTGCCTGAAAAATCTCAAACAAAACTGCCAGAAACTAATCCTACTTTGGACAGCGATAACCAAGTTTTGAGGGTTGTTTATCGGGGTAGCGGACAACCCTATGTTAGCACTTGAGGCAAGGGCTAGTAGATGAGGGGGGAGATTTTGTTGCCTAGCAATTTTCAACACGAACTCAGTCAAAATAACACAAGATGTATCATTGGTGAAAAGAGCACTAGAAATAGCGGAAATCAGGCAAATCCAACAGAGCAAGGGCCGTTGCTTTGCCACGAAAGCAATTTGCCCAAATACTCAAACATATCGGCTCTTTCAAGATAGACACTCACAACCATTGTACCGAAATGGAGGCCGAAAATGGTTAGGTCAATGGCAGCATAGGCTTGATCAGGAGTGATGACTCGGAAGAGTACCATTAGCATGGCTCCGAGAAGAGACCCGGCCCGGCCATCCTTCCGACCAGCAGGAATGGGACGGCTGGGAAAACAGCCAATACCCAAAATATAGCAAAGGCAATGGAGCCAAGAACCAGTTTTAAAGTAGGAGCCAAGCCATAGACATGTTTTTAAGCTTAATCAAATCCGAGGTCTAATTAATTTACTTATTGCAGTTAACTTTCCATCTTTAGCAATAAAGATTGCAACTTTGAAGACCTCAAAGATCTGAAATCCCAGAAAAGAGGACAATAACACATTAACAGACAAATGAACAGAGTTGGATCCTCACTACACGTACAGTACACACACTTCACACATCTTACACACTCTTCAAACACATATTACACACACTACACGCACAATACACATATTTCACACTTTAATCAGAATGTATATGATAGTTGCTTTCAAGCTAGTCCCCAAAATTCAAAGCTAAGTCATTCATTCAATTGCAAACTTATAAACTCTTTCATCCAAACATTATATTAAAATACAAACTCTTGAAAAATTACATCTTACAAGCTCTTGAAACAACTTATAAGTTATTAGACATTAAAAGAAATTTAAAATAAGCTTAGCCAAACACCTCTTAATGCACATAGAGGGGAATGCGAGAGCTTACAAATGGTGACGTCACCGTCGGGGCTCTGGAGCATCTTATCCATGCCTTTGGGTCCGAGCGAGGTTCGGAGAATCCGAGCCACCGCTTTGCCGGCGGAAATGTTGGATTTCTGCGCATCGAGGCCTCCCAATCTGGTTTTCTGCTCCTGCTCTCTTAGAATGATGAACTGCCGACCGAACTCATCGAAAACTAATGCCATCCGGGTCCAGATTACCGAATCTTAACAGCACCCGATTCGCAAATGCAGAAAGTAGTAGTGTGATCGAAGGTGCTTCAGCACAGAGTAGCAGAGAGAATTTGCCCTAGTGGTAGAACCGTAATTATTGTTGTGGTTTAGTAAAACCCTCCCACCATAGTTTTAGCTTGAAATTAGTGATGTATGCTTAAATTTAAGTTGAATCTATATATATATAATAAGCCAAGTCATTCAGAATTAGTAAGTTAAGATTTTTCCCGCCCAATTATTTAGTTACTAAGAATAGAAGTGAATTTGAATTTCGAATTTTGAATGTTGAATTATCCCATGTTATATTTTGAGATGTAACGAAAAATCAGCAACAATAAATTTGTAAAGATATTTAAAACAAATTTCGTTATATTATTTAAAATTTTGAAATTTGAAATTTAAAAAAATCCTTATCTGATAACATATTTGTTCCTATAAATACAGTATCTTCAGTAAATAAGAATCACGTAAATGAGAATCAAATTTACAGCTGGGTATTTTTATTTTTTATTCATTTCGCAATTTCTTTATTTCGCCACTATTTCAGTTTATTTGATTCATATTTGATTTTGCTGAGTAATTCTATTTCTTATTCATTTTGCAATTTCTCAGCTTTGTAATAACTATTACAGTTTTTTTGATTCACATTTGTGGATGCAAATTTCTATTATTCTGACATTCCTTAATTATTATGTGCCAACTTTGATAGATGTTTCACCATAATGGATGCTCCAACGAAACGACCTGCAAATAAAGATAAGAAAAAATCAGCAACAATGAATCATGATTCTGGCCAAAACAGCTTTGAAAATTGCAAAAATCAAATTTATCTACCATCATCTTTTTCTACGGTAATATGTAATCATATAAAAAGTTTAGGTTTATTTATTTTCTGTTATGTGAATTATTTAAATTGTTGTCAATATATTTTTCTAAGAAAAATATAATTTGGTTTATTACATGTATACGGCCAATCGGCGAAGAATATTGGAAAAGGGTCAGAGATTCGCTAAACAGTCGAGGATCCGCTGAGGTTGAAGACCAAATCTGATTTATTGTAGTAGATTTCAATTTTATAATTTTTATTTAAATAAATCCATGTATCAACTTCAATTGAATCGACATTATTCACAATTCTGATAATGTTTTAGTAAGCAATATAAAATCATTGAAATATATACAAATTAAAATATCTCGGCAAAACCGTTGTTTGGTTAAGATATTCTAAAAAGAAAAAAACGTAGAAATATATATTTATAAATCAAAATATTTCTATTGAAAAATCCATGGAGTTGAAAATGTCATATATTAATTTACTTTTCAATTGAAAATCTAATTGTCATATTAAACGATCTAAATATCCAATCAAACATGGTATATATTTAATTTTGAATTGTTCATGTTGTTGAGATGTTTTAGGAATTAAAAAATATGTTACAGATATGTTTTCTAGAATATTAAAATACATCATATCTATTTAAATTTAATAGTTATATAATACAATTTATAAATAAAAGAATTTGTATATATATATATATATAGTTAGAATAAAAAAAGGCAATACATATCTAAAATCAAAGGGTAAAATATAATTGAATATTAGAAGATTTAAATATCCGAACCAAATAAAACAAAAGAATAGACATGTAATTTGTTTAGCATATAGTGTAAAGTGTAGTTGAGATATTTCAGGAATTTTACCTTCGTTGAAATATACTATTTCGCTAATTTAATCAACAGAATAAATATTTAGACATGTGTATATTAGAGTTTTAAATAAACTTTAAATAAATATATGGACTCCCGATTTTTTAAATTAATGTTTAACATAATGAATATTTAGATGCGTGTATATTAAGGCGAGCCTGTTGTTTAAAAAGAAAATGTTTGCCATATATTAAATGCATGTATATAATACAACTTATAAAATCAATTTAAAATTATTTCATTAGTATAGATATAATAAAAACATATTATAAATTTAGATATGTAATTGAGATATTTCAGGAATAGAATAAATTGTACATATATGTATTCTATATTTTTAAAGAACATTACATCTATTTTTTATTTATGAAATAAATATAAATAATTTTTAAATAACTAATGTGGATATATTCACTGATTAAAAAAATTTATAATTATATATTTCAATTTATAAATTAAAGAATATTTAAATAGAATAAAAAAAACGCCATATATATTTTTTAATAATTTGTACGATATTATTGAAACATTATAAGATCTATATTTCCGGTCAAAAAAAAAAAAAAAAAAAAAAAAGATAAACTAATGATTTTTTTAAAAGTTATTATGTAAAATGTAGTTGAGAGATTTCAGAAATTATATAATCAGTAAAATATGTTTTTACACGGTATGTTTAACAGAACGTAGTTACAGAAGCGTGTATATTAGGGTTTTATATAAGCTATAAATATTTGGACCCCTTCATCCATATTTGTTACACGACAAGATTTTAGTTTCAATTGATACAGAAACAATGGCTCCGGTATTCAACATGGTTGATGAACTTACCCCAGAAAAAATGTTGTGGTAGTAAAACTTACCCCAGAAAAAATGTTGTGGTAGTAAGGGTTCGTTTAGTCAGAGCGTACATAGCTCCTATGTGGGGACGACTAGGTGAACCTTACAACTACAGAAAAAATAATTCTAAATTACGATAAAAAAAATACAAAATAATTTATCTTAGAACAAATTTATTTCAAATGGTGGAATATTTTATTTTTTCAAAATTACAATCAGAAAAATACAAAATAATGTATGTTAGAACAAATTTATTACAAATGGTGGAATATTTCTAAATTAATAGAAATTTAGAATATTCGTTTTTTTAAAAATAAATTTAAATTGGTAATTTACAATCCGAAAATACTTAATTTCATTCGGTTTTTTTTCTTCTCTCATCTCTCTACCAAAATCTTAATATTAAATTATAATAAATTTTGGAATAGATCATACTGATTAACAATAATAAACAAATAACGAAGATATACAATCCAGAATTACAATACAATTTAATAAGATTGGGAAAAGAATATATTTTCTTAATGATTATTCCTATATAAAGTATTTTATTAGTTTAGTTCATTAATTTTTCTTTATGTTTATCTAAATCAAAATCCAACTTTATTTGTATTAATGAGCTAATTGAAAGATTTGAGGTCATCTATGTCTTTAAAAAAATCTAAATTCAAATTCAACTCTATTTATATGAATCAGCTCATCATATGAACTATGAAGATTCAATTCATCATAAATAAAATTGTATTTTCTAATGTTTTTCTTAAAATTTATTTCTAATAGAGGATATTTTGTAGGTAAACTAATAAAATATTTTATATAAGAATAATCCTTAATTTTTTTTTTTGTTGTTGTTTCTAATAGAAGATGGTTTGTACATAAACTAATAAAATATTTTATATAAGAATAATCCTTTAAGATTATTTGTTTATCAATCTTATTAATTGATATTAGATTTGAAACTTTTTGTTTCTCAATCTGTTCAATCATATCGGATTCTGGATTATGTATGTTCACTTTATTTATTATTATCCATCAATGTGATCTATTCAAATTTATTATAATTTAATATGAATGTTTTGATATAGACAAGAGAAGCTAAGTAAACCGATGAAATAAAAAAAAAAAAAAAAAATCTGGAATAAGATACGAGGAAGAAATTCGTGAAAAAATTAAAATGTATTTTTATTAGTGGAAAAATCTGATTTTCTGGAGTAAGAGACAAGGAATGAATAACACTGCAAAAGAACACAAAAGTTACAAAATTTTAACCATTTCTTTTTTTGTTATATATTATCAAATAAAAATGCATTTTTAATAAAAGGTATTGTTCATATTAATATTGATTTACTCTTAAAAAAATAGCCCGTGTATCGCACGGGAGCATTTACTAGTATATATAAGATCAAAAGTTGAAACTTGATAGTTACGAATCGTTATCTTTTAGGGGTATTTACAATTAATTTTTTCAAGTACTTTTAGCTTGTAGTTTAAGAACATTTATATTGAAGTGTTTGAAAAAATAATTTTAATTTTAACAAGAGTAATTTTATGTTAAAAGTTAAGAGCAAAAAATAATTGTTTTTTCAATTTTTTTGCATTTTGATAAATAAATAAATAGAAGTTCTCTCACTCATAAGTTAAAAGTTGTTTAAGTATCAAGTGCTCGAGTTTTTATGTTTAACCAAAATCAATTTTATTCTCAAGCACTACTTACTTTTGATTTTAAGCAAGTTTACCATAATTTCTATTTGGGTTAAATACTTGAATTAACATATACTTTGCGAATTTTTGCACTTCAATACATAAAATTTGTTTTTTGACTGATTGCAACCTGGAGTCCATACAAGTTGCAAGCTAGGGTATTTTTGCTATTTCCATTATTTGTTGAGGCAAATTCACAATTCGACGGAGGTTGCAACTTGGCAATAGTAAAGTGATTGTCACATGTTTGGCATGTGAATCTGCGTCAACAAATCACAGAAATATAAAAAAAAACTCTTGCAAGTTGACATGTGATTGTCACGTTGTTTTATATTTGGCTGGAAAAAATTTGACTGAGAGTTGCAACTTGTACAATTCGTGGACTTCAATTTGCAATCGGTAAAAAAATATAGTTTAAGTATTGAAGTGTAAAAGCTCGTACAGGGTTGATTTAAGTATTTAACCCTTTTTATTTTTAACCACTTTTTTAAAAGTTAAACAAAGAAAAACACACCTAAAAGTTGAAGCAATGGCAACACCCTAGGTAGTAGTACCACTCTTTTTTATTTTTTCCATAACAAGTATCAGTGTATCACTATTTATTTAAAGAAGGGTTAAATACTTAAATCGACAAATACTTTGCGAGTTGTTACAGTTTAGTATTTAAACTTTGTTTTTTGACTGATTGCAAAAAGACTACAAATTTTACAAGTTGCAACATTCGTCGAATTTTTCCGGCTAAATATCAAACACGTGACAATCACATTCAAAATTGAGAGGGGTTTTTGTATTCCATGATTGTTGAGGCAGATTCACATGTTAAACACGTGACAATCACTTTATTATTGTCAAGGTGCAACCTCCGTCGAATTGTGAAACTGTCTCAACAAATCATGAAAATAGCAACAATCCTCCTCAATTTAGCATGTGATTGTCACATGTTTGATATTTTTGGCTGGAAAGATTCGACGGAGGTTGCAACTTGTACAATTCGTGAACTTCATGTTGCAATCGGTCAATAAATAAAGTTAAGGTGTTGAAGTATAAAAACTTACAGACTACAGATTGATTTAAGTATTTAATCCTTTAAAGAATAATAATATAGGTTATATTTTTTTTTTTTGTAAAAAGTAATTCTTTTAAGGGCGTGTAGTGTATGGTTCAGTTGGATATTTCAAAATCTTAAATCCGACAATTAAAAGAAAATCTCAAAATGTGAACCAAACTTTTTAAAACTTATATCCAAGATAAAAAAGTCGGTATGATTATTTTCGTCTATCAGGACGATTTTTGGTTCGAAAATTCAAATATAAGGGGACGGTCCAATTAAGTCACTTAGATTTGGATAATTGGAGATCGAGTAAAATTATGCCCAGGTTGTTCTCATGTAGGACTTAATTGAGAATTTAAATTGTCACTCGATTTCCAAGCCCGCGACAAATCAATTTAGAATAATCATTATGCTAAACGGGGTTGGTTACCAACCTCCGTCGTAGTCGTGTTTGTAGTTCCATTTTCACCTAGCTTAACACCTCTACTCCTCTTAGTTGTCATATGTGTTTTGTAGGGCACGGAACCAACGAGGGCGGAAAGTGATTGTTGGTGCAATAAGGATGAAAGGCATGGATAAGAAGCGGCTCCTTGCAGACTTATATATAGGTAGGGAGACATGAACGAACCAACTCTACACGAGAAAAAGATGGTATCTTGAGGTTGTGCGAGTATGAGACTGCATAGTTGAAGAGAGCTTAAAGAATCGATTAATGTTACTCCTATCAACAAGGTGCATCTTCTTTTTACTGCTCATTTTGAGGTTAAGCGTGTTTGTACCGTCAAATCTGGAAATGAGCTGTTATAAATGGTACCAGAGCAGGACCTCTCCCAGTACGGTGTGGTTCGAGGACGAACCAGGCTGATACAAATAGCATTAGAGCAGGACATCTCCCAGTACGGTATACTTTGGGAACGAACTAGGTGGCGGACCATTACAAATGGTATCGAAGCAGGACCTCTCCTAGTACGGTGTGGTTCGGAAACGAACCGGGCCGTTACAAATGGTATCATGCCAGCCCGTTACAAATGGTTCAGAGGAAGATCTCTCCCAGTACGGTGTGGTTAGGGAACAAACTAGACGGAAGCTGTGGGCATGTAGCGCCCGGGACCCGTGAGGACGGGAGTGATCTACGCGTGCTTGACCTGGGGTACTTTTCAAAATGGATGACCCCCTGGGAAGTTCCTTAGGGTGCACGTGAGTGAGGACAAAGTGCGCTAGGAAAGACTTGCGTTAGTTTTCGGGGACAATTCGTCAAACCTAGAAGCGGACCGTTACATGTTTCCACCGACTCATCGAATTTCCTCTTATTGTCCTCCAATGTCAAACAAGTAGCTTCAGTCAGTGCACAATTCCCTCTCCCTCCCCCCTCCCCCCAATGCATAATTGGCTTATGATGATTTTTCGATTGTACCTACTGGGCTTGGATATTGCTAACATGTTGGATATGTGGGTTGTAGGTAAGTGATGGATGCGATACTTGTTGGGTACTTGGGGAAGAGGTGGCGTTGGTTATTGGTAGTCTTGGAGTAGTGAGTAATGGAGAATAATCGTTTGGCTTTTGGTCCTTAAATATGCATGTAAGCTTGAACGATGGTATTATACTGGTAGAAAGGCTCGAATCATTCTGTTCATATTTTATGGTGGGTTTGGTACTAATCGTATTGGTGTGCTTAGATCTTGGGCATAGGTAGTCCGTGAGGATTTTGGGTTGGATGGTATGGTAATATTTGTAGTAGTAAGAGTAGAGTCACTCGGCTCGTAATTTATGGTTGGTATCTAAGATTGTTTTCTACTGGTTGTATAGGTATACAGTAAAGGTTGGTTACGGGTAGGTTGTGAGGATGTTGAATTGGATTATATGGTTGTATTTTAAGTATGTGTGGGGTATACATATGTGGAAATCTCCGCCATCACTACATTATGTTTTGGTGCCTCTCGCACTTCAACACCCTTCAAACCCGTCCCTATCTCATAAAGACCGTCTTTTGGAACTGTATGCTTTGTTGACAGTACATTGACCCCTTCAACACGTGAATCCTCCTCACTCTACTTAGATTTCTCAAACTATCGTGTTCGAGCCATTACATACTCGGATTTGGTTAAAGCCCTCCCCTTTCACCATAGCTTGTTTCACCAGAGAGACCCACAACCCCATCATATATGGCAACTGCTCATCTGTAATATGTTGAATCTCCTTCGTGCTCTCAAGAACGACTCGCTCTCGTTTCATGTAGCCAATCATGCCAACCGCATAGCAGTAGAAAGGTAACTTTTCATATTTGATCGAAATCCAGACTTCGGGGTGCCCTGGTATAGGTAGTTGCGAACTCTTCTTCAATGGTTGTGTGACATCTAACTGAACCTCGAGATGAATGCTTCGAGAAAAAAAGTATATCGTCATTGCATCCATCTCAACTGCCTCCTCCACACACTGACTATCTTTGCAACATTCTTTATATTATTGGCTTGTATTGGTAGGTTGTACGGCCGAATCCAGAACATCGTATAACGAAACTCAATCTAGGAGGCCTGCTGCCCAGCCCTTAAAAGTTTCATGGTCCCCTTAAAATTACATCCATTATATCTTCTTAGTCGTTTTAATTTGAATGAGAAGAGATTTGTGTGAATCTCTCTCATTGTAAGGCCTTATGGTGGTTTCATCCCTTCCCCATGGCTTCTATAAAGCCAAAGGCGTCGATAACCTTCACTATTAGACATAAAGAGGACTTGGGTAGACCACTAATGTCCACCACCTCCAATCGGATCATATCGCCATCCTGATCTTGTTGCGCCCCTCTCTCTGCCATCGTAGTATGCACGGGACACTAAGCCCTAATCGACCTAGACTCTAGAAAGATGAAGACGCAACTCCGAATCCCAAATATAAAAAACAAGACGACATTGCCCTATCAGAATAATAACGCTCGGACCTCTCTCCTAAAAAAACTTTGGAACCCTAGGAAATCAAGACAAAAAGAGGCGTAAAAAGAAAGTTAAAAGGGGAAAAGTACTCAACATGATTGTCATATTGGAAATCCATCCATAATGCAAACCTCTAACCTAACCAAATGGAGGGAATCAAATCTCAAATATCAACGGAAAAACCAAAAACCCTAAGCCTTTAGAGAAAAAAACCAAACCCTAGACGAAATTGTTATTTATTTTCTTTTGATAAATTGATTGATTTCTACGTTGGTTTGTATGCTAACCCATATGAATTTTCATTTTAATTGATGGAAGAAGGTGTGGTTGGGAATCAGAAAAGACTTCTGTTACTTTTTTTTATCAAACGATATAAACTTCATTGCAATACTACAAAGAAAGAGTCTCACAAACAAAGCAGGAATAAAGTTGACATCATCATCTTGCACATTACCTCCAAAACAAGCGTTATCATTTGGATGAAATATGAAACTGGTAAAAATTGAGAAATACCCTAGCATTGGCCTCCAAGGAGAAAATAAAATGGAAATATCAAGAGGTAGGGGCTGGATTCGAGCATCACGATGAGACTGAGGAGAGTGCTCACCCATTCTATCATTCCATAATTGCTCCTCCAAACAACATGACCAGATTCCCATTTGTCTTCACAAACCCACGCATTGTGCATTTTCCACATCCACCATAAAAGATACACCGTAATATGAACTCTGTCCTCAAACACATTAGAGATACAATTGGTTTACTGCCACTAAATAAAAGAGTAAGGCTTGGACAAAGCACCAATCCATTGAACATGTGCCATCTTCCAAATTCTAAGAGCTCTAGAGCAACTAAAAAAGACATGAATAGGTGATTCTTTCTCCTCCCCACAAAACTTACAGATTGGATCAAGATGAATTCCTTTAGAGAGAAGTCGATTGTATGCAGGAGGAGATCGAAACAACACCTCCAGATGAAGTGCATGAGCTTTTCCTTAATCCTTTTTCCAAATTCCATGCCACATCCGCCGCCTGTCATGAATAGCTACATTCAGGTTCCTTTGTAAGTTGGATTTTTCTTTAGACAAGCAACTTGTGAGCCGATTGCACAGAAAAAAACCCTATTGGCGATGATGAGCCACGTAAATTTATCATTTTCCTCACATAATCGAGAGCCTTTTTCAGTAAAAAATCTAGCTTTTAACTAACACTTCCACAACCAAGAACAATTACCTTTAGGAAACTACGAGAAAAGATCGATATTTGGGAAATAAAGATCCTTAAGGAGCTTACTGATCAGTGGGTTTGGATTGGTGATTAATCTCCACAGCTGCTTGGCAATGAGTGCAGCATTGAAGAGTTGGAGATCTTAAAGCCAAGCCCTACATCATCTTTAGGAACAATGAGTTTTGTCCACTTTCTCTAATGGATTATATATGTGCCTGCATCCGTGCCTCCTCACCAAAAATTTGCTGCAATTTCACAAATATCATTGTAAATACCGTCAGGGGAATTTGAAGCAAGACATCGCATAGACTGGGAGCACATCAAGTACTTCAGATATAAGGATACTTTTTTCAGCATGACTCATTTTTTTTTTTTTTTTTCAATTTTCCCTCCCATTACGCACACTATCGACTACATACTCGAAAACATATTTTTTAGACTTTCTAATACCCATAGGCAACCTAAGATATTTGGTATTGTGTTGGATAGAAATACCATGGGTGATTGACAAGATTTGACTTTAGTAAGACTCGTTGGTATTTTTACTAAAAAAAGATGGAGACTTTGTTGTGATAGACAAGTTGGTCCCATGCAATGCTATAGCTATAGAGGATTTACTGGATAGTGTGAGCTTGAGTGGGTTTGGCCTCACGAAAAAGAGATGCGAGTCATCCTCAAACAGGGGGCATTACGACTGATTTCAAGGGGTTGATACTCACCATGGTTGCAGGCCTGGTTGATAAGGTTGGAAATGATATATGAAATGATGATGAAAAGATACGACGATATGGGATTCCCTTGTGTAAGACCACAAGAAGGAATTATGTAACCCAAGGGTTGGCCATTGAGACAGAAAGAAAACAAGGGGGAGCTGGTACAAATAGAGATCTAGCGGACAAAAATGAAGGAGAAACCCAATTTGATCATAACATCTAAAACAAACCTACACTCGACTCTATCATAT
This sequence comes from Ajuga chamaepitys, assembly GCA_958295605.1. Taxonomy (NCBI): domain Eukaryota; kingdom Viridiplantae; phylum Streptophyta; class Magnoliopsida; order Lamiales; family Lamiaceae; genus Ajuga; species Ajuga chamaepitys. The sequence continues at coordinate 51,433,036 of OY282508.1, read as the reverse complement.
GCTTTATTCATATCCAATTTAATGGCCATGAAACTTTTTTTCATAGACCGAAGGTTCTTCAGATAATGGTAGCAATCATGGGGAATGACACCATTATCAAGAATGTAACAATCGGAGAGAAAAGCTCCTTGGTTATCACAAACACAAACAAGGAGATAACTTTTAAGGTTATTATCAAGGATTTTTGAGATAATTTTATAAGTAACATTACATAAACTTATAGGATGATAGTGGGAAATAAGGGTGGATTTTTTACCTTTGGAATCAAAGTGATGAGCGTATAGTTCCACATTTTAAGCATATTTCCTTGGGAGAATCAGCACACAAATCATTACTATAATATGCTAAAAGGATTCGAAAAAACAAGGATTCATACCATCTGGCTAGGGGCCTTATTGAGATTCATATCGAAGAGTGCCGCTTTAATTTCCTCTTCGTCTATAGGTTGGATCAAAGAATGATACATTGTACGGTTGATGGTACTTGGAAATGCCATCGAGAATCGACGAGCTGTTACTCACACCTTGAGATTTAAAGAGAGTGTTGTAATAGTCCACAACCCCCTCATTCACTACATTCAAGTCCTTGCAAGGGGTATTGTACGAATCAAATTGAGGATGTTGTTACTTTTCCTTCTCTGGTGGGTAAAGCATGGAAGAATTTGGAATTCTTATCCCCATCTCGAAGTCATTGAATCTTAGATTTTTAGGCCCAACAAGTCTCTTGCATCTTATAGCACTCAACAAGTTTTACTCGAAGACAATTCCACTCAATCCAGTCTTGATCAGCACCAAGCTCCTCCAACCGAGTCATATCCTTAGTAAAATCCTCAATGAGTTTAATAGAATTGGGCTTAGCCGTCTGCTTCCATTTAAGGATGGATGGACGACAATTCTTGATCTTAGAAGAGACTTTGAATATAGAGGCACCTGAGACCGGTTCAGTCCAAGCCCTACCAACACAAACTTAAACCCTTCCATGTCCAACAACCTCTGATCAAAACAGAAACACCCTCCTACTTTATGAGTAACTGGAAAAACTTCCTACAATAAGAGGAAAACAATTACTATGAATAAATGACAAATTATGAAAAAAATAAAAAACCTGACTTTGACATGCTTGAAGTGAATGCTCTCTTTTAGATATATAGAGTTTGTAAATATTTCATGACTTTTACACTAGATAGAGAATGTGTGTTTGTTTAAGGCTATCTCTAGTATATTGGGGAAAATCAAATATATTTTTTCATTACTTTTCACCACTTTATACCTATTTTTTATCATTTATCTTAGTCAACAGTACTCTTGCGGTTGACAACTTTAAACTAACACACCCAAAATGTAAAACCCTTTTAACCCATTTTAAGATTTTCTTTTTAATATAAAAAATGACAATTAAAAAGATATGATGAATGATATGCCTAAAATCTTGAATCATCCAATGCAATTACGCAAATGGCAATAATTATGTTCCTAAATCCTTAATTTGTAGATCCCGAAAACACCCTCAGTCAACATCAGAAGTCAACTTTCACGAAAACGAACCCTGTCGCCCACCTGCAAACCCAATTCTGTCATTTTCGCTGCCCCTTTCATAATTACCAGACCACCTCTCTCCCCACCAAAATTCCAGTCACTAGCTGCTGCAAATAGCACCACCGTAGCGCAAGTTAGCTGTCCCTCGCAATCATTACGCCTGTCTAAACCCATGCATTTATATCCCTCTGCTTAACCTGCGCACCCTTTACTGACACCACTCCATTAATTGGATCTGCAGCTCTACTTCACCTATACTTACATTCATTCCTGTAACTATCTATTCCCGATCCGTGACTCTATAATTATCACGTAATTTCCTCTTCATTCATTCTGCTTCTGGAACTCATCATATGTCATTCTCAGAATCGTCGCCCGATCGATCTCCGGTTGGGTGTGGAGCTCCGATCCGAAAAGCTGTCGTTTCGGAGATCGGAGTTGATTTCGTACTGTCGCTGATCGAAGCATGAATCCACTGTGCTGCATTGCTCCGGTATCAGTTGAAAAGGATCGAGCTGTGGTAAAGTCTCAAACCCTAAGTCAGGAGCTCGTATTAGATAGCAATGGCTATGATGAGAGTGTTAGTTGCAATAATAGTAGCAATGCCATTTTGAGGCCGGTGAGCTTTAATTCGAGAAGGAGTTTGTCGGCTAACGGCGGTGGAGGTGGAGGAGATCCGTGCGCTGGCGAGAAATTCGAGGATAATGATGAGATTAAGAGCGTGAATGGTATTCTGTATAAATGGGTGAACTACGGCAAGGGGTGGAGAGAGAGGTGGTTTGTGTTGGAAGATGGGGTGCTTTCGTATTACAAAGTGCACGGGCCGGATAAAATTGTTGTGAGTTCAGGTAGGGAGAAGGGGGTGAGGGTGATTGGGCAGGAAAGTTGGAGGTATATGAGGAAGGGTAGCAGTGGGAATGGGAGTGGGAATGGGAATGGAATTGGGAATGCTCTTAGGGGGACTACCTTCGGGTCGGGGAAGCAGTGGAAGCCGTTTGGGGAGATACACTTGAAGGTCAGTTGATTTATATAATTGTCATCAATTTATACGTTATCTCTTATGATGTAAAGGCAATGCCAATGAAATGTTGTGTGCTGTGAAGTGCTTATGAAATGGCGGTAAGGCAAAAGCTTAGTTTTCATTACCGTATAAGATTATAGTTGCATATGAACTGCTTAATTGTTTAAATTGGCAGCTATTAACCAGAGATAGTCACTGAGCCTTCTGTATTCATGGTTAATTATAATGGTGTGCTGATGCTTAGTAAGAATGAAGATTTGATATTTTGACCATGCCATTTGCTTTGTTATTTATGAATTTAGTTAAATAATTTTGGGATGATATGGTTCACAGCTAGCTTAAATTAAGAGAAACAGAAAAACTCTCTTGCGTTGAACTGCTAAAAACAGAGTTTGTATGCTCAATGTTGTGGGTTCTTTGATTTTGTTTGAAGTTCTGTAATACACCTAATGCGAAATATCAATTCGTGTAATTATGGATATGCTGGAAAGAGGTATTTAAGATATGGGAAAGTGATCGCGCTTGGTCTACCATCTGCTAATGCAGGCTACTTTTTCCTTTTGTTGTTTTTCTTGATTGAGGAGACCGAGAGTAGTTGAAGCCAAAAAACAATCTCCTTGGTACTTCCCATCTGTCTTTAGGAAAGGCGTTAATCTTGGAGTAATGTAATATATGTTTCAGTGACATTGTAAATTATAGTATGACTTAGAATAGTAGCTAATTCATTTTGTGTTTGTTCTTAATTTACTATATTTTCGGTCTAAGATATATGCCAGTAAAACAGGTGGTTTACTTTTTATCTAAAATTATGCATCCAGTAATAGTCCATTGAATTGAATATGATTAAAGTTTTCACCACATTGAACATAAAAAACTATGTTATCAGGTTTCATCAGTTCGGGCCAGCAAGTCGGATGACAAAAGGCTTTCCATATTCACAGGAACAAAAACTCTCCACTTGCGATGTCAGTCCAAGGAGGATAGAGCTTCATGGATTGAGGCTCTTCTGGTTGCTAAAGATAAATTCCCAAGGCTATTGACAAGCAATGACTTGGCACCTTCTGAAGACTTTGTTGTTTCAACAGAGAAGCTACGATCTCGGTTAATTCAGGAGGGCATTAGTGAGACTATAGTAAAGGATTGTGAGTCTATAATGCTAGGTGAACTTGCTGAGATGCAGAACCAATTGAAGAGTCTGAAACTCAAGCACATTTTGTTGTTGGACACATTAAGAAGACTGGAGGTTCACACTTCATCCTTTTTTCTTCTGCAGGAATTTTGCTTGGATAATATATTCCTTACAGGCATAAAACTACCTTGTATGCTTCTAATTGGGTCCACCTCTGTTTTTTTAGTGAACAACCTCAACATTTTAGTTTAAATACTCTAATGAACAATGTGAGTCTTAACTTTTGAGTGTTTGCCATTTCTAATGAACACAAAAAGCTCATTTCTCTTGTGTGTATAAATTTCCATTTATTGCTAAGCCAAGGCGATTAGTACAACAGTTGTGTAATTGGTGCAAGTTTCACTTAAACTTTTATGAACTATTAACATATCTGATCATTACACGCTGCAATGTTTTATTGTGCCCATTTGACTTCTTTTCACATTTCCCTTGTTGGGCTCATCGAGCATTTAGCATTTTTGAGTCTGATAGTGTTTTTAGACCATCGGGGACTTCGAGTAAAGTAGTAAGCTGTTGTAGATGCTTATGATCAATGATTTCGTTCTGCAGACAGAGAAGATAGAACTGGAAACAACTGTAGTTGATGAAACGAAGGGACGTGATTCTTACTGTGGACAAGGGAATCGAAGATTCAGTGGTCAGTTCAACTTTAATGGCTTGTCTTTTTTCAGTTTTAACGTTATTAAAACTATTCTTTTTGTCCTGGAATTTTGACAAATATGATTTGCTAATTTTTGTTTTTGAAACTATTGCAGATTTCTATTCAGTCATGTCTGAGGGCAGTCCAAGTGACTCAGATCAAGATAATGGAAGTCCATATGGAGTAGACGTTGAAACAGATGATGATGATGGAACATTCTTCGACACAAATGACTTTTTGTCTGCAGAGTCTTTAAGAAGTGCTTCCTATCGTAGTAGAGATAATCCAATATACGCCTCTAGCCCCTGGGCTTGTGAAAAAGAATCTAACTTTTCTGGTCAATTAAGAGAAGCTGGGATGGAAATAAAGGCAATTGAGTTTCCATACATCCAAAGAAGGGATGGCTTACCGGAACCGAAGGAGAAAGAGAGACCAGTTGGGCTGTGGTCAATCATTAAAGATAACATAGGCAAGGATTTGTCTGGTGTTTGCCTTCCTGTATACTTCAATGAACCTCTGTCCTCTCTGCAGAAATGCTTTGAAGATTTGGAATACTCATATCTTGTTGACCGAGCATTGGAATGGGGGAAACAGGTTAGCTCTTTAATCCTGTTAGTCTGTTACACATTTATTTATTTTGATTATTGTTTATCATTTCTTTTCTATTTCTTTCTTTTTTCTTTGGGGGGGGGGGTGGTGGTGGTGGTGGTGTGGAGGGGATATGATGTTGATGGAGGATGATCTAGTAACTGTATCTTATTCACGTTGTTGATTGACTGGACTAAAATTTTCACTATAAAGTTACAAGTAGGTCCAATTTCTTAAGATCTGGCATCTTGGACGGACTTAGTAATTGTTTGTTTCCTTGGGTGTTCACAAGTTTTCAGCTTATAAATACTATTAAATTGGTTTACTTAAACATCAATGTGAGATCTAGCGAATCGTTAGTCATTAGACTGGAATTGTAGGTTACTAATGATCCACAAGCTTTTAGTTTTCGTTAAAGAACGTTGAATTTAGTAGGCAGCATTCTGGTTGTCCAATTCTGTTGCTGTAGTAAGACTAAGTAGCATCATGTTCATGGGCTTTTTCTTATCAGATCTGCCAAGAGCTTTAAACTTTGTACTTTGTGTAGTGATAGAATTCTGTACGAAAATTAAGTGGGAAATCTCTTCCGGTTGTAATTTTTCGAATATTAAAAGAAACTTTGTTTCTTATCAGAAAAAGAAAAAGCAGCATCATGTTCATAACTACTGCATGCAGAAGATCATGTACATAATTGAATGGTATCAAGAGTGGGAATTAAATAGCAAGGAAAGCTGTCAGTGATATTTGTTTAGAAAACTTTGGAAGTGTGGAAACTGGTTACTTCTGCTACTTATGGTGATTTTACAGGAACCTTCAAACCATAATGACCTGGTCAATTGACCTTAGTAACGGGAAAGCAAGTTGGCTGGATATTACATGGTTTCTGAATTGAGCCTGCCCTGTAAATGAATAGAATGCTTCCTACTGTCTGGACAATTGAATCATCCATTGTTATTATTGTTATTTGATAAACTCATTAAATTCATAATAGCAAATTCCCCAGTAGTGGTTTAGATGCATGGATTCGAAATCCCTTATTTGAACTAAATTTCAAAGGTTTTTATTGGATTTGAAATCCACTCCAAGTTGATGGATTTGATATCCTTTGTTTCAGATCCCTCAATCCAAATGCAACCTTAAGACGTTTGAGGGAGCTGTATTTGAAAAGTAACACTAGTTTCAGAGTCTGGACAGTTTCATCTTTTGACAACTGAACTTGTAGTTGAATGCTTTCATTATATCTGCTAAGAGGTCTACAAAGACCTCATTTCTCACATTCTGCAACCTTTTCCATTATTGCTTTGGTGGTTTCTATTCGTAGTCACAACTGATTGGTTCTGTAATGAATTACACAGTTCTTGACTTTGTTGACTCTGATTTGTTACTAAAATCAAAGATTTTTGAGTTATTTGACAATTGAATGTTGCTTTTGCAGGATAACGATTTGATGAGAATTCTAAATGTAGCAGCTTTTGCAGTGTCTGGTTATGCATCAACAGAAGGCCGGCAATGCAAACCTTTCAATCCTCTCCTTGGAGAGACTTATGAGGGTGACTATCCGGATAAGGGGTTACGCTTCTTTTCTGAAAAGGTTACACTTCTTTAGAATGCATTTTCAATTGCTTATTCAAAGCACTTTTGTGATTTTGACTTAATTTAAGTTAATGGAGTGATTGGTAATAATTGTTTCTACTATAATTAAGCACTTAACCAAAAGCTATAAGCAACAAATGGGTTGCTTCTAGTAGCTTCGTAACATTTTTATAAATTCGTCAAACTTCTTTAAGTAAAATAAGTGACAAAAGCACTTGTTTATCAATTCTGCTTTTAGTTATAAGTAGTTTTGCCATAATCTCTAATTTTAATCACTAAACACTCCCTGAGTTAACAAATTTTCTTCATATCAAGGAATATTCTTTATACTTTCCCCTACTATTACTCTAATTTCTAATTATTTCTATACCTGTTTCTCCTAATTCTCTAATTAGCTTACACATCTTAAATGTGGAAAAGTTGCACTTCTCGTGTTTTCTGGGAGGCAACAAGTCTTGAATGATGGCGTTACGGTCAATTGATGTTTCCATTTTCCAGGTTAGTCATCATCCGATGGTTGTTGCCTGTCACTGTGAGGGCAGAGGCTGGAAATTCTGGGCAGATTCCAATCTCAAAGGCAAGTTCTGGGGACGTTCAATCCAACTCGACCCTGTGGGAGTTCTTACCCTTCAGTTTGAGGATGGCGAGACATTTCAATGGAGCAAAGTTACTACTTCTATATACAACATCATAATCGGTAAAATCTATTGTGATCATTATGGCACCATGCGCATAAAGGGCAGCGGTAATTACTCTTGCAAACTCAAATTTAAGGAGCAGTCTATCATAGACCGTAATCCACATCAGGTAAAGCCATGCCCAACCCTCCATAAACATTTGGAGTAAACACCTAAATTTATTATAGATTGGCAAAGTTAGGGAGAGCTAGAGTACATCCATTCTTTTTAAACTTCCTTTTCTTGGTAAGAATAAATTGTCTGCTTTTCCTCCCTTCTGGTCAGTGACTTTGTCATTTTCCTTTTCCATGTTTCAAAGTGTTCTTATTCATCGAGCGTTAAGCATCAGGGTCTTTTGAAGTCATAATAGTACCTCAAAGAAGTGCAATTTGCCTGCAAAGAGCTCGTTTATTGATAACTTGCTGCTTCAATATGCTCGAGTTTGATAGGCATATACCATTATATATTCAACTCATACTTCCAAAATCAAAACGAAATAGTATGTCTTCCAACATGCCCCACAAAGGCATTTGGAGTATCAGTTCGATTATTGGTTTGTTAATAGATGATATTCTGTCAGTATTTTTTAACAAGGATTGTCAATTAACATTTACTATTCGCTTTTCTCCTGTGACTTTTCGAACTAATCCCGACAAATCAGGTGTCAAAATGAACTCACCATCCACAGTATACTACTGTTTATACCATAGATTTGTTAATGTTTGCCCCTCTCTACATATATTAATCTTCTTTTGGGGCAAAAAACAGGTCCATGGATTTGTACAAGACAATAGGACTGGTGAAAAAGTAGCTGTTTTGCTGGGGAAGTGGGATGAAGCAATGTATTACGTGATGGGCGATCCGACTACAAAGCCAAAGGGATACGATCCAATGTCCGAAGCCGTTTTGCTATGGGAAAGAGAGAAATCTGTTACCAAGACAAGATATAACCTCACACCATTTGCAATATCTTTAAACGAACTGACTCCCGGTTTAAAGGAGAAGCTCCCACCAACTGACTCAAGGCTGAGACCCGATCAACGGCATTTGGAGAATGGAGAATATGAGTTGGCAAACGCCGAGAAGCTAAGGCTTGAACAGTTGCAAAGACAGGTGCCAACGGTTTTTTTTTTGTGATGACACTAGCGCATGCACCCCCTATCTGATATTGACGACAATTTGAGTTCTTCATTTGATTTAATAGTTACGTATTGGTGCAGGCGCGGAGACTGCAAGACAGAGGGTGGGAACCAAGATGGTTCCGGAAGGACGAGGATGGTTGTTACCGGTACATGGGTGGGTACTGGGAAGCGAGGGAGAAAGGTAAGTGGGACGAAATCCCTGATATATTCAGGCAGCCGTGCGATTTACCTGTTGCCCCGGCGGAGGAGTTATCTGCTGCTTCTCAGCTAATGATGATGAGCTAGCTAGTGTTGGTGATTTCCACAATTAGAAACAGAAACCATATGAGGGCCACAAGTTTTGAAGCCAACATTCTGCCATTTAAGAATACCTTAGTTATTATATCCTCATAGCCTATATATTCTTCTACTGTACATCTCTAATACAATGCTTCAAAGTGTTTGTGAGAGAGACAATGGCAATTTGGTCCCGAGTCTTGGATCCAGCATATCGTTGTTTTGAAGCTATACCAGATTTTTGAAGCAATCTTATCAAACTATTAGCGTTTCTGCACAAACTATCTAAATTTTTTTGGATCGATGCGTACAAATTATATGGGTTTAAACTATTTTTCACCAAAATTCTGCACGTGAGAAATTTTTAAGGGTCTTTTTCCACTAATCTAGATGTGACATTTTCTAAATATCTGCTGGGACGGAAAACAACTCAATTGTGTGGACAAGTAAACCCTTCAAAATTTGTCACGCACAATTCGTGCAGAAATTTGGTGAAAATACATTTTTCTTCCTGGTAGATATTTAGGGAATTTCGCATTTGGATTAGTGGAAATAATCTTTAAGTGCAGAAATCTGACGAAAAATAACCGGTTTTAGTGATTATTTGCGAAACTTATTATTTGTATATATCGGTGCCAAAGAAAAGGTTTGGTAGCTTATATGAAAAAAATGTTGATAGTTTTGTAGAGTTGCTGCAATTAATCCTTCCACCTCTGCCAAACAATATAACAACCCTAAAACTGTAAAATATAAGGTTTGGCCTTGAATATGTCTCTGTAGGCCGAGTGCGATAACCTTAATTGGCAGCTTCTAGCGATGTCCTGCATAAATTGATTCTTCTGAAACACTCGATTCATAAGTTGGAGAAGATGAAGATGGTGGAAATCTGAAGACCAAAATTGTTGATGCTTGTTTTTATAAACTAAGCTATGAAAATTAAGGTGAATTTCTTTATACGAATTTAAAATAGGAAGTAGAGTGAACTTTTTGTTTGATTCTGCCAGGTATATCGTAGAAGGGCTGTTTGCTTGTATCAGCTATCACGGTAAATATCATTTGTCAATTCTATCGATCTTTTACTTTTTTTGAGCAAGAATATTATCAACCTCGAATTACTTTTGACATCTTGTTAGAAATTTGAATTCACCGTTTTCATGAGTTACTTGAACAAGATAATGTAGGAACGAGCATGAAATGGAGTGAATTGTGTTTCACAAAATTAAAGAAAAAAATAAGGTAAATCAGATTTTCAATTAAAAGAGACTATTTCCATCTCACCAGACATTTTTCTATATTTAAAAACAAAGATTTAATTGCTCATTCGATTTAATTTTTAATTACAATATGACCTTTACAACTTTAATAATAATCACCCACCAGAAATGTTTTTCAATTTCAAGTTAGTCGGTAATTTTTAGCATCTAATTGGACCACAACCACTACCATAGATACGTTATAACACAATAGTCCTACACCTATAACCTCTTTTGACATCCGTTGCTACTATGTAAATTTGTGATTGAAGTTATTATGCCACGCATTCCACTCCAATTAATAGCAATGGAAGTGTGACTCACTGTAAAATTTTGGAAGGTAAATGAAGGTGCATTTGGCATGGGGATGGTTACACAATCATATGTCAAAAGTTTAGTCAATGTTGTAATTGAAAAAATATATATATATATATAGAGTTGCTGACCAAATTTTATCCGTCATGTTAAAATTGAAAATTAAATTGAATATTTTGTAATTAACCCAATAAACAAAATAGTTCAAAGCAAGCCCTTGAGCTAATGTCTTGTGTACCATTTCTATAAATTATAGGCTAAAACCTCATTCTCCAAAAGTGAATATAACAATCTTTTACCAGCACTATAAAACAAAAATCGATTAGATTGCCAAAACTGATTATAGTGCTCATCTCCTGATTTTCTATTGAAAATAAATAACAGAATCGCCAACAAGAATGCAATGAAAGGTGACAAGACTGACTGGTGATCATTTCCACGCCTTTCGTCCGCGGAATTGTTTGCCAGCCGTCTTCTGTTGTCTCTTCTTCTCCTGTCGAGATTTTGATATCTTCGCTCTTTTTGCAGCAAGCGGCATAGCTTTCTTGTGCTCCTTCTGCCGATTGCTTAAACCACCAGTCTGCCAAAAAAGATGCACACGCCAAACGATATATAAGTACAGCCAAACATGAAAGAATCGCGGAATTTCAGTTTTTTTCAGTCACCGAAACAATAATCTGCCTACAATGTGTTCCTGTAAATATTTCGGGCAGTATATCGGCAAAACATTGGTAAATATCGATTTCAGTAAGTATAAAGCACAAATTGTTGTAATTTCACCGATATTTTGGCAAAACATCGGTAAACATTGTTTTTTTTTGGCCTTGCATCTGAATGACTTTCAACATAATTACTTTCTTGTGATAAAAAAGGTACCAGTATTGCTTAGAAAAGATGGGACATTTGTCTCATGTGAACCTCATAGGCCATTATTTTGGTAGTAAGTAGTAATGTTGCATTAAAAAAATTCAGAATGTGTCATATTGCCGGACAATGTTCATATTGTAATATTTATGAATTGGTTTTAAACATGTAAATTTGCATAAAATTTTAAGATAAATATTTGTATTTAAGTTATAACAATCTGTAAAAATATCATGATAAATTTTCAAAATTTGAATACACTTTCCAGCATTTTTAAAAAATTGAACCGATATTTTTGTCCTTGATTACAACTTAAACACTCTTATGTGATGTTTCAATTCCATATTATGCAAATCGAACTTCCAATTGTGATAACAAGCTTTAAACCGGATTCAAAGACGGAAATTGCGAATCTCGCAGATAACATACCTTTTTCTGTTTGATAGCAGTTCGAGAGGTATATTTTCCTCTCTCCTCTCTCCCTTCTCTAACCAATGCCAATTTCTCTTCCTTCGTCAACTTCCTCCTAATATTAGCCTGAAAGACAGGATCAAACACATCAGATATGTTTTTGAAGTGGCATTAGATGCGGTTTTAACAAGAAAAGTGAGGCATCATGTAATAATAATCTCCAAGCTCAATTTTTTATCAGAACGAAAGTGAGACCTGTGCAAAGCACCCATGTAATTTTCCACATTTTCATTACAACGAATTTATGTTATTTTCCTCTGTATTTAGGGTTTTTTTTTAGCCCATGTTTCCAGTGGAACCTCACTGCACCGATGACTATTTTACCAGAAAATGAAATATGAAAAATACCTACAAAAATATACATACAACTTTCAAGATAAATGATATATATATATGTACATTAGTTCTATTATTCACCAAATAGGTCCGGAAATCCCAATATGTCCCTAATTTTTTAAATATGCAGTATGAGTATCAAAATTGAAGATTGTGAAAAGAGGATTGATCTGATATATTCTACCTCAAAAACTAATAAGAAACGGAAAGGATCTTTTTGTTCTAGATAATTGGTGTGTGTGTGTATGTGTGTTGGGCGGTGTGTGGTTTCAAATTGAATTAAAAAAGAAAAAACCAAAACCAATCACAATTCGTTACAGCAAATTGTCATTGGAAAGTGATTTTTGGCGGAATTTTACTATTATGGGCAGCAATACCACTCCCCCATCCACCATGGGCATATCCCACCGCCTATGTGGCAACCGCATGCAATATTGACAATTATTAACATTATTACTCATCTTTGCAGTATCACCCCCGTTTACTTAAAAAAATCAAATAAACTCATCTTGAGAAAAAAAAGTACTTAATTATGATATACACAAAAAGATCTGTGAATTATGATAAAAAGTCACCCACAAAAGAGAAACTATTCTTTGTTTCCATATAAGATCCGAGTTCCGTCCTTCAATCAAATCAATATTCCCGTTGATGACAACCTTGAAAGTTATATTCCCTCACCAAGAACTTCAACTCAATATAATCCCATCATTGATAATCGACAGATTTGCAGACACAAAAATATCATCCTTTCTCATTCTCACATCACAGGGACCCATCAAGCTACTCAGATGGCTGTCAGGTCAGGCCGAGGCTGTTAGTAGCAACAAATCTCTCCAACCAAGTTTCCAGCATTCATGTTTCTGTATCATTTAGCTTCAAATCACTAAAACAGTTTCTTCTCTTTACCCTTGAGGCTTGAGTTTTGATCGCGATTCACAAATCTTTTACGTATATCTTAATTGAGTATTTTTGTTTTTCAACGAGTTTATTGGAAACAGAAAAAATGATAAATGGGGTGATAATGCAAAAATGAGTAATACTCCATCCATATGGCATCGCCACATAAGCAGTGAGCTACGACGACGGTGTGTAGGTTCTTATTTGCAGTCCTCTTATCATATTAGTAAAGATTTTAACATGTTATCGGATGTTAATCCTCCATACTTGATATGAGCAACATTATGACGCTAGTAAGCATCGCTCTAACACCCAAATTGGGAATCTTTGCCAAACTACACCCCTTTAACTTATTATCGTTTATCTTATTGGTGTACTCGAGATCGGTGTTAAGCTTCACAACAATAAAGATGACTAGATACTGAAACAGAAAGCTGACCTCAAGCGTGGAGGCGTCGACCCTCTTGGAGCTAAGCTGGTCAGAGTTTGGAACCCTGAATCCATATTGAGTTAACACAGTCCTGGCTTCCTTCTTAGCCTGACAATCGAAGTTAAAGAATTAAATCATGATGAACCATGATCCTTCAAGACATTACAGCCATCATTAAAGAAGCAATAAAAATTAAACGTTGATGGATGCTTAATTAAATTGCAAACCTTCAGCTCTTTTATTCTTTGGAAGTCCTCATTAGAAAGAATGGCATCATCTGTGTCCGAAGAGGCATTCTTGGTTGCTACAGCTAATTTCTTCAATGCACGAAGACTTTGATTGGCAGCATCCAGCTGTCCATCAAAATCAGCGAGCTTCCTTTTCTTCGCTTTCAATTTATTGTTATCTGCCTCAGCAACTTTCCTACTACTCGTATCCGTTTCCAGTAAATTGGACTCCTCTGGCTCTTCATCATTGTCTTCTTCACTCTCTTCTTCATGACTAGATTCACTGGCACCATCCTCATGGTTATTATCATCATCTTCGTCAGACAGTTCATCATCATTTATCTCAAGATCAGAATCACCAAGTTCACCCACATAATCACCATCACTGTCACTAACAGGCTCACTACCGTCCTCCGTAACAAGATCAACACCATCATCTTCTTGATAATCGTCATCCGTAGAGTCACCATCACTCTCCCCGTCTTTGTCCTCATCACTATCACCTCCATCTTGTTCCAACAATTCAATGCCTGGGATATTGCTAGGGACATGCACTTCGCCAAAAGCTTTAGGCCTAGCCTTTGGGTCAGCAGGTCTCCCTCTATCCTTCTTGACTAATAATGAAGGGCAAACCTGAAATAGAAAATGTCAGTCTCCTATAAATAAACACCGATGTAAAAGAATTTCTGTTCTTATATGCTTGCTTGAGCAAGCAAATAATCGTATGAGAGCATTTCCTACAAGGTATATAGCGCGAAAGCCCACAAAGGCCAAACAAAGTCCCCGACCATTTGGCATGTGGACGCTTTTCTAAGTTTTAGGGTTTCTCTTTAGGTCTGCTTAGGGGGTGGGGGAGGGAGCTACCTCTCTAAATAATGTAAGAAGTGAACGAGCTGCTGAAGAAACTGATTTCTCATTTGACTTCCTATACAAGACAAGGTCTTGCAGCAAATCTTCAGTCATCAACTGCAAATAAAGGAGCAGAAAAAAGAGCATAAAATATCAGACTCAGCTAAAGAAGTACAAAGAAGGTCTAAAAATACATCAAAAAATCATTTTGGAGCATACCAAAGGCATCCGAAGACATATTTCTCGAACTACATTCAGTCCAACAGTGATAGCCTGATGAAAGAATGTTGGATGGTCAAGCTACAATCAACATAACATAATCCTTTTTTTAGCAACAAAATGATACCTCAGGCCGCGACCGATCATGTACAAATTGGTTAACAATTTGCTTAAACAATGGTTCAACAGCATCAGGCGGTACCTAGTGAAAGAATATTTCTTGAGATGACGAACTAGTGAGAAATCCAGAACAGAAACCACTTAAACTGAGTAATGAAGGAAAAAGGCCCAAATATGGGTAAGGAAGAACAAATGCCCAAATATTGGTACCATTTCATGGCAGGCTTGAACAGCTGCAGCAAGGAGATTTGTGACATCTCGTTGATGTGGCTGCCAGTGAATAAGAGAAGTGTTAGATAATGATCACAATCATTAACCTCCTGAGATTACTAGTACACTTAGCATACCTGAGCATATTTCTGAAGATAAGGATAGAAGTTCAATAAGATCAACTGGTGAAGGCCGACAGTTCGAGCAATTACCTTAAGCATCATTAATTTTACCTGAGAAAAACCCAACCAGAATACTGAACATATAATAAAGAAAAATATCTTCACACAACCACATAAAGGATGTGGAAGCAATAAAAGGGGCAATAATTACCTCAAACCTTTCATGGCTAGACTGCAGACGAGAAAAGAGCTTTTCAGCAAAACCCTGTGCACAAAGTTTGATTATCCTCTCTTTTAACACTCCAATGAGAATATATATTACAAAAGAAGCAGAACAGATTAGCAAGCAAACCTGCGCATCTTTCAAATGGTTTAGTGGTGAGATGTAGTTTGAGTTGGTTTTCTCTGAAGATTGCCGCTGCTGCTTTTTCATACTACGAATAACACGCTCCAATTTTGCTTTCTTTTTCTTTTTGCTTGCCGACGTACCTTTGTGTTTTGCCTACATTTTCAAAAGTAAATACATCAAGTTGTGGCAGACAAGTTCACAATAAAATAAAATAAATGATAGTTCCATCTTCACCTCAACTATATTTACATATACGAGAAGAAAACAGTTTAGATGCCCCCAACAATCAATTCACACAAAGTTGAGAAAATTAAAAGAATGCATAGTTCAATGAGATCTCTTGGTCAATCCTTGAGAAAGCCGAGAGGCATGAGGGGAAATCAATAGAACGTAGGCATCAAGCAAGCAATGTTAAACCAAACTATCTAATTTAATTTTTCGACTATATGACGCAATATGGGTACAACAGAACCTACAAGACTATGATCAACCAACCTTATACACATCTTCTTTATTCAACACTACTTGAGGCTGTTGTGTTGCTTCATCATCTTCGCTGCCAGAATCATCAGAGTTATCATCTTCAATCTTTTCAAAATCCAGAAGAAATGACAAGGCAGCAATCATGATCCTGTGAAATTAGAACATACATATAGAGATCAATGAATGTCAACAAGAGACGTGAAACATATTATTCGGGGAAAATGAAGCACAATTGCAACCTTGATGAGGGATGAAAACATGCCATACATATAGCATTTGCTGTCCTATCATCAAACCAGACTTTCCTCCGATGAAGATCACAAAGGGTAATAAGGGCTCTCTTTGCTTTTGCTTCTTCCTCTTGCTGATTTTCCAACACTCATATACATTAGACACATCAGAAATAAAATTGAAGAATCAACTAGTTTACCAGGTGGATAAAGATACCTGCAGCATTCTGAACAGAATAGTCTGAAGGGCCTTATTCTTGGGATCATTCTTATGCTTCCGGTTCATATGTTTAATGTTATTAATAACATGGGAAAATGCCAATTGTTTCAGCGTCCTATCCCCTACTGTTTGGAGCTCCATGAATACCACAAGCATCTCCACAATATCAATTATCTACAAAACAAATCAACACCATCGTCCTTTATGGGAAGGAACATAGAACATTGACATTGTTCATTCTTCCTGTAAATACATACAAATGCAGACTTGAATGGAAAAAATATTGTGCATCTTTTGCCAACAACTCTATATTGACCTTATTCTTTGCAATCAGTGAAGATTTTCCAATCCCATGCCACAAGTACATTATTACTGTATGTTCCACATTTCACTTCGCATACATATTCCTGAATATATTGCTATTCTCAAAACTAAGCCAACAGTACAGTATGACATGAAAATAACTCATGTAAGAAATTTAAGATAAAACAACACACATGTATAACCAAATAGCAAGACAATGCAAACATGCAAACTGACATAAAACAACACTTAAATCGTCTAAAATAAAAGCACCAAGAGGATTCCATTAACAATGAAAAACTGAAACAGTTCTGCCCAGGTCCCATTTCAACAAACACAAAAACAGTACCTGTTTGTTCACCAAAAGAATCAGAGCTTGTGTTACATGCACCCTAAGACCTGACGGAAGATTTCGTGCAGACGATTCCAGAAACCGGAGCAATTCAGTTGGAAATTGAGCCAATTCCTTCGGGTAAAACGGAGTAAGGTGCGATAAGAACATTGCCCGATCACCCAAATCCTTGGCAACGGTCGAGTCTGCGGAGATTCCACTAAGTGAAGTGAAATTCATTGCAGCTTGCTGCTGAAAGAGCTCGATAGACGACTTGAATTGGTCGTAAATAAGGACTAGCTCCGATATATAGCCTTCCCGGTCGTTTTTCATTTCGGACTGAAGAGTTGCAAGGTTGAGCTTGCCAGATGTCCGGCCAGAGGCGGATATGGAGTCGACGGCGAGGTCAGGAAGAGACGCCATAGCCGGCGCCGGAGATTGAGGGATTGACGATGGAAGCTAAAAACCCTAGAAAAACCTCCTCACGGCGGTTAGCGGAATTAATATACAGAGTAGGTTTATTAAGGCTGGAGTTAGGGCTGGGCAACAACTATTAAAAACCGCCCGAACCGCCCAAGCCGCACCGAATTGCACCGCCATACATGTTTTTTTAAGATAAACCGTGGTTAATTATTTTAAGTAAAATCGCACCGCAAAGGCGGTGCAATTGAAAATTTGGTGCATAACCGCACCGACCAAACCGCCAAACCGCCATGGTCACATAGTACTTACTAGTATAAGTTATAGTATTCGACATACTATCACTAAATTATGTTATTCCACTTAATTAGTTATAATATTTTTTTCCAAGTTTTGAGTGGTGAATTATATAATTTCTATCCAAGTGAGAATTCGGGCTACTAGTTTTCATTTTTTGGACACTAAATTTATTTTATTAGGTTGGTGTTTTGTGAAAATGAAATTGGGTTTTGTTAACATTTACTTAAACCGCCAAACCGCCCTAAACCGCCCCGAACCGTTTCAAACCGTACAATTATTTTTCTTTGATAAACCGCGGTTGAAAATATAGATAATTAACCGACCGCAAAAAACAATGCAATTGAAATTTTGTGAAAAAAAACCGCATAACCGCACCGTGAGCACCCCTAGCTGGAGTCTGGAGAGTGCTGGGCTAATTTTGGCGAAAAGAGTTAATGAGTGATCTGAGCCCTTAAATTTACGGGTCAAGCCTTAAGTAAACACACCCGTAGTGTTTTCTATTTTATCTGTTTTGGATTTTTTTTTTTTAGCATATTAAGAGGGTTGTTTTCCTTTGATTAATTTTTTTGGAAAAGTGATTTAAGGTGGATATTATGATAAATTTGGTTAAATTTAAAAATAGGTAGTGTTTTGAGAATAAAGTGAATTTGATAAAATATAAAAGTTGGAGCCTTGAATACTTAAACAACTTTTAGCTTATGTATGAGAGAAGAAACTTTTATTTTTTTACCAAAATAGCAACTGAGTTGTAAAAAATAATTATTTTCTATTTTTAGCTCTTGAATGCTAAAATCACTTTTATTAAAGCTGAATTTATTTTTCCAAACACTTTTCCAGATTATAAGTCGAAAAGCACTAAAATTTGTTTTTCCGAACACTTTTTCAAACTATAAGCTGAAAAACAATTGCTAACGCCCTAAAAATTTGCTTATTGTATTAAAAAAAAACTTATTATTTTTTGGGGAAAGTAAAATTTACAAAAAAACATACTAGAAGTTTTTATGCAATTAATATTATTATTTCAACGGTTAAGATATAGCTAAATCGTATAGATAATTAGCAAGATAAAATCTTGGCCCGAAGTAATTTTTCAGAGTCTTCGTTAAACAATTCGTCAACGAGCTCGTTTATTTGAATAAATGAATGAAATTTTGAGTTTGTTTTATAATGGATAAAGCTTGAGCATAATTGATTCCTTACTAAAAGCTCGCGAACAAGCTTGTTTGGAACTCAATTAATAATAACAGTAACAATAAAAAAAACACAGTATTTATACTACATATATATGGTATCCTTATATTACCTCTTGTTATAATGAACATTTGATTAAATTGTTTATTTGCATACGATTTATAAAAATGTGTGCCATTTGATATTTGTAAATAAAATAATTAGTTGTTCACGAGCACAAATGTTTGTGACACGATTAAATATGTTCATGAACACATTCGTGATCATAATCAAACATTCTAAAATACAATTCGACTCGAATTCGATTAAAAAGAAGTGAACCGAGCACAATAAGTTCAGGTCGACTCGGACCGGTTGCAACCAACCCTAGGCCAAACAGACCAAAAGTTTGATAGATGATGGACCGATCTGAAGATCTTAGTCTTAATATATTATAGAGGAATGAGTTTTTGAGCTACACTAACTAATTGTTTCTTTTAAACCGTTCCGATCCACCTTGACATGATATTGGTCCGACGAGCTGGAGAGCTCTATTTTCCTCAATTGCTCTCTCGTCAAAGAGCAAAAAATAAAGAAAAAAAACCATTCATCCTCCTCAGTTGATTAGACAGTAAATGCTCTCGCTATTTGAATTAAAATTACGATAGTGAGTACAACTACAAAGAAGGTTTATCAGGATCAATGGTAGAAATGTAGAACGAGAACGAGATAAGAGAGAATACTAAAAAGTGAGGACTTAGAAGATTGCTAGACTTAACTTAGTTTGATTGTAACAAATGTCAAACACTCCTATTTATTTATTTAGACTTAACTTATGACTAATGACAAGGACTTATGACAATGAAACTAATATTTAGATATTTATAAATACACAATGAGAACGACATTATTTATTTAATTTATCTAGCTTCATCGTCTCAACTAAGAAACAAATATAGAAAGAAAGTACGATGGGCCAGCCGGCTACATGTTAGAAGCAAAAGATGAGACTTCAAATGGCGCCCCCAAATTCTGTAATTTCAGCCCTAAAAACTGGCTGTACCTCTCAGGTCCTCCTAACCCCCATTATATATGATATGTATGCTTTTTGGTCTCAGTAGATTTTGTGATTTTGGGAAGCTTTATTCGAACTTGTATTGAATGTGCTGCCATTATATCTTTCTGAAAAGAATCTGAAACTCATTTACTATGTTTGAGATGTTCTTGCAGTCAGCAGTTCATTTATCCCTTTTAATGCCCATCAATTGTTCGTGTAAATGTCTGTAGTTTTTGTGGGCTAATTTTGATCATTTCCAATTAAGGGTGTCTTGAAGCATAGTTTTGGGAAGCTTAATTTCAACTTGTATTGAATGTGCTGCCATTAAATATTTCTGAAAAGAATCTAACACTGATTTACTATGTTTGAGATGTTTTTGCAGTTAGCAGTTCATTTATCCCTTTTAATGCCCATCAACTGTTTGTGTAAATGTCTGTAGGTTTTGTAGGTTAACTTTTATCATTTCCAATCAAGGGTAGCTTAGTTTGTTAACTGATAAATTAGTCTTGAAGAATAGTTTTGGGAAGCTTAATTCTGACTTGTATTGAATGTGCTGCCATTAAATCTTTCTGAAAAGAATCTAAAACTGACTTACTATGTTTGAGATGTTCTTGCAGTTAGCAGTACATTGATATGGCCACCAACTGTTTGTGTAAATGTCTGTAGTTTTTGTGGGCTAATTTTTGTCATTTCCAATTAAGGGTGTCTTGAAGCATAGTTTGTTAAATGATGAATTAGTGTCAAGATTACTCGATAGAAGGTGGTCATTGAGCTGCCCAGATACTGAAATACACCAGATAAGGATTTTGAATCCGAAGGGAGATGGGGACAATGCTTCATTTCAAAATATTACTCAACCATGCTTTGGCGAACGCCAGTTCGACCCATCATTCTATGTTGTACGGGACGATTTGTTGCATCCTCTGGTTAATGGTAATAAGGCGAGGAAATTAGATGCGTTGCTTCCTCTTCTTCACGACAATGCCGTAACTGATGTGGTGAGCTTCTGCACTTCGTTTATCTATTTGAATTCGTGTTATTGTCACATTTAAAGTTCTCACGTCAGGGACTTTTGCAAGTGATTATGCTTTTGAAAAAGTGATTCTTATTGAGTTTTGTAGGAAAATCAGTAGTAGGTAGTGTTTGACAGTATAAGTGATTTTAAACAAGATGTACGGGGTGTTTTTCCTTGCTTCAACTTTTGAAATAAGTGATTACAAGTAAAGATCATGGTCAATTGCTTATAATCAAAAGCAGGTAATGTTTGAGAATGTAAGTGATTTTGTTAAATTTAAATGTAAAGGTGTTTAGTATTTAAGTAGTTTTTAGCTTAAAAGTAAGAAGAAAAGTTTAATATATTACCAAAAGACCCAAAAAAAGCAACTTTACGTAGCTTTCAACTTTTGGCTTGAAACTGCTTTTATTAAAGCAAAAGTTGTACCTTAAAAACACCCAAAATAGCTTTTTTTTCAAGCTAAAAGCTAAAAACCACTTAAAAAAGCAAGGAGAAACACCCTTGTAGGAAGTTGAGTGTTATGCTAAATAAGTGAATTCAATAGTTTATCAACAAAACTGCCTAAAATCATTTTTAATCAGCTTGAAGCAGGCATTTGTCAGCTTCTGAAAAAATTGATTTTAATTGATTCTGAAATCCAGAATATAGATCCAAGCACCCTGAAATTCACTTTTTCTTTCCTTAAAGTGATTTTGTGCTGACCTTTTTTAGTGTAATCCCATGAGTCACTTAATTCCTTCATTGAATTAGTAGCTGAAAATAGTAGTCATGGAGTAACTCAGAGTTTAGGCATACCATTTACTTAAGGGGTGTTCTGCCCGGCTTTTCTCAAGCAGCTTTCGTCTTCTAGCTTGAGAAAAGCTAATTTAAGTATTTGTAACATGCAACTTTTGCTTTAAAAAAGTTGTCTCCCCCAAAAGCAGAAGCCAGGTTTTACCTGCTTTTTTTAACTTCTAGCTTTTTTGTAATTATTACATAATCCTTCTCACTTTTATGCTGCAAGCTATTCAATACCATACACCTAGATTTGCTAAAAACAGTTTTATTGACAAACACTACCAACTTTTCAATAAAAACACTTTTACTATCACTTCATTAAAAGTTAAAGCACAGAAAAACACAGTTTAAACTATTACCGTATCAATGTAATAATATCGTATTGGGAAGTTCTAGGTTACATGTGGAGGCTGCCAAAGTGCGCATGCTGCTGCTGTTGGTATGTCAACGTCGCGATTTTGTTTATTTATTTTGAATTTTCAAGTGCTTTTTTCTGTTTAACATAAAGCATGGATAATGCAATTCTAACCTTTCATTTCGATTTCATGCAGCTGTGTCCTGTGCTGAGAGAGGAATAAAGTCACATCTACTTCTTCGAGGAGAAGAGCCTGAAACTCTAACCGGATACAATCTCGTTTCTAAAATATACGGAAATGTGGTTTATGTTCCGCGATCTATTTATACAAAACGAGAAGAAATGCTTGCCAAACATGCGGAATCAGTTGCTGGCACCAAGGGGTCCGTTATATGGCTCAATGATATTATGGAGTCTGCCCCTGAAAATCATGGTTCCATGAAACGGGACTTTT
The DNA here is from genome assembly GCA_958295605.1 of Ajuga chamaepitys. NCBI lineage: Eukaryota > Viridiplantae > Streptophyta > Magnoliopsida > Lamiales > Lamiaceae > Ajuga > Ajuga chamaepitys. The sequence continues at coordinate 51,410,595 of OY282508.1, read as the reverse complement.
CCTATGCCAGTCCTGTTACATTTCCTGAAAAGTCGAAGAAGGTTGTTACCGTAAATGAAGGAGCAGGAGATGCAGTTGCCTTATTAGGTATATACCAATCTGCTTGAGTTCTCGATACTGATTTGTTTTCCTTTTCCGGGGATATCATTTTTTCTCATGTTACAAAATTTTCACAAGCTTGTTTTCACTGACAGGTGTGATGCGATTGGTAAGATATTTATGCGGGGACCATTTGTTTGGCAAAAAGAAGTCACTAAAAATTGTCGTAGATGCTGGCACTGGGACTACAGCCGTTGGTTTGGCTCTCGGAGCTCTCTCTTTAGGGTGATATCAACTTTTGATTTTCAAGTGTTTCTACTCATCTTCACCTAGTGTCAGTTTGATATATTTTTGAATGGGAAAATTTCACTAGAAGGCCTGAATTTTAGAAACCGTTTCAATTTGGGGCCTGAATTTTAGGGGTTTCCAATTCAGGGATTGGAGTTTACCTTTTACTCAATTAGTAGCCTAAATTTTGAATTTTTATTTTCAATTCAGGACTTACGTCTTTTTATTTTCAATTCAGGACTTACGTCTTGAAAAATAAGATACACGGAAGGTTAAGTACGATATGTCAAAAATTCAAGATACTTCGTACTGAATCCACTCCATACTAAATCTTCCGTACATCAAATAATATTTCCTATTTTTCAAATGTAAGTCCTGAATTGAGAATAAAATTCAAAATTTCGACCTAATTGTGAAAAACTCACTCTTATTTTTTTTTTTCCGTGAAAAACTCAAAACTCAAGTTTTATTTTTCAAAATTCAGGTCTTCAACTGAAAATCTGCTTTTTTTAATACCATGCAATTTTATTTTCTGACGTGGAACATCAGGCTTCCATGGAAGGTGGTTGCTGTGATGCTGGCTGACAAAATAGATGGCTACAAAAGAAAAGAGCAAGATTTGATTTCTGAATTTCTTAGAAGCTACACATCTTCTGTTCTTGATCGTGAAGAAAATACTGGAATCGTGCAATGGGTAGAGCGCAGCTCACCTAGAAAGTAATCTATAAGTTGAAAAATGTTTCAATTAGGGGCCTGAATTTTGGAGGTTTTCAAATCAAGGCTTGAATTTATGGTTTTTCTCAATTAAAGACCTAAATTTTGAATTTTATTCTAAATTCGGGACTTACGTCTTAAAAAATATAAAACATTACGGTATTGAGTATATTGAAATTTCAAGTACAGAGTATATTGAAATTTTTGATATGTTATACTGAATTTAATGTATATTGAATAACGTGTCTTAGTTTTCAAGACATAAGTGAAGGCGTACATCTTGAAAAATAGGAGACATTGTTTGATATACAGAAGATTCAGTATGGAGTATATTGAGATTTCCAGTACGGAGTATATTAAAATTTTCGATAATTGTGCTGAATTTTCTATACATTGGATAATGTGTCTTATCTTTCAAGACGTAAACCCGAAAATGAGAATAAAATTTAAAATTTAGGTTACGAATTGAGAAAAAAAAACTCAAATTTTAGCCCGAGTTGTGACATTTTCCAAAGTTGATGCCTTGTAGTTGAATTTTGTCAATATCAGGATATTTCTTATCTAGGCCATTGGTGACTCCTTGCAGGTTCGGGAAGATACTGAAGGGAGAAGTTGAAGAATGCCGAAAAATAGCACAACAAACCGGTATTCTTGTGGATCCAATATATACTTTGGCTGGCTGGGATCTAGCATCCGAGCTCAGTCGGAATGGGGAAGAAGATGATACTGAAGTAGTTATGCTTCACACTGGAGGTACACTAGGAATGTTCGGAATAGCCCAACGGTACAAGTCGTACTTTTGAACGGTTAGTTGAAGGTGCCATTGGGGCGGCAAACTGTAACCTAGACGGGACCTAAGTTGGGTTAGGCTTGCCTGCTTTGGAAGAAAGACGAAGGCGGCTGGGGCCGGGACTCTGACTCTGAGCATTGAAATGCAACAATTATAAATTTGCTCAAATGAGTTATTCTTCTTCTTGTGGGTTTATGAAAGATAGAGTCTTTGTAAACAAATACGTTTTCAGAAAAATGATTAAATTAATTTTTGTAGTAAATTAAAAATTTAATAATGTTTAAAAATAAAGTGATTTTTAGAATTTGCTACTCAGAATCTGGGTCTTTCATTGCATTTGCTTTTAAAAGAGTAATTGAAATTAGAAATTCTTAAGAATCACTTCTGGAAAAAGTAAGGTGGTGTTTGCAAACTATATTGCTTTTACAAAAGTGATTTAAAGTGCTTTTAGATATTAAATCAAAATTTGATGGTGTTTGAGGAAAAAGTGATTTTAACTCAATTATAAGTGCTTTTAGATATAAGGTATTTGCAAAATAAAAAAGCACTTCTTACCCAAATTACAAAAATACCTACCCTTTATACATACAAATAAACACAAACAAACTCCTACAGCGAAACAAAGAAGAAAAGGTAAACTCCGTTCTTCAGTTTTGACAGAGAGAATGGTGATTTCCTGAATTTGGGTTGTGTGTGGGGGAATAAGGAATAAATGAAATTAAATAAAAAAATAAATAAAGTTCCAGTTATTTACAGAAAAGCCACCAGAATCTCCAGAAGCAGCAAGGGGGGTGATTCTCAGAAGTGCTTTTAAGCTCAGTCCATAATAGCTTTTCGGTGCTTTTATTGAGTTTGCAAACATAACTACTTATGAAAAGTGCTTTTATAAATTGATTTTGGGGGTGTAATTGAGTTTGCAAACACCCCTAGTAACCTTTGAAGAAAAATGTGATTTCAAACAATTGAGTAAAGAGAACCAACAAATTTTTACTTAAAATTTTTATCCTAGAAGTACTTTTCTTAAAGCTGAAGTTTGCTTTGTAAACAATTCAAAATAACTTTTCAATGTTATAAGTTGAAACATACTTGAAAAAAATAATTACAAATACCGCCTTAGCTTCTCAAAATCAATTTTTAATCACTTTTAAAAATTGACTTAATTCTATATGGAAATGTCCTCTTATAATAGTAGAATAAGAATGTTGGGATTCTTCGGTCCAAGACTCTTGCAAATTCTTCTGTCCAAGATAAGTAATATAATACTCCCTCCGTCCCGATCCAATTTGTCTACTCTAATCGGGCACAAATGTTAAGAAAAAATAGATTTTGTGAAATATTTGATTTTTTTAAATGTGGAGATTGAATTTGAAGATTTTGAGGGTTGAGATTATGAAAGAAATTTGTCATTTGATGGGTTGACAAATTAGATTGGGATAAACAGAAAATGAAAGTAGGCAAATTAGAATGAGACGGGAGGAGTATCAATATAGAGATTGAAATATAAATTTGGCACAAGATCAATTTAACACACATAATATTATGTCAATGTAGAGATTGAAATACGAATTATGCCCATGGTGAATGATATTACTTCCTCCGTTCCGGTTAACTTGTCAAAGTTGATCGGACACGGATGTTAAGAAAAATGCGGCGGCTATTCGCAGTCCACAAAATTTCTTAACGCAGCCCACTTCTTAATACAACCCACTTTTATTTAAAATTTAGTAAAAATTCTTAATACAACCCACTAATTATCAATTATACCATTTTTTATTAAATAAAATATTTAATTAAAATACTATAAATCAAATCAAATATTAAAACATTGAAAAAACAAAAAAAAAAAAAATTGAAGAACCACAAAGAACAAGGAGAGAAAAGAAGAGCAGCTAGAAGAAGAAGAAAATGAGGAAGAAAGATGAAGTTAGGTCTCGATTTTGGACAACAGTGTTCGGCATTATCGGTCGAACGATAACCTCAAACAAGTTTACTGTACATATTTAAACCAACGAAATTATAATGATAAAACATACATATAATCACATAATTGACGAAAAGTAAGTAAAGAGCGCTTACTTTATCGATATAAAGTGATTTTTCGTTGTTATTTTTGCTCTCCATTAATGATACCTTGAAGAAATTAGGGTTTATAAAATTTTGGTAAAAAGTCACGATGGAAGAAAGAAAAATTGTAGTGTTTATGTTTTTTTCTTTTTTTTTTTCAAATAATATATATATATATATATATATATATTATTTTTAATTTATTATGTTATTTTCTCATTAAAGGGCTTTATAGTCTTTTGTTACAGTATTTTAATTTATTAAGTTAGTGAGCTGCGTTGAGAAATTTTATGGGCTGCGAATAGCGGCGGCCTAAGAAAAAACAGATTTTGTAGAATCTTTAACTTTTTTAAAGATGGAGATTGAATGTAAATATTTTGAGGGTGGAGATTGTTGCCCTTAATTGTCATGTGACAAGTTAAGTGGTACGAATCGAAATGAAAAATATGACAGGTTAACTGGGACGGAGGGAGTATATTATTGCGGAAATTGAAATATCAGATCTGTAGAGATAACAATTTGAGCGGCCAGGCTTGGCCGGGCCCATTCTGTCGGGCCAAAGAAAATTCGGGTCGGGTCGAGCCAGGTCAAAATTTAGTCGGGCCTAAAATAGTCATCCCGATCCAACCCCTATAGTATATTAAGACGGTTGGATCACAGTTATCGGATCAAATAATATTTTGAATTATAATTTTTATGACTCAATCCATCTAAAATATCGTACCGGCAAGACTAAATTTGGCACCTAAATATAACAACATTCGTACCGACTCCATTATGGTTCAACAATGCAAGTGGCCTTTGCCAAACTCAAGGGTCGTTTTAGATCGACGGCATATATTTATTCTGCGTTTCACTTTTCTTCGACTAATTCATTTATCAACGCATCCTCTCTTCCTTTCTTTCTTTAATTGCAAAGACAATAAAATTCTAAGATCATCCCTTATACTAAAGCATTAATTTGATGCTAATTCACATAATTAACAAAAAATAATTATAAAATTTGGCGCACACAAAAATTTATCTCTAACTATTCAACATTAAATTGGTACAAAAACAAAATATTCTAAAAGTAATTTTTGATTATTCTATATTCTATATTTTTTAGGTATTCATTTTGAAATATATTTGATTTAGTCGATTTAAAATATATAAAACTTAATTAAATATAATATGAATTTATATTTTACTATAAATTAACTGAAAAGGGAAGTGAATGGCTTAAAATTTAGAAAGTAATAAATATTAACAGAAAAATAAATTTATTTAACAAAAATTATACTTACGAAATTAATTATCAGAAGAACCTCTAAAAATTAATCAATATATCTTTATTACAAGTATAATAATATAATTATAAATATGAATAAGAATTCAAAACTGAAAAATAAACAAAACAACAAAAGAAAAAGAAAAAAATGAAAGATGATGTTGTATGAATAGTAAGGCAACGATTTTGCTGCTCCACTGCTCACCAATATCAATTTGCTGCATCATTAGCAGCTCCATTGAAGATGGTTGACAGCAAATTGCTGCTCAACACCGATTAGCTGCTGCATTGAAGTTGCTCTAAAGGTTATTACTATTAACCACAAATCAATGAAATTAATAATTTAACTTATTTCTCGGAACAAAATAATTTTCATGAAATAATTACTAGTTAGGGGATAGAGAGGGTGTATTTACTCAAGGCTTGACTCAGTAGATTTAGAAGCCCAAATTTCGATAAAGCACACTTATTAACTCTCTCCGTCAAGTATGACCTAGCAGGCTAGCACTCCACATCCTTAAGTAAACACACCCAGAGAATATATAAATTTGTAAATTATATGGACTTGAACACACATATCTTCTTGTATACCAGTTGAATGGATTTAAGATTCGTGCAATTCGAATAACGGAAAAAAATGTATTAATATTTATGTCTAAAGATATTATATGTTCTCAATAAAAGTATGATAAAAACGTATTAATATTTATGCTTAAATTTATTACTTGTTCCGAGTAAAGCTATTATAATATATTTAAGTATAAACCGTGATATTCAATTCGAATTGAACTGTTCATTGAATGTACTGGAGAGTTTTTAATAGAAGGGAGGGAGTATGAAGTTTTATTGATGTTCTAAAAAGTAAAATCTCCTTATCCTGTGATGGATAAGATTATATTTTTTTGAAATTTCTATAAGTGGCCCCAGTTATTTTTTTTATAACAAAATTGTTTCCTTTTTTTTAGCAGGATTACAGTGGGATCAGCTACTGAGTTATAGTGGAGTTTTAACTAACAGAGCAAAGAGTGAATTTATTGGAATAAGTAATTTGTTTTGAGATGTACTATACCACATTAGTCATAAAAAATAGTAGAACATCGTTTTCTCCGCTTTTCTTGGAGAAGAGGTGTCCTCATTGATCCAGCTAATTATTACGAGCTATACAATGGCCACTTTCTTCATAAATCAACAACACTCGAACAACTTCTCATTTCGCAAAAGGGCTTCCAAATTGAACTTCTCCAAATATCTATAATGGCCACCGCGGTATTTCAATCCTCTTCTCTGGATCGTATCGACTCCTCAGCTAAATTCTCCAATGTATCTTGCTGCTCTTCTTCCTCTTTTTTCTGGATTCTCTTAATTTCTGAAATTGATAATTCATAATTGACAATCAGATCTTTGGTTCCCAGTTGAGATCTCCGGAAACTGCACATTCCCGCTTGAGATTTTTGGATTCTGAAAAGTAAGTGTGCCGAAATTCTGATCTTTTCCTCTTGTCTGATTTAATTTTGGCGAGAAATTGGAGGTTTTGTGATGTACTGCTGCTTTTTTGTTTAATGCATTCAAAGTGTTTGATGAAATCTCTGTTACTGCTTTTGCTGAGAGTGGGAATGCTTGTCTTTTCACTGATTACAATTTTAAGCATGAATATTGGAAATTAGTATTGATTTGGATTATGTGTGTAATGCACTTCTGGAATTGGTTTATCAAATCACTCAAAAAAAAAAAAAAAAAGAGTTGTTTGGCTTAGATGTACAGTGTACTTCTGAAGTTGAAAAAAATCTAATTAGGGAAAATTACAAATTGTCATCCACACTTTTCGTAAATTGCACTTTGCCATAAAAACTATTTTTTGCTGCAATTTACCGTCTCGGAGAAATCTCAGCCGTTTATAATTGGACAATTAATGGTTGAGATTTATTTGAGATGACAATTTGCTACAAAAAAAAGTTTATATAGCAAACGGCAAAAACACGGTATATTGTAATATTCCCATCTAATTATTCTCTAGTGTCCCTTCGGATGGCCAGCTATACATTAGAGAATAGAGTTCGTTAAGATCAGGGACGGAGTCACGGAGCTAGGCCCTTAATTTCCTTACAAATCTATTATGATATTCATATACAGTATATTTATAGTTAACGAATTTCGCCACCCTCAAATTCCAGAAGAATTATTTCGCCTCCCTCAACGAGAAATTTTGGCTCCGTCCCTAGTCAAGATGACTGATTCTTGCATCTCAAAGATCTGATCATATTGTTTGATGGTGATTTATAGGACCTACTTACTTTTTAAGATTAAAGACTTCCATGCAACACACGAGGGTAATCAAGAGAGATAAGCATGCTTTTATTTTGATTTAAATTTAAATACTGTGTGCATGCTAAATTGGTCTTGTACTGACATAATATGTTATGTGTTGTACGACTCCCATATTGGTTATAGAAGAAATCCGAGTGTAAGATTAATGGCCGTAATGGAGTCTCCGGGCGTAGCTCAGAAGACTATTAACAACAAGCCGAGAGTCTCAAACGCGCCCAATGAGGTTTCTGATCATTTCAAGGAGCTGAAACACAGATTTCTTGGTTTCAAGAAAGATAAATACTTGTAAGTATATGAAGTTTGTGTACGTGAAGTATTAACCATGACGAGCTTTATATGTTGTTACATTCATTAATCGTTGCAGGAGCAACCTAGAACACTACCAAAGACTTGCTGAGGCTCAATCGCCAAAGGTATTACTAATGTTTGTTTCGTTACGGTTTTGTTATCTTTAACGTTGTAGTAGATATCTCACGTTGTGAAGACAGTTTATGGTGATTGCTTGTGCAGACTCGCGGGTTTGTCCTTCAAGCATCCTTGGGTTCCAACCGGGAGAAGCGTTTGTGGTTCGGAATGTGGCAAACTTGGTACCCCCACTTGAGGTATGTTACGTATATTCTCTTGGGCTACACTTAAAATTGAGAAGAACGAGCATTTCTGAAGATATAATTTTGTACCTCATGCGATGTAGTTTTTGTGTTCTTGATACAGAATGGGCCTTCAGAAACAAATGCAGCCCTTGAATTCGCCGTTAATTCTCTTGAAGTAAGTTTACTATTTGCTTAAAATCTAAAAGCAAACATTCCATTGATTGAGCACAAGTTTACTATTTGCTTAAAATATGCCAACCTGCATTTTTTTCTTAAATAGAACTTTCTGTATAAATGGTTGTTTCTGCAAATAATCTGCACCAAAAGAAATAATCGTGTTTGATAAATGTACAACTTTTTATTTTGGTCAATTAGAAGAAGCTACAACCTTCTAAAAACCGTGAATTCTCGCTTTATAAGACTTCCTTTAGGTTTTTTATTCGACTTATTCAACCACATTAACTTATTTGTGAAATTGAAATTTTAGTTTTTCAACACTTACTAATAAAACGAGCCATTTACTTTGAAACAAGATTCGGTTTTTAGGGCAAAAATGTTCTAGAAACTGGACTATTTTTAAGGCACGGAAGGATCAATGATAAGGTTTCAAGCCTCATAGTCAGAAGATTTTCCTAAACATTAAACCAATCTTTGTGAATTACGTCTTGTCATCTCACTTATCTCGCCCGGAGAATCAATTTTCTCTGTTTCTTTTGGTTCTAAATATTCACGTCTTCAGTTTAGCAAAAACTTGTTATGCAGTCGAAACATGAGTAATATGTAAGAGTACGTGCGTACATGTCTGTGCAGGTCGAAAACATACTGGTTATTGGTCACAGCTGTTGCGGAGGAATTAAAGCATTAATGAGCTTGAAAGACGAAGATAATTCAAGGTCCTGTTTAATACACACCCAATCCATCTTCTCCATTCCGTTTCTAACACTTTCATTATCCCCTGCAGTAGTTTCATTCGAAACTGGGTGGTTGTTGGACGACCCGCTCGGTTGAAAACAAAAGCTACTGCTTCAAATCTCAACTTCGACCAACAATGCACACACTGTGAGAAGGTTCAGTTCCTTCTCTTTAAACATCACTTTAAATGTGTTTGTTATCTGATTAGTTGCCCTATTATTTTGATAGATAGATTTAATACAATCTGTAGATAGTGTTGTACGTATATGTATATATATATAGTCCAGTGTCCATGAATATAATCAATCAATTCCTAATTCTATATCTCTGTCTTATCTCAAATAAAAATTGGAATTTCAGGGTCAAAGAATTGTTACCCTCTGTTCATTCTCTTTAAAGATCACTTTAAACGTGTTCGTTATCTGATTAGTTGGAATATATAGGAGCTGAACAACACCTTCGTGTTGTGTTATAGGAATCGATTAATAGGTCCTTGCAGAACTTGTTGACGTATCCATGGATTGAAGAACGCGTAATGAGGAAGACACTTACGATCCATGGTGGCTACTATGACTTCGTCAACTGTACTTTTGAGAAGTGGACCCTCGAATACAATGCTAGTCGAGGTGTGCTGGCAGACGACGCATGTTCTTTCAAAAACCGAGAAGTCTGGGCCTGAGTAAGATCCCTTTCATTTCGTTCTGGGCTTGATTTTGTTTGCTATAGGTTGTTCACTTGCTATCTTTACAATAGCTTGTTCAAGACAATTGTGTTACCAAGTTCTTTGTGTAATTGTGTGGGAGTTGATTTAGTACATTATACATGTAAAATTAGAACATAATATTATTTCAGAAATAAGTATGTGTTTGCTCTTAATTGTATTGTTGATCGAAGTATATCATATACTCACCTAGTGCTTTGAGACGCTTGTATTGTTTATCATGCACAAGGGATTTGATATGGCATTTGGAGGTGTCAATTTGGATGGGCTGGCCCGTGTTATATGTCAGGCCAGGCCAAAATTCTATTGGGCTAAAAACTAATGAGCAAATCTCTGCCCATTCTTTTATAATATATTATAATTTTTGGGTCGGTCCATGACCCAACGTGTTTTTTCCTTATCGAGTCGGGCCTGTTGGGTTTGGTGACACTTCGAGTCAAAATTCTATTGGGATAGTTTTTCCTCATTGGGTGGGGCCTGTTTGTGCCTGGTGACACTTCAGGCCAAAAATTAGTGGGTTAATCTCGGTCCCTCCTATAATATAGTAGTATAATTTTTAAGTCGGTTCATGACCAACATTGTTTTTTATCATTGGCTTGGATATGTTGATCCGGTGACACTTCGGGCGAAAAATCCTATGGCCCAACTCGTCGGGACGGACCAATTTTTCCAACTCTAATAGGAATTTTGTCCGTTTTGGCACCATTACGGCCATTTCGGGGCGAAACGCCTAATAAGAAACCATGAGCTAAGCTTTCTGTTTTTATGATTGGAATCCAATTAAATAATATAATACTCTTGAAATTCCTACGAACTGCACTTCAGTGTTATAACGCTCAAAACGACACAATAAAACAGGATAAGAAATACCTCGATATAAACGCGAGGCTAAATCCCTTAGACCCCTCGAACTTTATGTTATTGATAATATTGCCAAATAGGTTATGTTTTACAAGAAGACTTCACTCTTCTATACCTAACCTATTGTATCACCAATAACGTCCGACGACTTCTTTGACACTAACGCGACACACCATCGAAGGTCGGACGAACTCTCCCGAGCCCGCCTTGAAGTAGCTTCTCCTGAAGATACTTCTACTTGACACACTAAGACTGACAAACTATTACAACTCGAAGACTATGTTATAACACACTGAAAATCAACTCTTGACTCAATAAAAATAACGTTGTTCGAATACTAAGATACTGATCTGCTTCTCTGAAATATAATCACATATTTAATGATCTTGGATGTAAGAAGCCACCGTATATATAATCTCTCATATGGATTAGATCAACGTCTTCTCCAAGTAAGAGCATATCCTCTTCCCCTATCTTCTAGTTATTTGTCTAACCATCAAAACATATCTTCTTGATATTGTCCAACAACCAAATCTCCATATTTTCTACACGTAAAAATAATAATAATAAAAAATAACTAAAAATATATTTTTTGACAATAAGCTCAAAATTAATACTCCCTCCGTCCCGGCCTAATTGTCCAACCTTGGCCGGATACGGAGACTAAGAAAAAACAGATTTTATGGAATCTTTGACTGTTTTAAAGGTGAAGATTAAAAGTAGAGATTTTGAGGGTGGAGATTGTGAGAGAATTTGTCATTTATGGGCTTGAACAATTAGCTTGGGACAAACAAATATGACAAGTTGGACAATGAGGCTGGGACGGAGGGAGTATCTTTTACAATCTCCACCCTTTTGAGCATTTTTGTCAAAAACAACTTTTAGAAGACATAAATAATGCAGAAATAATAAAGAAGAACTTCCCTTAAAGATGGCACTTGGTAACGCACGAATACGCGTACCAAATTAATTATATATATCGTATTGTATTAACAAAACTTTGCCTCACTAACTACCCTACTAAGTAGAGTGACAAGCAAGGATCGATCCCACAAAGAACAGTCGATTAGTTTCGATTCTAATATCAAGCACTTAGAGTTAAATATATAAAAATTTAAATAACTTGCAAAAACAATAAAAGTTGGGGGGGAGGGGGGAAAGTTTTAGTAATCAACTAACAACCTACTAATAACAATAAAAAACAATTAAATGAAATTGAAAGCATTTAATATTAGAATTCAAATAAACAAATAATCAAAGACAATATAATCAATTTTTCGATTTTTTTTTTGGTTGTCAAGTAATAAAACGATCCACCCTTGATCATGCTTCCCCTTGGTTTTAGACAATTTATGCAAATATTGTTAATGCCCGATTAATTGTGAAGCTCTTATCTCAAAACTATTAACAAGCACTAAAAGCCTTGTCATCACTCAATCTTAGTTAATCAAAACAAGCTCTTCGACTAATCCTATTCGATTTAAACGAATCCTCGAGGAAGCTCTCTCAGATTCAATAATCAAATGCATTAGGCACCAAGACAACGAGATAAATACAACATAAAACTCGCAAGCTCGGTTTTAGTGGTCAAACTTTATGTTATCACCAATGAATATTCATTGTTTGCTACAAATGAGTCGAAAGCACTACAGTTAAAGATAGTAACCCCGACTACTAGCAACACATTCATAAATCTCCTAAAGGGTGATCAATCCAATAATCAATTCATAAATGTGACTCAATAACAACAAATAACATAAAACACTTAAATACACAATCCAATCGGTAATATTAACTGCAATAATCACATAAATGTCCACGACTCAAGGTTCCACATTGATCAAGGGTGAATTCAAAGGATACCATGGCCGTGGCACACAATTGACCGCTGCCGCAGTAAAAAAAAAGGGTTTGGGCCCAATTTGGGGCCGCGGCGCGGCCCAGACTTTGCCTCGACCACGGTCTGGTTGGGCTAAATTTTACCCCTCTTCTGGACCTTTTGCCACGACGTGACTAATCCTGGTCGCGACCGCGGGCTTTGGTCTGCCACGGGCGTGGCTTGATATTACCTCGGTTGCTGTCTGGTTGAGTGAAATTTGGTCATCTTCTGGATAATTTATCACGGTTGTGGGCTAGTCAGCCTCGGTCATGACTTGAGCAGCGGGCGTGGCTCAAGCAACTCGGGTAAGGTCCTTTTTTTTTTTCTTGTTTTCTTTTCCCCGTGAGTCCGAATTGTCAGTTTAAGATCTTTGAAACCTGTTTCTTTTGTCCTTAATTCACCTATTTTGACATGAAAACAAACTAAACACGTCAAACTGCCCAATATGAAATAAAAACAATAAATACATTTGGATATGCACACAAAAGCTCGTGAAAAGACATTTAAATTGACCTAAAAGTGTGTGCACGACCACGTGTACCAAATCTGCCCAAACTTAGACCTTTGTTCGTCCCGAACAAATAAAGAAAAAGAAGAAGGACACGGGTTATGACAGATTTAAGTGGCGAATTCGGTTTCAGCAGAATTTTTCAAAAGTTAGGCAATCATGATAAGAGTGAGCATTTGAGATAGAACCATATCAACTACTTTCAAGACTTGACACTCTCAACTTGAGATCCTCACCGGGTGAGTGTATCTCTCGACTCTCAAGTGTGTCAAATAGGTAGTGTATACACTCACATTGAGACGCATAAAAGGCCTACCATAGACTTGCAAATCATCTAAACTTCGACGTATATCTGGCATGTGTGACAAGGAATCAAAAAGGTCTTTAAAAGGGCTATAATGTTGGTTTGGGGTAAGGTGGGATAATTTTGGGTAAAGTTACTATAAAATGAACTAAATGAGTTAGCTACTCTCATCTACCCCTCAAACAACAATCACTTTACCTCACTCCTTCACTTCCCAATCAAAATCGATCCTAAAATGCGGCTTCTTCACCTTACTACAAACTCGCAACCTAAATGCTTCTTTTCCAATTCTCCTTCGGGTGTGTTTTCTTTTGAATTTTTCAACTTTTAGAACATCGGCCAGAAAACATTTATATTACTAGTCTCTCCAAATCAAAAGCAATAACTAAGTGTATACAACCAACTCTTTCCTTTGGTTTTTTGCTTTTTCGATTTTTTTTTTTTTTAATTTTCGAATCATATCTTTTTTTTTTTTTTTTTTTTTTTTAATAACATATATTTACAAATATTGGAGAAGACTAATATTCTCGATTCTTGCCTATTTGTGTAGATTTTCCTTCACCCTTTAATATATATCCACTAGTCTATCCGAATTCACTCCAAAAGTTACTCGACTACCTTCCAAACGCCTCCCTCATACTCATGTAGTCCAATTAGGTTCAAAGGCTAATTGAAAGGACTTCGGCTTGTAGAATTGAGCTATCAAACGAGAGGCTAAAAGCTCAAGGGGTTAACTAGGGACAAATTTTAAACTTTTGGTGAAAAGAGGTGTATTTTCAAGTTTAGAAATAGGCTCAAGTCAAGAATTGCCTAAGATAATTTTCAATGTCACATAATGCACCGACTCATTTAAAGTAGAGAATCAAGACAAGTTCTAGAGACGATTAGATGCACTCAATGAATTTCACATCGAAAGAAAGTTTGAATTACTCCAAAGGTGGGAGTATCTTTTAAGGCTCAAAAACTCACTAGGCAAAAAATTGATCAAAAGTTTTAAATGTAAACTCAATTTCGCCTCAAAGTCTATCATGCTCTACCATGAGCCAAATTTTAAATTTTGATAAAAAAAATTATCATCATTAACCGTTTGCCACATTTCTCATTCTTACACAATCCATTCAACTTTACACAAGCGGCCACTTCGTACATCTACCACCCCCTCCCCAAACTTGGTTGAAAACCAAGGTTTGTGGAAAGAAAGGGGTACAAATTGGTGCTTAACAAAACTCAACCAGTTTATTAGCACCATCAATCCCAAATTTAACAAAAAACTACCAAAATTATTATTCCTATGCGTGTAAGTACAAAAAATTCAACATATAAACATGACAAATCCCAAAGTAAATAAGCCAATCAAATAAGAAAATAGATAGTGGCATACAGACCAATCAATCAACAACATCCTACCAAATCATCCAATAAAACCTCGCAAGTATGAGTCACAAAACGGCACACACGCCGTGAATCCAAAATACAGGCTAATCAGAAGGGGCACACATGGCTAAATATTCAAGAGGCAATAAAATATGGAAAGAAAGCACGCGAGAATTGAAAATCGGAGCGGCCAAGAACATCCTACCCCCACTCTCTCTCCAAGAAGAGGAAAGATATTCTTGGTGCTCCTACTCACAACGATTTAGAGGGTCGTGGAGATCGAAAGCTTTGACCACCAAAACATGCTCGTATGCCGTTGAGTGCATCGAGGAGCTTGTTTTGATTCGCCTTTATCTCCTTGATGTCCGCCTTGATCTCCCCGATGTATGCCTCCATTGTGCTCAATCTCTCATCAACCTGTTGTTGAAATTCTGTGTGGGACTGAACAACGGACACTGGCCTCTATCTTGAATGACGGCTGCTCTCACCCTCGCATGTAGGACCAGCCCCTTCTACTGCAGGTTTTGATACCTGGCCTCTCTAGTATTTTTGGAACTCAAGGGCACTTGGTTCCCTCGAGGCTGCCCGGTGTGCCTCTGAGCTCAAGGCCAGGTTGTCCGTGGATCTGAGGTCTCAAATGGAGGTGAGGTCTGGGTTGGGGAGGTGTAGCATTGGTCCTACATTTGGATCACGTAGCGAACAGAGATCCGTCTTGCTGCCCCAAAGCAGCAACCCTCATGTTGGCTAAATCCTCCCAACTCAGGAGGAACGACTCTGACAAAACCTCGAATTCAATCAACGGGACGCCAAAGTGCTCTAGAATAGGCATGATAAGAGCCCTGTTGAAGACCGGATCGTACTGTTTTGGCTCTTTCTTCCTCTTTGCCGTCAGCTCCTTCACCGTCCTCTCAAAAGACTCGATCAAAACCTTCTCGTATCTTCTATCGGTCCTATTGAGGATGGACCATAGGATACTAAGCTCAGAAATCCTTGCTGCACCCATCTCCTTCCTCCCAAAAAGTATCAATGCCAAGAGCTTTTGCAAGACTTCTACGACTGGACTTCTAATCCAGCTTGTTTTTTTAGCTCTTTGAATCAAAAGCTTGCATTCAACCAAGCCGGGGGCAACAGTGATTAGAGATAGCAATTCGGGCCGCCTATCGAGCTCGGGCCGGGCCCAATCGGGCCAAAGTGTAATGTTGGGCCGGGCCAAAAAATTCGGGCCTAGAAATATTAGGCCCAAGCCTAACACAGATCGGGCCATCGGACCAAAATGGCCCGTCTAAATGGCAACATTTTTTGGAACGTAAATTTTGCCATTCAAGGGAACATTTAAATAATAGCATCACATATTCACATTCCAGTAGATACCTACATTGCTATAATGACATCACATTTGACATTCCAGACTACCAGTAGAATAAACAACCTCAAAAGTCAAAATGCTAAAAACATTCACATGAAAAAAAACATAGAGTCTTACACGTTCAAGAATCCACCATAACATACAAAAAAATTCAAATAAAACGTCACTCCTCGGTCAAGTCACCATCAGGGACAACATTAGAACCTTGACTCGGAAATCTTATCTCCTCCACCTCCAGTGTATCTATAAAACCTATAATAAGGAGGTCAATAGCTAAGAAAACAAATAGTCAAATACTCAATAGAAAGAATGAAAATAAATAAATTAATATTACCAGATGGTCCAACTTCTGTGAACCCAAGCAACCAATTTCGAGTACAAATGAGGGCTTGCACATTTTTCCCAAGTAAACGGCTTCTATACTTTTGTAAGATGCGTCCACCAATGCTAAATGAGGATTTGGAAGCCACCGTTGTGATTGGGATACTCAAAATATCACAAGCCATGATTGCCAATTGAGGAAATCAGTGCTTATTCACCTTCCAATAATCGAGCACATCCACATCACTTCCAACCGCACATACTTCATCCAAGTATACATCAAGTTGCGACTTGCCATTATTCGAGGAGCTTTGTGTTATTTGTTGATGATACTCCTAAAAATAAAATTAGACAAAAAATAAGTGTTAAAACACAAACAATATAAAACTTTATACACAAAAGATACAAAACTTTATACACAAAAAATACAATGAATTTATTGAAAGCTAAAAATGTTCCTATACTTACTTCAAGCATGGATGGCATAAATGAAGAGCTTGCTCCACTTTTCCTTGGATGTCCTTATCTACAAGATTGGAGATCGCTCGATGAGCTAGCTCGAGATGAGTTTGATGAAGCACCATATTCACCAAAGAGCTTATACAAGGCCTCCTTTAACGTATTCACTTTTTCTTCATGATCAAGAGGATAGAGCTTCTTATAGCAAAAACTCAAGAAGTTCAACTTTGCCTTTGGGTCGAGAACACATCCAAGTGCAAGAATGATAGAATATTCACTTCAATACTTATTGAATTTGGTTTTCATCCTTGATGCCATATCTTTGAGTTTCACATCCTCATTGTACAAATATTCATTCAACTTAATTTCTATGCTTGCAATTTGCATGAAATATAAGTTTGATGTAGGAAAAGACGACCCAGATATCAGATTAGTGATGTGGTAAAATGGAGCCAAAAAAACTCTTATCTTCTCCGCTCTTTCCCACTCTTCACTTGTTGGACAATGTGGGTATTTATCATCATTAAAACTCAAGCTAGTGAATGCACGACGATACTTAATTACACTTTTCAGCATCATGTAAGTGGAGTTCCATCTTGTTGCTACATCTAATCTCAAAAAGTCACCACCAACATCATTCAAGTGCACTTCTTCAACACATTTTTGAAATTGTCTTAATCTCCCCTCCGTAGCCTTCACATACTTAACACTTTCCCTAATCTTATATAAAACTACACTCACCTCTTTCAACCCGTCATGAACAATAATATTCAAAATATGTGCACAACACCTCACATGAAAAAATTCACCTTTACTTAACAAACCATTTTGCAAATTTATTCTCTCCTTTAAAACCTTTTGCATGACGTCGTTAGAAGATGCATTATCCAATGCGAGAGAAAAGATTTTGGAGTCTATCCCCCAATCTTTAAGTACTCCATAAGCCTTACTTGCTAGTTCAACCCCAGTATGTTGACAATCCAACTCAACAAATGCAAGTAATTTGCTATTCAACTTAAAATCATTATCAACATAATGAGTTGTGAGAGTCATATAACCTTGTACAGTTACAGCAGTCCATACATCAGAAGTCAAACAAATTCTACCAGGAATGGAAGCTAACTCACCCTTTAGCTTTGCCCTTTCACCTAAGTACACATTCCAACAATCCTTTTTTGCAGTATTTCGAGAAACAAGTTCAAAATCAGGATTCAATATTTTGTTCACCTCCCAAACACCTTCATAGTCAACATAACTAAACGGAAGATCATGCAAAAATGATACTTTTAGCAAGTGCCTCTCGATAGGCATTGCTATCAAATGTCCATCTCTTGGTTATCTAGCATATCTCTCACATCATGGTAACAGAGAAGTTTAAGACATTTATCAGAATGATGCCTAAGATGAGTAGTACCCCTAGTAGATGCACAACTAAGAAATTTCCCACAACCCTTGCATTTGCACTTTTCTACCCTACCAACCAACTCCTTAAGTATTTCAAAATGTTGCCACACCATAGACTTTTTTTCCTTAACATTAGCAGTATCATCATCTATAACATTTTCACCACTAGTCTTAGTATTTACTTGTCCCTTTTTAGCCCTAGTCTTACGCTTTGCACCAACAGTAGAAGAAGAAGTACCTGCAGTGCTCTTAGCACTAGGGGTGGCGGGATGAGGAGAATCCAGCATTATAAAGTCGTCTTCATCATCGAACAATTCCAATTCTTCATCGATATTCGCTAGACTTATTCCAACACCTTTCATTCTTGCTAATCCAAAAAAAAGAAAGCATCGTACCAATCAAATGAAACCTGGTCTAGTATAAATGCATTAGAAGAAATTTAAAAGGTACAATTATATATGTACATGAACTTGGAATGCTAATTCATCTCAAGTCCTTTATAGCCGTCCTTATATAAACTTATATGATTATTAAACATTCCCATCAACATCCTTTATAACTAAGCTGAACGATTAAGGCCTGGGATAAGTATAATTTGATAGCATCAAATATGAGCACGACAAACTAAAAAATTAAGTGAATGTGCTAATCAATTTCTAGTTGTTTCTTTCATCATTTTCTGGTCACTGTTATAAATTAAGTGAATGTGCTAATCACCCTCAAACATTTAATGTAAAGATCAAATGGAAACTAGCTCTTAAATTACTAGTAATATAAAAATACGTCTAATGGTCCTGTTAATGTATCTCCTGTTACTGCTGCCTATCAGTTACTTCGCGAGTGGCGGCGGCGCGAGCGGGAGGCTGGGCGCGAGCGGGAGACAGTCGCACGAGCAGGAGGCGGCGGCAGCGCGAGCGGGAGGCGGCGGCGCGAGCAGGAGGCGACGACGCGGGCGACGACGCCAGAGGCAGACGGGCGACGACGCTGAGTTGGTTTCCTTTCAGGGTTACTGCAGGGGAGGGGAGTTCACTGGGAGTGGACAAGAGACGTTAGACGTGTGTCAGTGTGTGTATTATTCTATTTCTCTCACTAAAGTCAGTATCTCTAAAATTCAAAATTGATATATCTAAAATTCGAGCCGCCTGCGGCCCGCGGGCCAAGCCTGAGCCGGGCCCAAAAAAAAAGTCCGGTCGGGCTGAGCCAAATAGGCTCGAAATTTTTTGGGCCTCTATTTTTTAAGCCCAGACAGCTATATATTTCGGGCTTAATGGGCCGGCCCGTCGGGCCGGGCCTTTTTTTGCCATCTCTAACAGTGATTCGCCCCCAGAACCGTCCAACTGTCGAACTCGTCGATTTGTTCTATGACTGTGGTAGAGGGGTCTTCCTTGAACCCATAAATCTACCTCAACTCCGATATCGTGAGTGTTTTCTTTTCGTTCATCAGGTGGAATGAAATGTTGTGGGTCCTGTTGCCACATTTTTAAGAATTGGCTCGGATTGAGAGTGTGCTGAAGAATTCAAGGGCAAATCTTTGGTAGGTGGGCCGTGGAGTGAACAGTCTAATGAGGCCTGACGCTCTCAGAAACTCGTCTATGTTGTCCTTGATCCCCATGGCAGATAAGCACTCAGTTTTAAAGTAGCGGGTTGCAGCTATTTGGCACTTTATCAGTCTAGCAAATCTGTTTTGGTGATCCGGGTCTTCCAACACTATGTCGAAGTGCTGGCTATCCGTAGTCGGCCCTGTGGACATTGGAACCTCCGGAATTTTGGTACACGTGAAAATGCATGCATTTTAGGTCGCTTTAAGTGTCGTTTTAATGATATTTTAATGCACATTTGATCGTGTATCTTGCATATTTGTATTATTGGGCCATTTAATGTGTTGAGCTCGTTTCAGGACAAAACAGGTGAATTAAGACCGAAAAACGAGTATCGAAGAAGTCCGAAACGGAGAACGAGCCAAGGATGGAACAAGGGGGAAGAGGTTCGAACGACTAGACGCGCCCGCGAATACAAGTCACGGCCGCGACCTATCAAAGAGAAAGGGCACAGATCGCGCCCGTGACTCGGATTCACGGCCGTGACCTATCAAAGAGAAATGAAGGGTTCACGCCCGTGACTCAGAGTCACGCCCGCGATCGTGTCCACGAACCAAATTACAACTTAAGCAAAATGAAGGGTTCACGCCCGTGACTCAGAGTCACGCCCGCGACTGTGTCCGCGAACCAGATTACAACTTAAGCAAAATGAAGGGTTCGCGGCCGCGACTTTGGTTCACGGCCGCGACCCGATACCCTGTTTTCAATCCTGAAACACGTTTTTGCCCATTTTTTCAGCCCAACACTTTCTCCTCTATATATATAAGGTCATTTTTGAATTTGACCTAACCTAGAACCCATCCCCCACACATAATCAGCCACTTTTCTCCATTGGAAGCAAAGGAATGGAAGGGGGTTGAAGATCTTGATCTTCAACCCTAACCTTTGGTTCTTTCTATCCTATTTTCATGTTTTCTTTAATTTTCTGTTATTTTATCTTTGTATTAGGTAAAATGGGTGGCTAGCACCCTTTTGTTCACACTTGATTATTGTGGAACCTTGAGTTTAAGACGTTTATGTGATTATTGCGGTTAATGTTATCGAAAATATTGTGTATTCAAGTGTTTTGTGTTATTTGCTGTTATTGAGTCACATTTATGAATTGATTATTGGATTGATCACCCTTTAACGAATTTGTGAATGTGTTGCTAGAATAGGAAATTACTATCCGTAATTGTAGGATTTCCGATTCCCATGTAGCAAACAATAGATTTATTTATTGGTGATAACACAAAGTTCAACCACTAAAACCGAGCTTGCAAGTTTTAAGTTGAATTTATCTCGTTGTCCTAGTGTTTAATGCATTTGGTTATTGAATCTAAGAGAGCTTGTTCGAGGATTCGATTAAATTGAATAGGGTTAGTCGAAGAGCTTGTTTTGATTAACTAAGATTAAGGGATAACAAGGCTATTAGAGCTTGTTAATAGTCTTGAGATAAGGGCTAGAATCAAAATTTAATAGGGCATTAATAATAGTTGCATAAATCGTCCAAGACCACGGTGAAACATGATCAAGGGTGAATCGTTTTGTTATTTAAAAACCAAAAACCTAAAAAAATCTCTTTATTTGTCTTTGTTTATTTGTTATTTCATTAAAATCCCCCCCCCACTTCTTTATTGTTTTCTAGCTTATTTACTTTGTATTTCTTGATCATATAGCTTAATACATAAAGTAAAATTGTTCGACCGTTCCTCGTGGGATTGACCCTTACTTGCCACTCTACTAGTTAGAGTTGTAAGCTAAGGTTAAATGTATATTTCTATACATTAATTTGGTAGTAAGAAACGATGCTACCAAATTTCGATCTCCGATTCTTCTTGAATAGGTTCCCGAATCACCAATTTGCCCTTGCCCTTACTTATACTTGTTGTGTCTTTGCTTGTGGTGACACTTTTGCTAGTAGGTTTCTTGGATGTCTTTTTTTATGGTCCCATTTGACCTATAAAGAACAATCACACACATTAAATTCCCGATTTTGACAAAACTAATCAATCATTGTGCAACTAGTGTCAAGCTTCATCACCAATCAACAAATCAAGTTCGATAAAAAAATTCAATAAAAATCAAGTTCATTATACCAATTACTTGCATTCAATCAACAAGTACTTAACGAATGAACTTACAAAAGGGATAATTCAATCAACTTGACACAATTTGCACATATGTGAAACATTTACCATTATTATCCTATTGCAACTAAAATTATTCAATACTCAACAAAAATAGGTCAAATTCCACAATTTCAACCAATCGACCTAAGAATTGAGCATGTCAATCGAAACAAGCTACAAAAGAATATCAATAATGAAATGCATGCCATGTGTTCGGTGATATGCCACAACCAATTTCACCCCCAAACTTAAAGCTTCTCACCCTAATCATCATCCCACAACAATCAACATGTAAATACTAGAGCTATCACAACAATTTGAGTCTTAGAATGCACAAAACAAATCAATATTGGCAAAAATTCACAACACTAGGTTCGTGTATAACCAACATCAACATAATAGCTATTTTAATACAAAATTCGTCCCCAATCTAACAAAAAATTCCATAATAAGTAATAAAAGACTAAGGGATAGCCGTACTTACCTATCAAATTTAATCGAAAAATTTAAAGTTTGCTTTTTTGCGCCCTTTTTCGACCCGACTCCAAATTCGCTCCAAATCCGAAATTCTTGGATAGAAGTGTGTGTGGTGATGTGGGTGAGTGATAGTGTGAGTTAGAGTGACTTTGATTGAGGAAAAATGGTGGAATTAGTGCGTGTGTGCGTGCTGCTGCGCAAAAATCGCGAGAGAGAAAGAGTTTATGACCTACCTCGCCCGTGTCAGGTATTTATACCTGGTGAAACGTCACGGCAGTGGCGATATGTGCGTTGCGGTCGTGGTGTGGCTTCGCGTGTACCGCGGGCATGGCGTGGATTTTCCGCGGCCGAGGGATTCTTCTAATGGGTTTGAAGGATTCCAAGGATGATTGGCCTGGGGCGTGGTCTAGGATCGCCATAGGCGAGGCTCAACTATGCCGCGGTCGAGGTCTGATCTTACCGCGGCCGTGAAAATTTATCCAGTAAACTTGGTATTTTTTCACTTCTTTGGCCACGGGCGAGGCATGGACGGGCCTCGGGCAAGGCATGTGGTCCACCATGGGCGTGGCCCGTTTCATCGCTGTCGTGGCATCTTGTCCAGTGGACTTGGTGGTTTTTCCCCTTCTTTGGCGACGGGTGTAGTTGGGATAGGACTCGGGTGAGGCATAGTATCCACCACAGGCGTGGCTCATTTCATCACGACCGTGGCATTTTGTCTAGTGGATTCTGAGCATTTCTAATCATCTTCACCATGCGCATGGCATGGACGTGCCTCGGGCGTGGTGTAACTTCGCCTCGGGCATGGTATATGAACACCACGGCCGTGGTATTTCGTCCAGAATGTTATCATATTTTTCTTCGTTGGAGGCGCGCGGCGTATTCGACCTCGGCCGTGGTGATTTCTCCAGTGTAAATCCTCCATTTTGGACTTCTTCACCCGGATTTCACACTATCTCCTTGAATGGCTTGTTTGGTACCTACACATATTTAAACAAAACAATTCAAAACACTATGATAATAGTAAAACTACTACTAAACTACGAATTCAAAATGCAAAAACAAGTAACCGCCGGGTTGCCTCCCGACAAGCGCTTTTGTTTAACGTCGTTGGCTCGACGGAAGCTCATCTAATCCACCGGAGGATCCTCCACGTGCTCCTCTTCTCCGGATGTGCCTTGGAAATGCTCTAGATATGGCTTGAGAAGATGCCCGTTGACTTTGAATTTTTTTCCAATTTTGTCACTTTCAATCTCGATGGCGCCATGATCAAACACCTTAGTGACAAAAAAAGGTCCTATCCACCTTGAATGGAGTTTGCCCGGGAATAACTTCAATCGGGAGTGATATATCAACACTTTCTCCCCAACCACAAAAGGTTTTCGGGTGATCCTCGAGTCATGGAAAGCCTTTGTTTTCTCCTTGTAAATCATGGCATTTTCAAAGGTTTCATTTCGGATTTCTTCAAGCTCTTGCAATTGGAGCTTTCGGTGTACACCGGCCTCATCAAGGTTTATATTGCATCTCCGGACAACCCAATAGGCTTTGTGTCCAAGTTTGACCGGGAGGTGGCATGACTTTCCATAAATAAGTCGATAAGGAGACATACCAATTGGAGTTTTATAGGTGGTTCTATATGCCCATAATGCATCATTGAGCCTCAAACTCCAATCCTTGCGATTTGGTTGAACAGTCTTCTCCGATATCGACTTAATTTTCCGATTTAAAGTTTCGGCTTGTCCGTTAGTTTGCGGGTGATAGGGCGTGGAAACCTTGTGCAAAATAACATATTTCTTCAACAACGATTGTTCGGTTGCAAAAATGTATGCCTCTATAACTTATAATGGCTCTTGAAATCCCAAACCGAGCAAAAATGTTGAAGTTAATGAACTCGGCCACAACCTTGGAGTCATTGGTTTGGGTTGCTTTCGCCTCCACACACTTGGACACATAGTCGACGGCAAGCAAAATGTATAAGTTCCCATAAGATGACGGGAATGGTCCCATGAAGTCCATACCCCAAACATAAAAAATCTCACAAACTACAATCGGATTTTGGGGCATTTGGTTTCTTTGAAAAATATTACCTGTTTTTTGACAATTGAGGCATGATTTGCAAAAGGTGTGTGCATCTTTGAACAATGATGGCCAAAAGAAACCACTCTCTAAGACCTTGTGTGCAGTCCTCTTTGAACCGAAATGCCCGCCACAAGCGTAAGAGTGGCAAAAAGCAAGTGTGGAGTGGAATTCAGACTCCGGGACACACCTCGGATAACTTGGTTGGACCCGTGCTTCCACAAGTATGGATCATCCCACACATAATATTTGGCATCACTCTGTAACTTGTCTCTTTGAGCCTTAGTCATCCTGGCAGGAAATACCTTAGCAACAAGGTAATTCACCAAATCTACATACCGCGGTGTCACAGCATCAGAGGCTACAAACAATTATTTATCGGGAAAGCTCTCCCTCAAGGGCATTTCATTCTCCTCTTGTGTCAATCCGCTTAATTGATCAGCCACCTAATTCTCCTTCCATTTCTTATCTTTGATTTCCAAATCAAATTCTTGAAGTAGCAAAATCCATCTTATGAGTCTTATTTTAACTTCCTTCTTTGATAATAGAAACCAAAGAGCTGCATGGTCAGAAAAAACGACAATTTTAGTACCAAGCAAATATGATCTAACTTTCTCTAAAGCAAAAACTATAACCAAAAGTTCTTTTTCTATGGTAGTATAGTTTACTTGTGCCGGATTTAGGGTCCTTGAGGCATAGTAGATCACATGAGCCGTTTTTCCTTTGTGTTGCCCCAAAATAGCTCCCACTGCATAGTCACTAGCGTCGCACATTATCTCGAATGGTAGTGTCCAATCTGGTGGTTGGATAATGGGAGGTGATGTAAGGGCCTCTTTCAATTGATCAAATGTGATCTTGCAATCAGTCGACATCTCAAATTCGACATCCTTTTGCAATAGCCTACATAGAGGGGCTGAGATCTTTGAGAAATCCTTGATAAATCGCCTGTAGAAACCTGCATGGCCAAGAAACTATCGCACTTCCCGCACAGTTGCAAGGTAAGGCAAGGCAGTAAGATCAACTTTAGATTTATCTACTTCAATGCCCCTTGATGAAATGATATGCCCAAGAACTATGCCTTGTTCAACCATAAAATGACATTTTTCCCAATTGAACACAAGATTCGTTTTCATGCATCTTTTCAAGATTTTAACAAGATTATCAAGAAATTTTTCAAAAGACTCACCATACACACTAAAATCTTCCATAAAGACCTAGTATGCCCAACATATTCTGAAAAGATACTCATCATGCACCTTTGGAAAGTGGCCGGGGCGTTGCATAGCCCAAATGGCATTCTTCTCCATGCAAAAGTGCCAAAGGAACGTGTGAAGGTGGTCTTCTCTTGATCTTCTGGTGCAATGACTATTTGGAAATACCCAGAATATCCATACAAGAAGCAATAAAATAAATGTTCAGCCAATCTTTCTAGCATTTGGTCAATGAATGACAAGGGGAAATGATCTTTGCGGGTCATGGCTGTAATCTATACACACCCTCCACCCGATTTGCAAATGGGTGGGAACCAATTCCCCATCTTTATTCTCCACTACCGTCACTCCCGACTTTTTGGGTGCGACTTGTGTTGGGCTCACATACTTGCTATCCGATATAGGGTAGATAATCCCAACATCGAGTAGCTTGATAGCTTCCTTCTCACCACCTCCATCATAGGTGGGTTAAGTCTCCTTTGTGGTTCCCGACTTGGTTTTGAATCCTCCTCAAATATAATGCGGTGCATCCAAAGAGATGGACTAATGCCTTTGATGTCGGCAATAGTCCAAACAATTGCTCCCTTGTGTTCTCTAAGGACCTCTATCAAGGATGCTTCTTGGTTTGGAGACAACTTGGATGAGATGATCACCGTAATGTCTCATTCGCTCCTAGGTAAGCATACTTCAGGTGGTCGGGAAGAGACTTGCGTTCGAGGCTAGGAGCCTTGATGGTGGAAGGCAGTGTCGTCTCATGTGTATTCGGAAGAGGGATGAACTTTGGATCGTATTTTTGTCAGAATTGCTTGGGAGGGTGTAGTTGAGCCACTGTTTCCACTAATTCTCCATTAGCCTCCCAAGGTTCCACTTCTTCCAAGCTGTTTGCAAGTTCAATAGCATCCGGATCCGTACAATAACACTCAAGAACTTTCTCTACCATAGAATCAATAATATCAATACAAAAGACACTTTGCACATCTTCTGGGAATTTCATTGACTCGAAATGTTAAATTTCACAACTTGACTATCGAACTCCATCGTGAGGGTTCCCTCACATACATCAATTTTAGTTTGGGAAGTGTTCAAGAACAGTCTTCCCAATAAAATTGGTGTGGAGTTAGACGCATCACCTTGCATATCTAACACATAAAAGCCGGCTGGGAACACAAGATTGTCCACTTCGACTAACACATCCTCAACTACCCCATCCGAAAATGAGGTGTTGCGGTCTGTTAGTTGCATGACCACCCTTGTGCCTTTCAACGGTCGCAGATTCAAACTATGAAATATTGATCGGGGCATCATGTTGATCGATGTCCCCAAATCGAGCATAGCTCATTCAACCCTATAGTTACCGATTTTACATGGGATTACGAACATCAGGATCCTTGCATTTTTTAGGAAGTTTCTTCTGGAAAATTTCTGATACGCTTTCACCCATGAGCACTTTCTCGTTCCCCTTAAGCCTTCTCTTGTTGGTGCACAAATCTTTCAAGAATTTGGCATAACGGAGAATCTGCTTCACAGCTTCGATCAATGGGATGTTGATCTCCACCTTCCGGAATACCTCAAGAATTTTCCGATCCTTATTTCTGTTCACCACCCTCTTGATTTGACTTGGGAAGGGAAGTGGTGGAATAGGAATATGAATCGAATTGTGGAGTCCTGGATTTTCAGGGGCCGCGGCCGTGGTGAATGCTCCAGAATGTTGCCCTGTTTCTTGCTGTAGGAGGCCGTGGCTGTGGCATTTAATGGTCGCGGCCGAGGTGTTTAACGCAGGCGAGGCATCAGACGCCTCGGGAGTGGAAATTCTTCCAGTGAGCTTTCCCTCAAAATGCTCAAGTTGGCCACGGTCAAGGCCCTTTTGCGCCTCGGGTGTGGCTTGTTCTTCAGTAAATTTTCCCTCATTTTCAAGTTCCTCTTCACCCCCAAAGTGATGTCCGGGCTTGTTAGGCTCTCCAAGCACCACCCCACTCCTCAGGGTGATCGCACTGACATTTTTCGGATTGATCTCCGGTTGTGCAGGAAGTTTACCACTCTGTGTATTTTCCAATCGAGACACTGAAGAGGTAATCTACCTGACTTGTGTCTCGAGATTTTGAAATCTCAATTGGCACTCTTTCTGAAACTGGATTGTACTAGTGGTCAAGCTCTTCACAATGTCTGCCAATAATGGCTTTGAAGATGACAATTCTGTGGGCTGCTTTTGTTGATGCATCCCCTTAAGATAAGGAGCTTGGTTTTTACCTTGATCACTTTGTTGGCCACCTTGGTTACCAACTTACCATACCGAAAGTTTGGATGATCTCTCCACCCGGGATTGTAACTTTGAGAATAAGGATCATACCTCCTTCCCCCATTGAAGCTACCAACGGCGTTTGCATGAGCTCCAATCTCTTCATCCAAGATTGGGCATGTGCCAGTATTATGGTCGGTGGTTTAGCAAATCCTACACGGCTTAGGGGCTTGAGTGTTACCCAAGGTCACCTTCTTGACCAAGTTAGAAAATTGCTCCAGTTTCTCATCAATGGTCAAATCATGTACCTCCCTAGCCGTCCTTGTTGGCTCACAACACCCAAATTATTGGGTATTTACAGCCATCTTGGTAATTAACGAACGAGCGGCTGTTAGAGTCTTGTCAACCAATGCTCCTCCACTTGCCGAGTCGATCATGTTCCGGTCGATCAAGGATAGGCCTTTATAAAAGTACTGTATAAGAAGTTAATCCGTGATCTGGTGCTGTAGACAACTAGCAACGAACTTATTAAACCTTTCCCAATACTCGTATAGTGGCTCTCCTTGGCATTGTTGAATACCGCTGATTCGCTTCCGAATATTTGTGGCCCGAGAGGCCGGAAAGTACTTCTCAAAGAATTGTCTCTCTATTTATTCTCACGTTGTTATAGAAGTCGGCCGGAGGTAGTATAGCCAATCTTTGGCTAGATCCTTTAAAGGAAAAGGGGAATGTCCTTAACTTTATTTGCTCCTCTATCACCTTTGTAGGTTTCATACTTGAACATACAATATGAAACTCCTTGAGATGCTTATGTGGGTCCTCTCCCGAAAGACCATGGAAAGATGGTAGCAAGTGTATAAGACCCGACTTCAACTTAAAAATTGTATCCTGTTCAAACTCGGGGAAGGTAATACATAAGGGGTTGGTGTGTGACCCCCGTGTTTGCTAACTCCTTCATGGTCCTCTCAGGTACCCTTTCATTCTCCATTTCTTCCCTCGATTCTTCTTCATGTGCAAGATTTAATCCTTAAAATTCTCCCGTGATTTTCTCAAATAACCAGGCTCGCCTCCTCAAAAGCCGCTCACGCTCAACAATATCCGGTTCAAATAATAGCCCTTTCTCTCCTTGTGAGCACGTGAACATCTACTAATATGCACCAAGCAAGAAAATTATAGTAAGTATCAAGATCACTAACAAATAAACAACTATCTATAAAACTAAAAATAGTGCTTGAATGCTAAAAACAACACTAATCAACACCATTCCCCCGACAACAGTGCCAAATTTAATAACGCGCGTCGAATACGCGTACCAAATTAGTATATATATCGTATTGTATTAACAACACTTAACCTCACTAACTACCCTACTAAGTAGAGTGGCAAGTAAGTGTCGATCCCATATAGAACGATCGATTAGTTTCGATTCTAATATCAAGCACTTAGAGTTAAATATATTGAAATTTAAACAACTTGAAAAGGCAATAAAAGCTTGGGGGGGGGGAGGAGTTTTAGTAATCAACTAACAACCTACTAATAATAATAAAAAGCAATTAAATCAAATTGAAAGCATTTAATATTAGATTTCAAATAAACAAATAATCAAAGACAATATAATAGATTTTTCGGTTGCTTTTTTTTTTTTTTTTTTTTTTGATTTTCAAGTAATAAAATGATCCACCCTTGATCATGCTTCCCCTTGGTCTTAGACAATTTATGCAACTATTGTTAATACCCGATTAATTGTGATTCAAGCCCTTATCTCAAGACTATTGACAAGCTTTAATAGCATTGTCATCTCTTAATCTTAGTTAATCAAAACAAGCTCTTCGACTAACCCTATTCGATTTAATTGAATCCTCGACCAAGCTCTCTTAGATTCAATAATTAAATGCATTAGGCACCAAGACAACGAGATAAATACAGCATAAAACTTGCAAGCTCAGTTTTAGTGGTCGAACTTTATATTATCACCAATGAGCATTCATTGTTTGCTACAAATGAGTCGAAAGCACTACAATTACGGATAGCAACCCCCGACTATTAGCAACACATTCATAAATCCCCTAAAGGAAGATCAATCCAATAATCAATTCATAAATGTGACTCAATAACAGCAAATAACATAAAACACTTAAATACACAATCCAATCGGTAATATTAACTGCAATAACCACATAAATATCTTCGACTCAAGGTTCCACATTGATCAAAGGTGAATTCAAAGGGTGCTAGCTACCCATATTACCTATTACAAAGATATAACAAGTAAAAATCAAAGAAGACATGAAAATAAAATAGAATGAACCAAAATATTGAGTTGATGATCTTGATCTTTAACCCAGTTCCAATTCCTTGCTCCCTAAGGTTGGTGGTGGCTCAAAAGTGGTTGAAAATGTATTCCATGATAGGTCATTTTCGAATTGGAGGTTATATATAGAGAGGAGAAAGTGCTGGTACCAAGTTAGGCAAAAACGTGTTTGGATTTTTAAAACAAGGGGCCGCGCCGCGGCAGTGGCACACAAGTAGCCGCGGACGCGGTGAAAAACAAGGATTTGGGCTCAATTTGGGGTCGTGTCTGGTTAGACTGGATTTTACCCCTCTTCTGGACCTTTTGCCACGGGCTGGCTAGTCCTGGTCGCGGTCGTGGGATTTGGTCCGCCACGGGCGTGGCTTGATATTACCTCGGCCACAGTCTGGTTGAGTGAAATTTGGCCATCTTCTGGATAATTTACCACGATCGTGGGCTAGTCAGCCTCGGCCGTGGCTTGAGTCGCGGGCGTGGCTCAAGCAACTCAGGCAATGTCTTGTTTTCCTTGTTTTCTTTTTCCCTTGAGTCCGAATTGTCAATTTGAGATCTTCGAAACCTTTTTTTTGGGGGGGGCCTTAACCGTGGCTTGAGTCGCGGGCGTGGCTCAAGCAACTCGGGCAATGTCCTGTTTTCCTTGTTTTCTTTTTCCCTTGAGTCCGAATTGTCAATTTGAGATCTTCGAAACCTTTTTTTTTTTGTGGGGGGGGGGCCTTAATTCACCTGTTTTGACATGAAAACGAACTAAACACGTCAAACTGCCCAATATGAAATAAACACAATAAATACATGTGGATATGCACACAAAAGCCCGTGAAAATACGCTTAAATTGACCTAAAAGTGTTTGCACGACCACGTGTACCACCACTCTCCCTCAATTATATATTCTCCCTCTTAACTGCTAAACTCAAACACAAGAGCCAACAAACAATACATCAAAGAGAAGTAAGTAAAATCTATGCTGAATAATCATACTAAACCAATCAAGAAGATAGACTCCCCCTATACAAATGCTTGTCTAACACAAAATCTCCCCCTACACAGAAGCATAAAAATTGGAAGGAACAAAACTAACAAATACCCTGAAGGATATCAGAATGATATCTCAAAAGTAAATGTTATAACATTTTCTGAATGATATCTCGGAAGTAAATGTTATAACATTTTTGGACGAGTCATAGAGGTGGAATTCCACTTCCAAAATTCAGAAATAATCAACTCCCAACAATTTATTTTTCCTCTTTTTTTACATAAAATGCAAACCAGAACATGAAACAAAGACATGATGAAATCAATTCAAAAATAACAGCAAACATGAAACAAATACTGAAACACCATTATGTGACAGGGATGTCGTTATTAGATGATAGAGGCAGAGCTTTGTGCCGATCACGGGAGAGACTGTACGCTTGCACTTCCTCGACGTGGATTCAACGTTAGCCATGGTGCGAGATAGGCGGATGATTATGACGACTAAGGTTTATACGAGAGATATGAGATAGTGTAGTGAGATATGACCCAGTGTAATGGTACTCGAATTTTTTATGGGGATGTGAGTTTAAGTCCAGACCACTCTTTACTTTAGCCCACTAGATATTTTCACCCGATTTAGGGATTAGAATAATGGAACCAAAAAATAAAAATTAAACACATGTTCACAATCTAATTTTACGGATAAAAAATAGGCACCATGGATATAAAAATGATAATTTGCACACACCCATCAAGTCATGCAAAAGATGTCTAATGCAATAATATAAATTGACTCATGTAATAAGTGTCCCACAATTCGTGGCAAGAACTAGACAAAATTCCATATCAAGGCATTACTGGCACAATTTGAGAAGGCGGGCTAATAAAATATAAAAATAAAGGTTCCTTCTTCCTCCGATTTCTTTTACCCATCAAGGCATTATTGGCACAATTTGAGAAGGCGGGCTATAAAATATAAAAGCAAATGTTCCTTATTCCTCCGACTTCTTTTACCCTCTCGTGGAGTAGCTCGCAAACCGACGAGCTAAAACTGCACTAGGAAAACCCGGTGCGACGAACTCTTAGTTTTTTCTTATAACCCCCTGAACAACAACTAATAAAGCAAGCATTAAGAAAATCAAACATTTTATTTTTGTGGTCGGCGGCTTTCACAGATCAATCACTTTCTGTGTCAATAACTCTTTTCGATCTTGTGATCGATAGTTGCTCTCAACATCATTTCATGACCGTAGTCCTTTCCGACAAGAGGGGAATGACAATGTCAGTCAAACGAAAATGAATGTTAAGTTTTAAGCCAAACAATCCTTTAAACTTGTCTCTTCACATGTGGCATATGCATGACACGAGGATGTATAAAAAGAATGTCTAATGCAGATCCTAGATGTATGTTACAACCAAGGACGAAAATATCGGTATTCGCGGAGATATCGGTCTTTCAATTTACGGAGATATCGATTAATATCGAAATATCGGTGGATCTCTCTACTTCTTTGCTTAAATTTTCTCCTAAACTACGCTTCTTCAATATTTGTGTACAACAAACTAATAAACTCATCCTTCATTTATACACAATGTGAAGCTCAACTGCTGAAGAAATAATTTTTTTCCTGCACAAATTGTTACATCAATCACTCCAAGTGTCACCTCAATTTCGTCTTTTAGTCTTTTACAGCTCATGCCCTCACATGTTGCTGTTATCCTGCTGCAAAGTGCCAAAATAAGCCCCTAATTTCAAAAAAGTTTATGCAAATAAAAAAAATAAAAAAATAAAAAAAAAATAAAATAATAATAATAATAATAATAATAATAATAATAATAATAATAATAATAATAATAATAATAATAATAATAATAATAATAATAATAATAATAATAATAATAATAATAATAATAATAATAATAATAATAATAATGGCATCGAGATTTTGGCAAGAAATCGGCGAAATATCGCCGATTTCTCGCCGACAATAGGTAAAATTCCACTGCCAGTCCCAGCGCGTTCATCAGGCCGATTTCTCGCCGAAATTTTCGCGAAATCTCGGCGATTTAATAACAAAACGCCATGTCCTTCACTTATCATCTCGGATTGGCTGAATCAGCGAGAAATCGGTGAGATTTCGTCGATTTCTCTCGCCGATTTCTCGCGATATTTTGTTCCCTGGTTACAACATACGCCTTTTTTTTTTTTTTCTTTTTGCTCTCCTTTTTTGGAAAGTAAAGACCTATTGAATTTTTGAGTGTGACACATCACTGAAATCCAGGGCCTTAAAATAAATATTCGCTAATTGATCTTTAGTTGGAGCATGATTCATGATAGCGGTTCCTTCTTCTATTAGTTCCCGAAAATAGTGGTGTCTAATATCCATGTGCTTTAATGGAGAGTATATGGTCGGACTTTTGGTAAAGGTATTAGCACTGGTATTGTCACGACAAAAGATAAGGAACACTTACCCCAACACCATAGACTAACAACTTTTGATTCATCCTTACGGGTTGCACGCAACAGCTCCCGGTAGCTATACACTCTGCCTTTTTGTAGCTCTTATGTTCATGTTTCAACCTGTAAAGAAGATTACCAGATCTATCACTGGTTAACACACATTTATCCTCATCATCATAAACTAAGCACTGGTCTTTGGTAAATTTAACATGCAAACCTTGATCACATAAATGACTAAATCTAATGAGATTAGTTTTCAAGTTTTCTACTAACAAAAAACATCATGCAATCTAGGGAATCCACTTAAATTAAGTGTATCCTTCCCATTACTCTATTTCTAATCACATCACAAAAAGTAACAAATTCATTGACAATTGATTTTGTGTTAACTAAATATGAACTAATTATAGTCATGTGCCTAGAGCACCCATTATCAAAGTACCAAGCCCCCATAATAGCAACATTCAAAGAAAATATGGTATTGAAACAACCGTGAGTTTTGGGAACCTAAACTTGTCGTGGTTTTGTGGCTGTGAACCTCTAAGATCCACCTTTTTCCGAGGTGTCCTTCGTTGATTACTTTCGTAGTTCCAACCTGTGAATGACAAAAGATAGTCAGCCTTCATTTTATAACAGTTAGGCCGAAGATGGCCTATAATACCATAGTAGTGACAAATTGGGATAAGCGAAGTGTTATTTCTAACCCCTGCCTAGAATGTGGTAATATTCTATTGGGTTGGCGACCTTTTCTCCATCCAGTCTTCTAGACATTTTTATTCTGTCCAGCAGATCAAGAGTATCTGGAAATATTTCCAGACTATTTTTATTTTGTCCAGCAGATCGAGAGTATCTGAAAATATTTTCAGACTGTTCTGCAAATTTCCCATGTGCAACCTATGTTATAACATTATTATCCGACTGCATAAAAACATTGACCAGCATTAGATGATTCCCCTACATATCCAAGACCAGATATATCCCTATGATTCTTTCCTAGACTTATGAGTTCAGTTAGAGAAGCCTTACCAGAGTTTAAACGTTTAAAAACCTGTTTCGATTGTTCTATCTCTGAGTTCAGCCTTTCGATGGTTTTATTTTTTATCATCAAACAATCTTTGCATATATTCAGATCGTTCTGAATCTTCTGAAGTTCCGTGTTCAAAGATGTTATTTCTCTTTCTTTGTCTGCTAGTGTATGTTGTAACACTGACTTTGCTTCTCGAATCTTTTCAGCAACACCAGTTTCACCTAAGTCAATCTCCTTGGTCAGATTAGCTATAGTATTGTCTTTTTCTTCCGATGTGATTTTCAGTTTTTCCATCTCTGCTTGAGATTCTCGAAGTTGCCCTTTGAGTTTTTTTATGGCCTTGCTCCTGCGGATGCACTCAACTGAAAGTTTTTTGTACATTCTCCGCATTTCTTCTATGGTTGGACTTGCTTCTTCATCAGACGTATCAGTTTCACAATAACTTGGTAATTCATGTTCTAACATACTTGACACTTCGTTTGAATTTGTATCTTCCATATGAACGCCGCCCAAAAGACAAACATATGAGGTGGTAAAGGCTGCAAGATTGCTTGAGGTGATCATTTTCATCTTTAGATATCTCTTCTTCTTCTGACTCATCACCCCGTGTTGCTGCAAAAGACTTATTTTGCCTCTTTAGAAATGTAGCACATTCTTTCTGAACATGTCCCCAGCAACTGCATTCTCTAAAGCATATTTTATCCGTCTTTGTACCTGCAGAACTTGAAGAAGAATTAATATTCGCAGCATCATTATTTTTACCTAATTAAAACTTTTTCATCATATGCCCTCGAAGATCCATAGTGGTGCAGTTCTCTAGGATTAGCCGTATAAGGATACAGACCCGCTCTGATACCAATTGAAATTCCTACGAAGTGCACTTCAGTGTTAAAACACTCAAAAGACATAATAAAACAGGATAAGAAACACCACGATATAAACGTGGGGCTGAATCCTCAGGCCTCGGACTTTATGTTATTGATAATATTGCCAAATAGGCTATGTTTTACAAGAAGACCTCACTCTTCTATACCTAGCCTATTGTATCACCAATAGCCCGGCGACTCCCTTGAATTCTTGGACACTTACACGGCACACCACCGAAGGTCGGGCGAACTCTCCCGAGCCCGCCTTGAAGTAGATTCTCCCAAAGATATTTCTACTTGACACACTAACACGGA
Organism: Ajuga chamaepitys; assembly: GCA_958295605.1. NCBI lineage: Eukaryota > Viridiplantae > Streptophyta > Magnoliopsida > Lamiales > Lamiaceae > Ajuga > Ajuga chamaepitys. The sequence goes on along the minus strand of OY282508.1, from coordinate 51,374,750 downwards.
CAAACTATTACAACTCGAAGTAAGAGCATATCCTCTTCCCATATCTTCTAGATATTGCCTAACCACCAAAACATATCTTCTTTCCATATCTTCTTGATATTGTTCAACAACCAAATCTCCATATTTTTTGCACTCAAAACATAATAATAAAAAAAATAACTAACAATATATTTTTGATAATGAGCCCAAAATTAATATCTCTTACTATTCTAATAAAATATAAGATTCAAATAGTGGTAATATTTTGGTCAAAATATTAGTGGCCTTTTTTCTGTTTTTGGAACGGCAAAATATTAAAGGGCCTATAAACATTTTTATAGTGCTAATACAATGTATTAAAGTTTCCCATCTTTTCCCTATTGCAAACTATTTATTGAAGTTTTTCTGTTAAGCAAATTATAAAGTGTAATACTATGTTATTTACCAAAAAATTCCAATCAAAATATAAATGATAAAGTCACAACAAAAAGAACCAAACTAAAAATCAACACAATAACAATTAACAAATACAATTAAAATTCCCATAACAAAGTAAATTACAATTAAAAAGACTGGGTACCTATTTTTTCATTTAAATTGGGGTCTTAATTCATTTTAGTAAGATAAAATAACAAAGTTGAATAAATTTAGTGTGCAATTATTATTTATTTTTGGGCCGTAAGCCCTCACGAAAAAGGACAGGAAAAACGTTTAGGCCTACAAAGTTTCTTTTCAGTTGAGGGCTCAATATAGGGCTCGATTCTCAGACCAAAAAATTTAGGCCCATTAAATTGCTAGTGGATCACATGTGAGAAAAGATGAGTGATAGGCTCGGCCCATTAAGTCAGGGCAACTTATGTTTGGGCTCAAAACAAGTCCAAAATATCTGGGCCCGAAGATTATTGATTTATTAATTGTTGTATCAAATTATATATCTATTATAGTCGCTTAAAAAGCCATATAACTAATCACATATTTATCTTGGGGAGCATAGGACGTGTACTAGCGATTTCGGGCTAGTCCTAGCCGTTTTTAGGTTTATAGGGTCTTGGACTTATCAATTTATTTTAATCGGGTCGATAATATATGAACCTAATCCTAGAACTACTGATTTTTGGGCTAATCGGACCGCTATTAGCTTTTAAAATTATATATGTAGTGAAATTCAACAATCTTTCCAACATAAAAACAATTAAGGCAATATATCAAATAAAATAACCATTCGCGTATATGCATGACAAAGCGACATAATGTAATCAAGACTAGGCGTCAATTATGTCTATATACATGATAAAAATAGTTTAACATAGAAGTAATCATATTATTTAGATGAATCTGTCATAACTATCAAGTACAGAAAATTTAGAATATGTGCTTCAAATTTCTAAAAACAAGATGAAGCATAAAAGTTTTTCTATTATTGAAAAAATTAGAGTATATATATATATATATTTACATCATATAAATTAGTGGAGATGTCTGTCAGGTCAGCCCTAGCAATTTTCGTGCTTATGCCACGGGCTTATCGGAGCAATTTTATCGGGCCGATAATATAATAAAGTTAAACCTAAATATTTTTGGGTGAACTAAAATCGATCCAGCGGACTCGCGCCAGCATCTTTACTATGGTTAACTATAAAAATTTATCTTCTGATTTGTCTTTACTTTCTTCTTTTCTTTTCTTTTTTTTTTTTTTTTTTTTTTTGTTTTCCTTTTTTCGCATCAAAGACAAACTCATAAAATCGTCTTAGAATTAATTAGCAGTGATTTTAAATTTGTGTAAGTTGGTTTGTGGGCGGATCAGCAGGGTTGTGTAGGGTTTCTTATGAAAATGTATAACTACTTATACCTAAATATATTGTACTTGTTTTGAAGAAAAACATTACTTTTAAAAAATATAATATCTTTCAACATAAATCCTAATGCATTTTCAATATAACATATTTTTCTAAATTAAGTAATATCTTTCAACATAATTACTAATATATTTTCCATAAAAAGCTACTCACAACACAACGGATTCACATGCAGTCCGAATTGTATAGGGTCCGCTTAATTGCAAATCATCAATAATAATGGTAATAAGTATAAATGATGAGTCAATCATATTATGAAATAATATAAGAGAAATTGTTAATAAAATAGCGTATTGATTAACTTATTCATTATGTACCAAACAACAAATAGAAATGAGTCATCATTCATTTCCATTTCCTATCCCTAAACACCCGAATCACGCGGGTCTTAGAATCCGTATAAATGTTTTTCTTTTTTGTTTTTGAAGGATAAGATCCGTATAACTAAGGGAAGTTGTAATTGGCAATGAGGCATACAAGTTCCTGAAAAGGACATCACACATACACACATATATAAATTAAATTAATTTAATATCTTGGAAGAAAGAAAAGTATGTATGACTACATTGGTTTTAGCCCTAAAAACAATAAATTTATGCATGAACATTCTTGGCCACGGTGAAGTAAATTATAAACTAAAAACCCACATTTAAGACCACCTTGAATCTCAAAACTAAAATATAACCATGTCCTTGCACACACCACACGATTCGCCACGTAGGACACGACAAGAATCCCAAGATTCAGTTCACTGTCAACCTAGTGGAGCACTACGGTGGCCGCGGTGCCCATTGGCGGTGGCTGCTGGTGCCATTCCTGCCAACAAGGATGGTTTTGGGAATTTTTGCCTTCTCTTGTCCTCTAATACTTTTGTTTGTGTTAGGGTTTTGGGCGTCGATCAAAGTTCCATGAAATCATCCGTCACATTTTGATATTTCATCTGGTATTTTATAATATTGATCAATTTTAATGATGTCACGAATTAATATGTCATGCACTGAATTTAGTGTAATAAAAGATGCACAAGAAAAATTGTCTTTTGAGACCACAAAAAATGTCTCAAATAATAAGTATTTGTCACAACTTTATTACGTCTAAATAACTCGGGACACAAATAATATTTTTATGACGACAAAGTGGTCTCAATTTTTTTTGCAACAAGTTGTCTTTAAAAGTAATCTTAAAATGGTTTCAAATAATTTTAGAAAGAATTGTGACAACAAGTAGTCACAAATAATTTATTATTAGTGATCACAATTGTGGAGATTTTAACCCCTCAGGTCCTTATAAATGGTATGAGACCATAGTTGCCGCTTACCAATAAGGTTCGAGTCCTTGGTGCCCGGAGAACAAGCCGACTCAATTGAGACACCACGTAAGTTGATTGCACGTGGGCGTTGAGGGGAGGGGATAGTCGTGTGTACAACATAGTACAACTAGAAAAATTATGAACATATTTGACTGGACATGCTACTGCATTGATATGTAATTTTTGGTAAGACTAGAACACAAGCTCGAGCTGATTCGGATTAAAGCAAACAATATACCAATTGTAAAAATTGGAGTCCAACAGATGCTTACATTTTGTATTATTATTTATTTTTATTGGGGATTGTTGCAGGTGGGCAAGTGAGTTATGGGGCAATCTGGGAGTATTGGTTTGTGAAAAGAAGAGTTTTGAAGTGGTGTTTTAAGTGTCCTTTTTACTTACTATATGGGATATGGGACAACAGTAAGAGAGAAAAGTATGGACATCAAACATTTGAATTTTTAATTTCTAATTTTGGCATATTTACGAGGAAATTGCTCCACTTTTTGAGATTTAGTAATATGGGCTATTCACTAATCATCTTGCACTATTTTAGCACTTGTGCACCTCATAATTTAATACATGATCCTCCAAAACTCTCTCCCTATAACTTTAAGGATGTGGAATTAGAAAAAAACCTTGTGTAAGCATCGTTTTTTTTATAGGAAAGTATCATTTTTATTTTTAAAATTATCAATATTTGTAAAAGTTTTAATTTCTTTAAAAGTATTGTCTATTTGTGGCCACATAAGTTCCGCCCAACACTGAACTCAGCCATGCAATTAACACGATATATACACCCGTAATCTTATGTTTTACTACTCAACAATCAACATGATTCTCATGCGTAGTATTTTTATTTGCCAAATTAATTTGAAAGGTAAATCGAATCGGATTGGAACATATCATACTACTCGGCAGAGGGTTGTGACCTCTTATATTGAGTCGTGACTCGTGAGGGTGAAGCCTAGATTTTTTTTTTTTTTTTTTCAATTTTGATAAAATCTCTTGTACACTAGTCGAATGGATCTTAGATCCATATAATTCAGGTTATTGATACTTGTTTATGAAAAAAATATTAATGTTTATGCTTAATGTATTACTTTTTTAAATAAAAGTATCATCTTGAAAACGTATTAGTATTTAGGGCCCGTTTGGTTGGGAGTTTAGGGGTAAGGAATGAGAATGAATTAAGACTCATTCTCATTTATGGTGCTTGGTACATAATAAATAAGTTAATCATTACCCCATTTTATTAACAATTCCCCTCATTTCATTTCATAGTATGATTGACCCTTCATTCATACCAATTGTCATTGATGATTTGCAACCAAGCAGGTCATTATACTTAAATATATTACTTGTTCTGCATACAAGTATTATAATACTTTTGTTAGGACAAAGTTGGATAGTTCAAGTGACAAGAGCTTCCATGTTTTAGACATTTAATTTCAGATTCGAGTCATCTTAGAAAAATGAAAGAATTTTTTTTATTATTCTTAAATTAGAAAAAAAAATTAAAAGATTATAATATTTTTACTAAAATAAGTAATATATTTAACTATAAACTATAATATCCAATTCGAATTGCACCGAATTAAGAAAACTTTGTTTTTTTTTTATTTTCATGTGTATTTACTGAAACATGTCGAGACTTGTAAAGGGCACTTCAAGCAGTCAACCTATATAGGGTATGTTTATATAAGCAAGATATGTATTTTATTTTTATTTTTTTGGAGATCTTAAAGAGTATTGTACTTCATGATTTGTCGAATAATTAAGTAATAAATGACACTCTAGTTTTGTTTGTTTGGGTTCTGGGTACAGTTTGTCTAAATCTAAAACCATGTTTATTTGAATAGTTGCCCTAACACCCCCACAACCTCTTATACTTTAATTAAATAATTATAATTCTCAGTACTACTTCATTAAATTAATCATCAATTAACAACCTGTTACATACATCATATTATCGTTTACAATTAATTAATATAGTGAGCACTATAACCACTTCACTACCACCCAAACAAGCATTCCCTTCACTTTTCCAACCACTAACCCTAGTCATTTTACTATAGTTAAAAGTGTCGCAGTACTCGAGACCTAGAGGTGGCAAAATTGGTTTGGCCAGACGGATCGGCCCACGAGGCTCGATATTTTAGATGGATTGGGCCATATAATATTTTAGATGGGCCAACAACTAGACGAGCTATGGGCCGATCTGATAATCTTAATATCTTATAAGAAATAAGTCGGGCCAACAATTTTATGCCCAACCAAATTTGTCCCAACTCGACTTAAAATGCAACGTTGGTCCGTCGATCCCGAGATCAGGCCGCTCGAATTTACACCTCTGGCGAGACCTAAACAAATATAGGCTGTTTGATTTGATAAGATTGTCAAAAGAATTTGTAACAGCTATGTGGGTAGATCTTTATAATAGTGGCAGGATTTGAGAAGAAATGACGCATATATAAGTAGATAGACAGATGCACGGTAAAATGAGTGAAAAGGGTGGGTAGGTATCTTTATTGAGTAGGCATCGCCAACCAAGGAATGGAATGTTTATTTTGTTTTGTCTACTTCGAACCTAACGTTCTTCTAACCTTCTTATTTAAGAGGACATATAATTCTATCCCAAAACTCTCGTTTATCCAATTAGCTTCTACTCCTTTCGTTTCGGTCTAACTTGCCTTTTTTGATAAGGTACGAAATTTACAAAAAAAACAGATTTTGTGAATTTTTTTTACTTTTTTAAAGATGAAGATTGATGGTGGAGATTGTGGAAAAAAAAATTCATTTATGAACTAACAAGTTAAATTGGGACAAACCGAAAAAAAAAAGTAAGCAAGTTAGAGCGAGGCAGAGGTAGTATTTAAGTATTAGATTGTGTTGTCTCTCTATATTTTCTACCTGATTATTCTCCGGTTAATTCCACATACATACCATCAAAATTGTTAAACTTGCAATTTTTAAGTAAAGTTGATAGATTGTGCGTAAAATCGAATTCTAAGATTCTATAAATTATACAAAATGAGCATATATATATAAATTACTGTATAGATGTTTTAATTGCAACAAATTATGAATTAATATCACATATAACAAATACATATATTATATAAATAAAAAAAATACGGAGATATATTTTTGGCATCATAGTTCATACATACATTTAGTTAAGTATTCCTATATTATAAATAAAAATACTTTAAATTTTAAGGGAAATCAATAAATAACCAGAGCGAAATTAAGTATTAAATTATTTTTTTTTTTTTATGAATCTTAGATTTTTAATTTAGAACTTAATATTTCAAAATAAAAATAAAAATAAAAAAATTCAGCAAAATCGACTCTCTTGTGTATGATTTGCTCTAGAAAATTTTAAAATCTCAATTTTAAATTCATATCATATGTTTTTTTTTTTTTGTTAAAAATGAATAAAAATTATTTTTTTATAAAATTATCAAATTCGTACACAAAATCGTTAAACTTGTAATATTGTATGCGCAAACTCGAGAGTTTATTCCAGTTTTACTATATTTCGATTTTATCATGATCAGTCGGTTATGAAGAAATTACTTGTAAATTAATAGAATTGTAAGAATTAATTTAATTTTTTTATAATACTCCATTCTATTTCAATTCTAGCCTGAATCCGATATCTTGAAAAACATGGGATATATACGGAAGCAGACATGCCTTTCACTTTCACTTACCTTTTCATGTTATCAGAAAAAGTTGTTTTTCCTCTTTTAAATATTTGGCCCATTACCCATTGTGAATGAAATGGGGAACATAAGCTATGAACCTACACCATTAATTTTTTTTTTTTTATTATCTATGATCGTTAACACAAATAAGACAGCCACTAGATTATCTACTATTCCCCCATCTTCCATCACCATTTAACTCCTTTTTCCCAATGCTATTTTCATGATTATACATTTAAAGGTTTTTTTTTTTATTATTATTTATGATGATTGTTAACACAAATAAGAGAGTTTTGATCATACGTTGCACAGTTATAATGAGCGTCTCTTTATGTGAGAATTTTTTTAAATATCCTACATTATTGACACATCAACATATACTCACTATAATTGTGCTACATATTTAAATTATATATATAAAGTAATTCACATTGTAACATAAGCTAAAATTTTAAAACTTCTAAAATTTTAAAACTTTTACTTACGTTTATCAATTCATCAACAGTTGTAAAATTATTGTTGACTAGAAACTTATCCTATAATTTATGGGATAAGAAGTTTCTCTTACATATTTTTCACTAATTATATCAATTTTTTACCTGAACTTAATTCTAAAATATTTCTACTTTTCAATCTATTAGAGATATTTTGATTTGATTAAATCTTTAACTGAGGGTATATATTTCAAAATATTTCATCCTTAACATCAATTAATATGAAACGGAGGAAATATATTGTTGGAGAGGGAGGTTGTTTTGGGTTCAAGAGATCATGTGGTCAGGATTTGGATCCGATACAACAACTACAGAGACGGAACCGGTGAAAGGTTGGCGGCGACGACCGCTCTCCTCAAATTTCCCGGCGAAACGATCGTATACACATATGCAGGGTAATTGTAATTAAATAACGGATTTTGAGCTCCTCAAATTAATTTTTTTTTTATAAATATTTCAAGAAAATAATTTGCCCCCCTCATTACAAAATCCTGACTCTGTCTCTAAAGGGATTATTGGACAGGGATGGGCTCATCCGAATGTGGGATGACTCATCCGTAAACAATTTCACTTCAGGCGGATGTGACCCATCCACCCACATCTCATCCTATAAAGTTATCATATTTCTCAATCAACAAATCATTACATATACCATCTATCATGATATTTTAATACTATCAATGACCCTAAAACCTACTGAAGTGACATTTAACACATTCTACCCTACACATCCCTTAAAGAAAAATATTTTTTCACTATTTAAGTGAATGTACCATCTCAGGACGTGCCAAAGCTGACGGGACACATCATTACATCCTAGTACAATTATCCTAAGTAACTACACAGGATTTAATAATGATATGAAAGAGAGTGAGAGCTATATGAGAGGGAATCGTCATTGTATCCAGTACGATCACTGCACCAGATCCGAATCCCGACTAAAGCATGCAAAGCATGAGAGACAAACTCGGAATTTGGTTTAATTAAGATATGGAGCATATGGTGGAGGCATTGGAAACCTCATGTTTGGTCCGTGTGGTCAATATAATCTCCGGTGCACGTGCACCACTATTTAATTATCAACATTATGTACTAATTTTATTTTCTGCCAAACCTGTCAGAATGTTCTGTTTACCTTTTTTCCCTACCTCTATCAGAATAACATATGTTTTATGTCTTTCTTTTTCAATATTTTTTGTTACGAAGATCTTTAAAAAGTAGCATTGCTCAGAAAGGGAAGGTTATTCATATTGCAAACAAACTACTCTTGGGCATGTGACAAAGTGTTAAACACTACTTATACCATTAAAATTGACATTACCGCTCCGATCACTTTAATTCTTCTTATTAGATCTTTTATTCACTCAATTGATCTTTCACGATGCTCCAACTAAATTTCAATTTTAATACTAACAATGCAACAAAATCAACGAACTTGTGATCCAATCAGCACATAAACTATAAGGTCAATAAGTGTAATTTCACATATTTTAATGCTACTTTTTTTTTATGATTTTATACACAAAAAAGAACATAAATTTTCAGTGATGACTACTCACCGACTATCTACGGTAAAAAGACAACCAATGGACAAGAGCATTAAATGCAAGGGATTATTTCTCTCTTTTCAACAAATAGAATCTCTCCATCCATAAATAATGACTTGAAGAGTGCGAACACGAAACAATAAATGAAAACGAACATGAACGAGAAAGATTCAAACGAGCTACAACAATAAAAATCTTTCGACATGTGTCTCTGAATAATCCTCATTGAAGTTACACACCTTCGAAAGACTCCACCGTGACTATAGTCGATATGCAAACTACTTTGCTGAGCTCGGACATCACTCTATAGCACTACAAATCTACACTCTGCCACAACTTCATCATTTCTCCTTTCTCTCATTCGAATTGATTAGCTAGGCGATCCTAGCTTTCGATATTGTTAGTTTTTTCATCATCTATATAATGGCCTTTTATTTTACTTATGTCGTGGTTCCATCTTTTGTTTGAGCCCTCTTTACTTCGTTGTTTTTCTCTCTCCTTCCGACCACTATGATTTGTCAGGTGGTCGGAAAGAGAAGATGTATCTGATATTTGGGAGTGTTGGCACTTTTAGCCCAACTTCTTGTATTTTGGACTCTCTGGTTATTTGATCTGATTACATATAGGTTTGGGACCGTGTCTTAAACCGCACCTACATTGGGTGTTTGTTTAAAAAAAAAAAAAATGTTTGTCGGTCATCTTCTTGTTGGAGATTTACTACCAAAATTTTACCAAGTAAGTTATAGAGGTATTTTGGTTGAGATTTAACAAGACTTTGTTAAGAAATAGAACGTAGCTTAGAATTAGTCTTTCGAGGATATGTAAAATTACAGCTACAGGCAACAAATTGAAATTTGTCATTGTGTGCCTAGCCTAAAATTGTAAAGTATAACTAACAAATCTAGTGGATTTCTTCATGAATAAGAGAGTAAAGTGGATGTAAAATGAGTATCTTGCCTGCGAATCACTATATATTGTGGTGTGTTTATCTACTTACTACATCAATTATTTGTTGGACACATTGTACAAAATTACAAGTTAGCACTTGTTTCGAAACCTTAAACTACATTAACAATTCACTGACGTCAATTATGTGCAAGAAATGTTTGAATGCAAAATAAAATAAGAAATAAGAGATGAATGCAAAAATGTCAATTAGAATTAGTTTAGAGCAAATAAACACTAAAACCAATATATATTTAGAAAATAATAAAATAATAGTATATATTATTAAAATGAGTATTTTGGCCAGTTTTTCAGTTAATGGAATTTAAATGTACATTGTTCTGTCACGAAGCTGCTGGCACATCTGACTCCTTCCATCTATTGCAAAATATGCTGTAAAATCTCTGTCTCTCTCCCTCCATTAAGGGACCCAAATATCAACATAAAATTATTATAATTGGATTTCAAAAACCATATACGTCTATTAAAAACCAACAAAGATAAATAAATAAAAAAAGTAAAAATCCTTATAAAAAATTGAGAAGAAAAGGAAATATTCAAACTCCTCGGTACTACATCACATGATTCAAATCTTTTAAAAGACTTTATGTAATATACACAAATTTTCCTTCAATTTATACTCGAATGGAAATCTAAATTATTATATTTTTTTTGTCTAAAATAGACATTAAAACTTCTTTTAATAAGTCAAATAAGCCCCTTAACTTTTAAATACGAGACAAATAAAACCTTCCTAAATATTAAAATAACTAAATATATTTGAAAAATACCTAATGAATCTAAACATAAATTTTTTAAAAAATGTATATGAAAAACAAAGAATATTAAAAATTGCTTAATAGAATTATAGGAAATTATTTAAATAAAGTTAAGAAACAAATTATACCAAATCCATAAGTTATTAAATATATTTATAACTTGTTAGATTATTTTAGATAAGTATAAGTTATTAACTAATTTTTATTTTGTATGTTGTTGATTTCTTGAATTTTTTAAATATATTTTTTATTGAATTTTATTTTTTGTTTTTTATTAAATATTTTGAAAATTTATTTAGTTCATTTTTTTTAGGGTCCTCCGTGTTTCGAAATATAAATTTTAACGATGTATTCATCATATCTAAAAAGTTCAAGTATCTATTTGACGAAAAAATAGTTAAGGGTCTACTTTGAACCCGTTGTTTTAATTTACGGGCCATTTTTTACCCTTTTCTTACGGGATACTAGGACTGGTATGGTGTCATCCGAATTGGACATGACCCGCCCGTAATGTATTTCACTTTACACTTTAAGATTGATGATTTGCACATCCCTCAACATCCTTATCCTACTATCTACATCAACTATTACAATTTTCAATACACTTTTTACAATTCTCAATACACCCTTTACTATTTTCAATACACATCTTATCTTACTCTACCCTTAAACAAAAATACATTTTCACTATTTAAGTGGATGTACCATCCAATGATGTGTCACAACGGTCATAGCACATGTCATTACATCCCAGCACAAGTATCCCCTTAATACTTTTTGGTATATTGAAATGAGGTAGAAAATGTTGTATTGTTTGGAGTATGAGATTCAAAATGGTAGAGGAGGCAATTCGGGTTGACTAGACCGATCCACCGTGTAAACGCCATATGTTTAAGCGAGCTAGGTTGGCCAAATTTTATATCAGGACTAAAAATTAGCGAGTAAAACCTAACTCATCACCCAATATACTATACTTTCAGGCTGTTTTGCAACCTGTTGGCTGCGGCTTTTGACCTATGGGGTGAAGGCTGTTGGACTCCATGCTACTTTGCGACAAAAAAATGTGGTATAGATCATCTAAAATGTAAGACAGATCGAATCAATTTTGTCACGTCTAGATATACATGTGAATTATAAATTCAGATCCTTGTTTAGACTTTATGAAAATGTAAAAAGTTTTGTTATCCACTACTTAATTTTTGATATTTCGTTATAACAATAACTAGAATCATCCATCGTGCAATGCACGATTAAAATATATACATTTATTTTAAAAGATAAAAATAAGATCAAATAATTGAGAAAAAATAATTGACTAATTTTTATTTTGTTTATTAAGTAAATAAAAGAAATTTATTAATTTTGGGGAAGATTAGTATGTACTCCAATACAATGACCTATATATCCACCATATATAGGAAAAGATTTTCTTATATCGTAATAATATTTTTACTATATAATGATGATCCATAATTTCCATAATTTAAGCACAAATGTTATATATTCCTTAACGGATTTTATTTAACAAACCGACCAATTAAATCTAAAAATCATAGTTTCCATTAATAATAATATTTATTTGGACGAAGAAATTTCTTAATTTTTATTTTCAGCGAATTTTGTTATTATATTAAGTATAGATTCTCATTATTCCATATAGATAGCCTCTTTCGAAATCTATAAATTACGAAATGCTTGAAATATATTTTAAAATTCCTATTATAATGAACAATAAGTAGGGAATATTAGAAAGGAAAAACATTTACACTTTTTTAATTAAGGAAAGTGGGCTACAATGTAAAAAAGGACTCTTGGGTTGATTACCATTTTCTACTCTCATTACCTAACTTATAATTATATTAGGAAAAAAGAAAAATGAATTATCCACAGTCGCATTTATATTTAGTTTATTTAGCAACATACCTCTATTCAATATCAATATTAAAGAGCATCTACTACCTAAAATCGTGGAAGGAGAGGAAGGTTTTTTATTTGTTCTTAGAATAGGAGAAAAAAATTTTAACATTAAAGAGTATCATAAAATTAGATAGTACATCAAGGAGGTGTTTTCATTTGTTTTTTCTAAGTGATTTTCAGCTTATAACTTGAGAAAAATTATTTTATAGTGTTTGTAAAACCAACTTATGCTTTAGAAGAAGTGCTTCCAATGTAGAAGCTAAAAGCAGAAATTTAAATTTTTTTCTACTCAATGACAATTCTGTAAATAATATGATATTTTTTAAATGACATAAGTGATTTTATAACAAACACTCCAACTTCTACTTTTATTGAAAATATTTCTTTTTGCAAATACTACCTAGTTTTTACATAAGTGGTTTTCGTAGAAATTTTTAATTTTAATCATTTTTTTTCAAAAATAAAAACAATCGCAAACACTCCCAAGTTTGAATATATTAGAAAAGTTAATTGTTTATTTATATTTTTCAATAACGTATGAGCCTAGTATGAAGTTAATTTGTTTATTTTATTATTTTTACTTACTCTTAATCCTCGTGAAAAATCAGTCAGCCTATACGTACAGGATATAATGAGTATAAAAGCTTGCTATTGGAAACTTATACAAATTTAATGAAGGACCCATAAACTACAAAACAAATGAAATGTTAAATTAAATTAAATACGACTCAACTGCTTGTTGGAAGAACTTTTTCTCCCCTTAACTAAGTACAATTAGATTTATAATTTTTGGCATATATTTGTGTAAGATTGTTACCGAACAGAACCTTCAATAAAAAGTTTATGTTGGAGTTTGGTTAGCGCTCGTTCACTTGTTTATTTTTATTCGTTTAGTAACGAATATAACTTGAACATTGAATGATATATTCATTAATAATGCATGAACATATTTTAGACTCGTATACAATAATATTAGTGTTTGTATATTATTTATGAAATTCATTTATTGAAGATGTTTATGAATTTGTTATTGAAAGAATAAAACTCAAGATTTTTCTTTTTTCCATTGGTACAAAAACTAGAATTAGAGTATATAATATTCACGTTTATGAATAGAAAATATTAACAAATTTTGTATTTGTTTTTTTTTTTTTTTGGCGAATCACCAAAATGATGGAGGATTAAGGCAGATCCTCAACCTGTGCATTAAATGAAAGAAAGTTTTACAAAGCTTCAGAAAATAGAGGCAATACATAACAAGCCTGATAGGGATAACCTGGTTACTTCGGGTCGGGTTAATACATGAGCCTACTTACCGGCCCAGCAAACGCGCCAGCAAGCGCGAAGGCCCAGGCCCGGCAGGCCCGCGAATCAAGTCTGTTCCGCGAATCAAGGCCCATGATCTTTTCTCAACTGCCATGCAGATTTGATGGGCAAGATTATAGGGAGTTAGTTAGGGTTTTGATTTGGTAGTATAAATAGGTGAAAAGAACTCGGAATTAGGGTTCGGACTTTGTATTCTGTAATACTATCTGTAAACTCAAAATTCAGTGAAAGAAACACCTCGGCAAGAGTGATTTTCTGCCCGTGGACGTAGATCTCCGGATCGAACCACGTAAATCCTGTGTTTTTTCCATATTGTTTACGTCGATTATAGTTATAGTTCTTGACTACCGGATTGCGCATTATCAAAGCCTATGAGGGAAATCTAAAACATGGGAGGCCTAACCCATCAATGTGTACAAATTCTTTTAAACTTGGAACATTAGATAACGAAAAGAAGTCTTCACTCGATCTTCTTTTGACGGCTATATTTGCAGGATGGTCCGCTGTCGAATTCCCCTCTCGGTGTATATGTGTAAGCCTCACCTCCATCACCTAGGAGAGTTTTGCAAAATCTGCAAACAAATCTTGAAGGGACCAATGACTCCTTGCATTTTTGCTAAGCAAGTGAAATAACACTAAACAAACATCCAATAAACAAACTCAGTTTAAACTCTGATTCGCTAAAAACTTAGCAGATATAGGGAGTTTGCAATTGCTTTTACTTTTGGAGAAGTGATGAAAATAACTGATTATGAAAGTAATAATTTTTAGCTTGTAACTTTTGTCCCAAATCAACTTCAATTTAAGCAGAAGTTGTCATTTACAAACACTCTCTTCAACTTATTTTAAGTTAAAAGTTCAAAGCACTTATAGGGGGTGTTTTTCTTTGCTTTAGTTTTTTAAAAATTGATTAAATTTAGAAATTGTGGTAAAAGCTTAAAATCAAAAGTAGGTAATATTTGAAAATAAAATTAATTTTGGTCAAACATAAAAATTGGAGTATTTGATACTTAAAGCAGCTCTTAGCTTACGAGGAAGAGAAAAAACTTCTATTATTTGTTGAAAAGTTATTTTCTACTTTTAAATTTTGACTTAAAATCACTTTTGTTGTAACTGAAATGTTTTCTCAAACACTTAAAAAGAACTTTTTTAAAATTATAAGCTGAGAAATATTTAGGAAAAACAAATGCAAACATCCTCTTAAAACATTTACAGACACTTTTATAATACTTGAACAATTTAAAGCTCAACCCAACTCGATTTATGCTCGAACCTCTAAAAACTATTATAAATACTAATTGAATAATTCAAAGTTCGGCTAGACTCGATTCACCATGGCAAGTATAAAACAAAGCGTCGTTATTTTGTCCAAGAAATGATGACTCTGGCAAATTATTAGAGTAAATAACAGTAGCAATTTTAGCAAACTTTTCTTGTGCGAAAAGAGAGAGTCGCGCAACTGGCAACTTCCTTGTTCTTTATATCAGCATCGTCTCTTCCTCTGTCATTCTCTCTCTCTCTTACACACAGACACAAAGAGAGAGGAAGAAGTTTATAGAATTAATGAAAGAAAGCCTAGAGAGAGAAACCAACATATGTACTCAAACTAAATAAAAACCCTCACCGGTATACTATACCTCCACTTAAATTCCCTCTTTCCCGGTTTCCGACGATGTCTGAACCCGGTTTACGTCACCCGGTTCACCACCTCGACCCAACCGCTCAAGAGTTCTTCCCCAGCTCCAATTTATCCTCAGTTCCACCTCCAATTTACTACCCCCACCCTCCGCCGCCGTACGAGATACAGCCGGTATTTCCTTCAACTCAGCCGGCGTCACCGCCGCCGCCGTTTCATCCAGTAACCACGATGTCATCCCGGACGTTGCTGCTCAGCATGGTACCGTCCTCCGTGAGTGAATCAACGGTCCGCCGTGAATTGGAAATCTTCGGCGACGTTAGGGCGGTGCAGATGGAGCGGCGGCGCGAGGGTTTTGTCACCGTACATTTCTACGACGTGAGAGATGCTGAGGCGGCGCTGGCAGCTATCCAGGAGCAGCACATGCAGCAGCAGTTCCGCCTCGGCCGCCATTACGGCGCCGTTTTAAACAACTCCGTTGCGTTAATAGGCGTACCGCCGCCGCTTCCGCCGCAGGCGGCGCGTGGTCTCATTTCCGGTCGGGTTGTTTGGGCACAGTTCATCACTCCGGTTACTTGTAACCTTCCGGATGGAAATAATCAAGGCAGCCTTGTTGTATTCAATTTGGATCCTGGAGTTTCTGCTTCTACTCTCATGGAGATATTCGGAGCTTTCGGTATGATTATTTTTCATTATTTTTAATTATTTTATTGTATAACAGATGTTTCAGGGTGAAATAATGGAGTAGAGATCTAGTGAGATTTTGTATGGGGGCAAACAAACGCTTCGTTTGAAGTCTTTCTCCAAATCGATGGGTCGTTTTCTTGACCATATTTATGTGAAAAATATTTGTCTCTTGTGTATCATTCTCGGTAGCTGTTTTTAATGCGTCGTTTGTTGTTTTCTAATGGCGAAAAAGGTCCCGTGAAGGAACTCAGAGAAACCCCAAACAAAAGGAACCAAAAATTCGTGGAGTTTTACGACGTCCGAAACGCCGCCGCCGCCATCGACGCCGTCAACGGCCAGCAAATCCACGGCCGCACCGTCGTCATTGAATACAGCCGCCCCGGCGGCCAGTACAGACGACAACCATGGAAACTCCCTTCCTCATCAACCAAAACCAATTCTCCTTCAATGAAGAACAATCATTCAATCTACACAAAATGTTCGCCGTCTCCATCTTCGATGGAATCGATTCCATCTCCGACTCAATCACTGCCTCCACCGCCCCCGAGGCGGCAGAATTACAGGTGGAAAGGAAACCCTAGCGGGAGCGATTCGAGCAGCGGGTCGTCGTCGCTCCATGGATCAGTGTCTAATTTATGCATTAGTAATGGAAGTGAGGAGAGCTCGTCAAGTTTCCGACGTCAGAAGCCGAAGAAGCAGCCGGCGAGCTACGGCGGCTGCACTCGGCCGTGGAAGGGTGGTGCGGCGGCGAGGCGCGGCAAAGATCATGATCCTCGTTTTCTTATCAACGAAGATGCGATAGTGGAATCGAATTGCAGAGATTCGCGAACTACTGTTATGATTAAGAACATTCCTAACAAGTACAGGTAATATTTTGCTTGTTTCCATGGCGAAATTATTCTGCTGATTATACCTTCATCCATGGCGAAAATAATTGATTTGACTTTTAATATATATATTTAAATAATGAATTGGTGCGCAGTCAGAAGTTGTTGCTGAACATGCTGGATAACCACTGCATTCACTGCAACGAGCAGATTACCGGCGGCGATGATCAGCCATTGTCCGCTTACGATTTCGTCTACCTCCCCATTGATTTCATGTGAGCTTCTCTCTCTCATCTCTATATACGTTTGAAAAAGTGATTAAAATTATAATTTATGTAAAAATAACTTATAATATTAATAATTTTGAAAGAAAAATAGGATTTAAATTATCTTTTTTTGTGAGAATAAATAAGAACATCTCTTCTCTTGATTTACATAGGGTTTAACTTCTAAATGATTAATTATGGTAGAAACAATTTCTGAAAGAGTTGGGAAATAAATTATTTGATAAATAAGCACTTCTCATCTCTCGATTTACCTAAATGAAGTAGATATAACTATATAAGCTTCATTCTTGCTGCTTGTAGCGTCAAACTTCTAATGATAGCTTATATTCAGCCCAAACCATAAATCTATTTAATACTCCCTCCGTCCCGACTGAGTTTGCACACTTTCCTTTTCGGGATGTCCCATCTAAGTTTGCACACCCTTAAAAAGGAAAGTTTTCTCACAATCTCCACCCTTAAAATCTCTACTTTCAATCTTCACCTTTAAAATAGTCAACCAAAAAGCAAAAAACAGTTTTTCTTAATATACGTGCCGGCTCAAGTGTGCAAACTCAGCCGGGACGGAGGGAGTATAAACAAAACCAACACTAACCAAGACTCATTGTTAATCAGTAAATAATATTAATAAAACCCATGCGATGTATTAGTTCATTCTCAAAAAATTTACTTTAATTATTTAATCAATTTTTATATATAAAAGTTTTCTTATTCGAAATATTTAATCAATTCTTATATATGTTGATATATTAGCAACAAGTGCAACGTGGGATATGGGTTCGTGAACATGACTTCCCCAGAAGCAACGTTAAGGCTCTACAAAGCTTTTCACCATCAAAACTGGGAAGTTTTTAACTCCAGAAAGATCTGCCAAGTCACCTATGCAAGATTACAGGTATATATTTATATATACATTTTTTTATTTTGAACTATTTTTTTATAAAAGTACATAATTCAAAGGGTTAATTGCAATAACACCAAACCATATGGGCTTAACTAATAAACCACATAAATATTTTTTTGGCCATTTTTCACGTGACATGCACGTGAGAAAATTTTAATGGTTTTTTTGTCCATGCAATCGAGTCGGTTTTCCACCCATTTTATAGCTCATTAGTGGAAAAACAAACTTAAAAATTTTGTCACGCACAACTCACATGTAGAAATACGCTAAAAATGGTCGGAAAGGAGTTTGGTGGTTTATTTATCAAACTCAGTGCTAAAAAAAATCTGATGGTTTTATGTGTAAAGACTGATTGTTCGGTGGTTCATTTGATAAACTCAGTGCTAATTTTTTTTTTCGATGGTTTATGTGTAAAGACTGAGTTTATTGGAGACTTGGAGTTGGTGCTATTAATCATAATACTAACGTCCTTTATTAATTTTGATGAAAATTAAGGGATTGGAAGCATTGAGAGAGCATTTCAAGAACTCCAAGTTCCCGGGCAACGCGGAGGAGTACATGCCAGTGGTGTTCTCACCACCGCGTGATGGACGGACGCTCACTGATCCTATCCCGATTATTGGCCGTGACAGCCCTCCGTCTTCGATGGACGAAGATCAATTGGAACTGTCTAGTGAAGTAGTAAATGGAAATGACTGCGGCATTTACTGAAGAGCCTGCCTGCTGCTCTAATCTCTCTATATCTAGTGGCTATGGTACTTAATCTGGGGTAAATAGCGAATGGGTTCTGAGCCCATTTCTGTCAGCCCATTCTCCCATGCATGAGAGGCACACCCCCACCCACCCACCCACCCACCCACCCACCCAAGCCTAAGGCCTTTGTGTTTGTATCATATGTTTACTTAGAATTAATGTTAAGCAATAATATAGGTTCGAGGCTTTTTTGTACTTGTTCATTACTGTCTAATGATGCTTACTGGGACTTTTGAATTTATGTTTATTATTTATATTTTGGTAAATTGTCTCTTTTGTCCCCTTGGCCGCTTTTGAAGTTGGGATAAATAAAATAGGGAGGGGTAGTAATTTGGATCATTGGTTCGAGTACAATTTTGAGACGAATTAGGTTATATGCTAAAAATGATATGGGATATATAACTATTAAGATAAATTAATAATTTCGGTATTTATGTACTTGTTCATTAGTGTCTAATGTTGTGGAATGTATGTTTATTACATATCATTTTTCAAGAGTAAATTGTACGTATCTCATTATTTAAAATTTTAATGGTGATTTATTAGTAATAAAAAGTTGCGGTACATCGGAAATAATGAAGCATCTGTTATTAGGCACTTAAAATGGTGATTTATTTTTTCGTTTTTCCTCATTTCCCAAACAAAATGATGTTATATTGTGCATTTTACCTAATATTGTGTTACGTAAGTAAAACTATGGGTTCGTTTGTTTAAGATTGAACTCGGTAGATTTAGAGGAGGGAATTTCAATAAATCACGCTCACTAACTTCCTCAGCCAGATTTGACCTAGCACTCTCCAGTCTTAAGCAGACGGACTCTCTTCTCTTTACTTTCCTTCATTTTCGAAATAAAATTATATTTCATTTTTAGTTTTGTAGTGCATTTTACTTTTTCTTTTTGTTCTTTTTTATAGTTATGTACATAAAATTAGATTGTTTTGGAACCATGTAAAATTAGATTTTTCTTTTTGAAATCATGGAAAATTAAATATAATGTGAAGACATTTTTTTCGAGGATACAATTCGTGTTTTTTAGTACGTGGGGAAATAGGGTGTAGAATGGATTTAGGATCTATGATTTTTTGGTTTTATGCATGTGAGCATGTCACGGCCAATTTCATCAAACTACAAGGATCTTACATGTGAAGACAATTTAAAAAAAATTATACGTAGCGGATACACGGACCTCATTTCGTGTGATAGTTCAACTTAAGTATAATAAAGAAAGATTTGTTATACCGATGCAATTTTCAAAGATACTATTTTAAGGATTTGAATATAACTTTTTGCCTAGGTTTTGTGACCGCACTGTCGGGTGCAGTCAAATAAGATGTTTTATTTCCTAACTATTCCTAACAGCAGCTAGAGCAAGTCAGGGTCGATCCCACAAAGAACATGAATTAACTAAATAATCGTACTAACCACTTCTATATAAGTACTAATAAAATAACTATAATAAGGGAGAATTTTGATTTGATTTAATTAACTAACGCAAAGAACTAAAGAGGATTTAACTAGTGAATAAAAAATATCCCGCCTTTAATCCATCATCCCTCTAGCCTGAATATCCATGTAACTAATGCAACTACTTAACTAATTAGTTCTGAGACCCCTACTCTAAGAATTAACAGGTACGCTTAGCTAACCCTTGTTATCCCGTAAGTATAATTAATCTTAAGAACTTAGCAATTAATCCTATCCAATTAAGTAGTCCTAGGAGACGCTCGCTAGAACAATATTAATCAGACGCATAGTGAACTAAGGCAACGAAATAGGTACGGTGTTGTACTCACGAACGTGGTACAAGTGACCGCGACTTTGTGTTATCCTAGCGAGTAACCATTTTTTGCTACTTTTGGGCACAAATGCATAACAATTACGGATTATGAATTCATGACCTAGCGACAGCTATATGCCTATTACTAGGGTGATCAGTCCACATAACAAACATATAAAAGATAGAGTAATCCAATAACACAAGTAATCTCAGAACATAATTAAAGTAAGCAATTACTGAATTAATTACATAAATAACAGTCTAGGGTTCAACATAGTCAAAGACGGGAAAATAAACGCTTAGCCGATCATAGCGATCGCTAAGAACAAACTAATAAAAGAAAACATAAAACTATAAAACCCGAATCGCTGAATCTTGAATCTTCGTGTTCTTCAGAATTCTCACGTCCGAGCTCTTGAATCAATGTAAAAGGTCTCCCTTGATGTCTAGAGCCTTGAGATATTTATAGGAGTACATCTATAGGATAAAGAGGGATCAAACCTAATTGGAATAGGAAAATAAGTCTAAAATTCGTTTTTGAGCTTGTGGGCCAAGTAATGGGCCGACACTGCATTCCTTTTCCAACTTCAAAGCTGTTTTTGAGGGTCTTATGGTCATTTCTGGGGTTTTCTTCTTTCATGCAAAGTTGTATCTCTTCAAATCAGTTTTCCAATGCCACCAATTTCACCTTAATCGGAGTTGTAGATCTCAAGATATGGCCAAAATACTAGAGGTGTATCAATCTGTCTCGGCCGAGAATGATTGTCTCTTCCGAGACTCTTCTACAGCCAGAAATCCGAATTCTCTGACCTTCTAGCTCGGCCGAGACTCACTAGCTCGGCCGAGCTCAGTTTCCTGCAGCTTTTGGGGTCATTTTTCTTGGTTTTTGACTTGTGGGACTTGTTCTCAACATCCATTCTTAGTCGAGTTCGACTTTTTGGTCTAAATTCACCCAAATAACTTCAAAACAAATCACAAGCATCAAATTGCCCAATAATGCAAATACGAGCAATACACAGTCAATTACGCATGCAAATGCCACTAAATAGACACTTAACTCGACCTATTATGCACACATAAATACGTTTACCACTTTGGTAGTTCAATAGTATCGTCCTAGTAATATATGGTGCAAGTTGAGAAAATGTGATTTATGCATGCATTTTGGGCTCATTTAATTTTCGAACTTCACTAAAATATAGGTGTATAATATATTTTAGTTGAATTCCTTATTTTGTGAAGATGCAATGCGTTTGTTTATTTTGTAGTGGATTTCACGATTTCGTAATTAAAATTTCAATTGCGCCTTTGGCGAGTGGACATAATGTTTTTGTAACAACTCAAATCAAGTGATTCTTGGTTTATTGGAAAGACGAGGAAGAGATCTACAACTTTCAAGAAGAACATATTCTCCAATTCTAGTTTCAACATCATCAAAATTTCATTTGAAGTGAATACTATATTTTGGTCCATGCTGACACATCTCTAGTAGTGGATGATTTTTTGAGTTATACATATCAAATAGATATGAAAACGGTGCATTGGAAAATTAACTCAATCGGTATGACAAACGTTTTTATGCTCGTTTACAAAAATTTTGGCCTATTATTGCTAATTTCATTGCCAACAATAAAAATGGTACCTAGGACTGTGAAATCATCACATATCATATTTTCACACCCTAATATTAGAAGCAACTTGCGTACCATCGAGGAGACATCAAGAGCAAAACCCCGACCTCAACATTGGTTTTATCTTTTATTTATTTTCCGTTAGAAAACATTGATTACTCTAAATTATTTGTATTTCGTATATTCACATGTCTAGTTAAAATCCCATTATTCTAGGATTAAAGAGTAAATTGTAGATTTGTAGTCAGTCATTTGATTTTATTTAGTTAATTAAGTCCCGTTAGTATTATTAGGCCTAAAACACATACAATATTATTCAATAAAACTGAGAAGTTTGAGATTTTTTGTGAGGACATTGATTTTTAACGTGTTTAGAATTTACATTTATAGCAGTCAATAAAAGATTGTGGTTCTTACTTGTAATCTACGATTTATTCGCTTTGAGAGGACTTTTAAACTAATTTAGTTACCATCTTATAGAGACTAGAATTCGGTATAAACGTCTTAAATGATACACAAATGAAATGAACTCCTAGAACAATTTCTTACTCTTTGATTATCTTTCGTGTCTCAACCAGTTGTGACCATAATTAGTTGTATGAATCATAGAGCTAATGCTTGTTTTAAAAGAAAAAATGTAATAATAATTGAATAATAGTTATTAAAATTGTTGAATTAGATGGTCCCATCTCCACTCAAACGAGCAAATCAATAAACAAACAGTATGATACATATACCCATTTTAGATTATTATTATCTAGAGGTGCCCATCCGATTCCGGGAACCGAACCGATTGGAACCGTTGACCACGGTTCCCGGTTCGGAACTGGAACCGATTTTGACGAATTGGATACGATTCTTGGTTTTATAGCTAACCGGGCTGTTTTTTGTTTTTGTTTTTTTTCTACATTTAAAATCAACGGTCCAGATTAATTGACCGTTGGATGATCCAACGACCCAAATTAAATGTCCGTTAGGAGAGGTTCCGATCCGGAACTGGAACCGGAACCCAAATCAATGTTTGCTAGAAGATTGGACAAAGGCCGAAAAAAGACAACAAGCGGAAGACTTCGACTTTGACGAAGAGGGAGATTACATCCCGTAGGAAATTTCAACCGGTTCATCCGAGGAAGGAGGCAATGCTTGAGCTTCAACCGATCACAACCAAGATCATATTCAAAAGGTAAGCAAGGTAAGAAGAACTACGTGAGCTTTGATTCATTCACTAAATGTCAGACGGTCAATGATACGTAGGCAATTTTATTTTAAGTTAAAAATTAATTACTAATTTTTTACTTAAAATAAAACTCAAGTCCAATTTTTTTTTTCTTTTTCCTTTTCTAATATTCCTTGTAACTTGTAATCTTGTAAGATTTAGATTTTAACTTGTAATAAGAAAAATTGTAATTTGAATCATTGAATGTGATTGTATTTTATTACCGAATGTCCGAATCCGAATTTGTATTGTTTAAATTTGTTATTAATAAAAATGATCTCTTGTTTATTGTTCAATATTTTTAAAGTTCCGTTTTATTTTTTAAAAAATGAAGAAATAAATTTATGCATAATATATTATTAAAGAAAAAAATGGTTCTAACCGGAAATCGGGGAATCGGGAATCGAGGAATCGAAACCGTGTAAATTAGCACACGGTTCGAATACGGTTCCCCTACCCCGTAGTTCCGGAACCGGGAACCGGTTGAACACCTAATATGATCTGCAGAATAATTTTCTGCGGCGTTTTCCTTTACTTATTAATAATTTTTACCCTGCGTATGTGTCGGCATTGACTTCTTCTAACCCCAAATAGGCGTGTCAACGGGGCGGATCAGGTTGGGTTTCTGGATTTTTTTTTTGTTAAAAAACTTGATTTTTATTGTTGAAGTCAATAGGATTTTAATTTTTAGGTTTACATTAACTTTGTTTCAATATTTTTAATTTTTTTAAAATTTAATTATTAAAAAATAGAATTTAATTATTTAAATTTACTAGATCTAGTCATAATCTAATATATTAACTAGACATATATATAACATATTATATATAAAAATTTATATTATAAATACATATATATATTTTATATTTCTTTGTATATATATATACATATCTATATAATAATACATAATATATATTTAAAAAAAATTATACATACATAGGAGCGGGGCGGGGCAAGGCGGGCGGGATCCCTGACCCGCATCTGACCCGCCTCGTGGACGGGGCGGGGCGGGGCGGGCCCCATTCTTCATCGGGGCGGATCTTGCCCTGCCCCAAAGGCCTCGGATCGGAGCGGATCGGGGCGGGGCAGATCAATTTTGACATGCCTAACCCCAAATCTGCAAGCATACGTACATAATGACTTCTTTTATTGCACTTTTCTACTTTTATTATATATATATATTTTCTTTTAATTTGATTTTTATATACATCAAGTTTATGGCTGCATTTGTTTAGGGTTGAGTCAATTTATCGTGGATTGAATTAGATGCAACACGCGTTTGTTTATGAGTCTAGGCAAATATTTGCCCTCAATCCTTGTCCGCGTAGTAATCAATCATTCGATTAACTATCTCTTATACACATCATCAATCAAATCCAGTTCTCAATAGAACTTTAATCAATAACCAATCATTCTTTAACTACCTTTTACCCAATCAAATCACATTTACTACGTTTTATAATCTATGCCAACTCCAATTCAATCTCCAATCAACACAAACAAACATTAATTTATTTATCCTAACTTACTAATTTTACTTTATTTCTCACAACATACAGTATTACAGTTATCCACAATCATAAACAAACGCAGCCAATATTTATAACCCATGAAAACTTGAAACTATTCTCACATTAAATTGTAGCTCATTAAAATATTTGAAGATGATATTATGCCGATAATTAGTGACCGAGAACATTGCTTCTTTCTAATTTTTTTCATTGACTATCACTTAATGTTTACAAACTTTTTTAATTTCCCAAATGATGACTATTTGCTTAACAAAAATATACAAAATAAGATTGAAGGGCTGAATAGATCAAAATAAATGTACTGATACGTATAGATTAGAACAAATCATATAATACGTTTTTGCCTATTTTATTGTGTAAAATAACTAATCAACATGCAATTCATATTTAGCGGTTTGACTAAAATTTTCTCAAAACATCATATAAGATATTTGCGAGTTTATAAATTCTTAAAGTACGTGTAACAAAATAAAATATTAAATAACTTATAAAATGTAAACATAGTTAAGCTTTTCGAGCTTATAATTAAAAAAAAAAAAAATGAGTTCCTCTAATCCGTTTTATTTTTTAAGATCTTATAAGTTACATTTGAATTTCACATACTACGCACATAAACACACTTCACACACACATCACACACACTTTTTTCACATGCACTTCACATACACTTCATACACAATACATGCACTTCACACACTAATCAAAATGTATATTTGTTATATAGTGACTTTTAAATTATTCCTCAAATTCATCAATTGTAAAATTATAAGTGCTTTTATCTTAATATTTTATTAACTTTTCAAATAATTTATAAGATGTTAAAATTTATAAGATACTCGAGGAGTGTGGCTAGCCAAGGTGATGGCAATTGCAGGGTTTGTAAAATCCCTTATGCAGAACTTTATTGGTATTATTTTCTTAATATTTACAGCTTTCAATATCTCTGATTTTTATTTGTACAGCTCAGTGACTCAATACTTCTAATGATGGACAGGATGAGGATTTAGTCGATTGCTATTGTTGGTTCATCCCTCGCGGTTGAGGAACTCGACCTTGGGTTTGGTCACTTTGTTGGCCACCTTGGTTATTATACCGAAAGTTTGGATGATCTCTCCATCCGGGATTGTAACTTTGAGAATAAAGATCATACCTCTTTCCCCCGTTGAAGTTGCCAATGGTGTTTGCGTGAGCTTCGATCTCTTCATTCAAGATTGTACATGTGTCGGTATTATGCGCGGTGGTTTAACAAACCCTACATGGCCTAAGGGCTTGAGTATTGCCCGAGGCTACCCTTTTGACAAAATTAGTGAGCTGCTCTAATTTGTCATCAATGGTTGAATCATGTACCTCCCTAACCGTCCTTGTTGGCTCACGACAGCCAAATTGTTGGGTATTTGCAGCCATCTTGGAAACTAATGAATTTGAGCGACTGTACAAGTCTTGCCAACCAATGCTCCTCCACTTGCTGAGTCGATCATTTTCCGGTCGGTCAAGGACAGGCCTTCATAGAAGTACTGTATAAGAAGCTGATAAGTGATTTGGTTCCGTGGGCATAGCAACTAACTTTTTAAACATTTTCCAATATTCGTATAGTGTCTCTCCTTGGCATTACTGAATACCGTTGATTTGCTTCCGAATATTTGTGGCCCGAGAGGCCGAAAAATACTTCTCAAGAAATTGTCTCTCCATTTGTTCCCATGTTGTAATAGAAGCCGGTGGGAGGTAGTATAGTCAATCTTTGGCTAGATCTTTCAAAGAAAAGGGGAATGCCCTTAACTTTATTTGCTCCTCTGTCACCTTTGTAGGCTTCATACTTGAACATAAAATATGAAACTCCTTGAGATACTTATGTGGGTCTTCTCCCGAAATACCGTGGAAAGATGGTAGCAAGTGTATAAGACCCGACTTCAATTTGAAAACCGTGTCCTCTTCAAACTCGAGAAAGGTAATACATAGGGGTTGGTGTGTGACCCCCGTGTTTGCTAGCTCCTTCATGGTCCTCTCTGGTGCCCTTTCATTCTTCATTTCTTCTCTCGGTTCTTCTTCGGGTTCAAGATTTAATCCTTCAAATTCTCCATAAAAATTGCTCTTGCTTGCCCTCTCAAAACTCGTTCTCGAAGAACTATATCAGGTTCAAACAATAGCTCCTTGTGCCCTTGAGCCCGTATGAACATCCACTGTATCAAGGTAAGAACAATAGCAAATGATTATCAAAATAAAAAAAGTAACAAAAAATAATTAACTAGTATGATAAGTGCTTAACACTAAAAATAAAATCGTCCTAACACCGTTCCCCGGCAATGACGCCAAAATT
This sequence comes from Ajuga chamaepitys, assembly GCA_958295605.1. Taxonomy (NCBI): domain Eukaryota; kingdom Viridiplantae; phylum Streptophyta; class Magnoliopsida; order Lamiales; family Lamiaceae; genus Ajuga; species Ajuga chamaepitys. Next base: position 51,347,324 of record OY282508.1, on the reverse strand, counting down.
TGGTAGCAGACGCGTCATTCGCCTTACCAAATTAATATATATATATATATATATATATATATATATATACTTATCCTTGATCTACTACTCTAATTAGTAGAGTGGTAAATAAAGGTCGATCCCACGAGAAACGATCGAACTTTTTTGCTTTATGTATTAAGCTATTATGATCAAACAATATAATATAAATAAGCTATTACACAATAAAGAAGTTGGGAGAGGGGGGAGGGGGAGGGGGAGGAGGGGGGAGTTTTGATGGAATCACAACTAACACCTAAATTTATATTAAGCAACTCAAATAACAATTACTCTAAAAGTAATTAGCATATTGATAATTCAAGTAAACAAAGATAAGAGAATGATTTTTGGTTTTATAAATGATAAAAGGATTCAACCCTTGATCGAGTATCCCCTTGCCTCGGATAGTCTATATAATTGATGTTACTACCTGATTGATTTAGCCTTAGAACCCCTACTCCAAGATTAATAACAAGCTCTATTAACCTTGTTGTCTCTTAAGTATAGTTAATCAAAACAAGCTCTTCAATTAATTCTACTTGACTTATCAATTCCTAGAACAAGCTCTCTAAGAATCAATAGTCAAATGCATTAAGAATCAAGACAACGGAGTAGATACAACATAAAACTCACAAGCTCGGTTTTAGTGGTCGAACTCTATGTTATCCCCAATAAAATAAGTCCATTATTCGCTACATGGGAATCAGATTTATAACAATTATGGATTACAAGCTCAATTCTAGCAATACACAAACAAATATTCAAATGGGTGATCAAACCACATTTCAATTTATAAGTGTGAATCAACAATCCCAAATAACATAGAACATCCCAAAACATAATCCAATCGGTTAATAACCGTAAAAATTACATAAACATCCTAAATCCAAGGTTCAACTAATGATCAAGGGCTGAAATTAGAGTGCTAGCCACTCATATAAACTATTACAAAGATAAAACAAGTGAAAATCAAAGAAGACATTATAATAAGATAGAATGAACCAAAAGATTGAGTTGATAATCTTGATCTTCAACCCTCTTCAAGTTCCTTGCTTCACATGGTGAGTGGTGTCTGAATATGTGTGAGAAATGGGTGCTTGGTTCGTTGGACTGGTCGCGACCTTTTTAGCTCGGTTTAACTCGATTGGTCGCGGTCGCGACTTCTCGCTCAAACCTCTTCCCTCTTGTTTCATCCTTGACTCGTTCTTCGTTCCAGACTTCTTCGAGACTTGTTTTTGGTCCTAATATTGCTTGTATTGTCTTGAAACGAGTTTAAACACATTAAATGGTCCAATAATACAAATATGAACAATACACGGTCAAATATGCATGCAAATATCACTAACCGACACTTAATTCGACCTACAATGCATGCACGACACGTTTACCAAATCTCGTATATGAAGACAAAATTGGAATGAAAAAATCAAATGAAAGTAAGAAGAAGTGGAATGAAGAAATAAGATGAAAGTAAGAAGAAGATGAGATGTGTCGTGCGTGAGAGACTGTTTCGCAACAGAAGCAGAGTGACAATTCTCAACTTCAATTCTTTTTTTTTTTTTAAATTAAAATTTACAGTTTTCTTTGAAACAAACTACTGCCGACATTCGTTAAAATTGAAATTTCAATTTTAGAGTCCAAATATCATAAGCCCATATTTATTACTCCAACTCCAAATTCACCCCACTTTATGTCCATATACTCAAAAGCTTTCCTTATTTTAATTATTATTACTATTATTTTCATTAATTAAAAATCACTTTATAATTTCTTCTATTAGATTTATGATCAATAGTATTAAAATATTTTTCCGGATTAAATGTATTATTTGAGGAGCGAGAGTACGAACCTAGGACTACTGATTAAGTTACGAGCATTTGCATCATTTCAATCATCTCATTTCCAGGTGCGAGTTTATTTTAATTAATAGTATATGTTGGATTATATAGGCGTTTACTGTTATCAACATACTACTTGGCCATGTTGTAATACAATACAATTGATATGGTACTCGGCTACATGTCTCATTATAATACAACTGACGTGCTACTTGGCTACATGTCTCATTACCATACAATTTACGTGCTACTTGACTACATCTCAATCGTTATAACTTTATTACATGTTATGCCTCCTATGCGCTTTAAATTATTATAAATTGTGCCACCACGAGTTGAAGGAAGCTCACCCCAACCCATTATTGATCATCAGGTAGAAATGAAAAGAGCGACTGAAGAAGAGACGGAGCCGGGATAGCATATGGTGGTCTTCAATTACTATTAAACTTTAAATTGGACTTGAAATTTGGGTATTTGAATAATGTTGTTTATGCTACTTGAATTTCTTTTATCTCAAGTTTGGGCATATGATAGGTGATAGTTAAGATATTATGTGGGTTGCTGGTATGTTTGGAGTTTATTATAATCTTAGTTATATTCGATTGCATAGTTGAGTTTTTTTCATTTATGATTTCTTATATTAGGTACATACTAAGAAAATATTTTTTATAAAATTATTACTTGTTTTAAGTTATTTAAAAATATTAGAGAGTTGTGCTAGTTTTCTCATTAAATTAAAATACATGTTAGGATGTGTTAGTTTAATTAATTTTTATTCATTTTCCGCCGCAATTAACTGATATTATTTTTAAACTTTTCAAAGTCTTATAATGCGATGTATATTTTCAAATTAGTTTTTAATATACTTTAATTGGTAAAATATTGGGATATGGTAATATTGAAGATTTTTGTTAAAATAGTCCTTTAGTAATGACTTGATTAATACAAAATAGTTCCTAAATAAATATATTAAATATATTTAATACTTCATAATTAGCTAAAATTACTCCAGAAAATCGAGTTGCTACAAAAGTCAACTTTGAGTTTAAAGACGTGAAATTATTAAAGAGAAGAATTAGAGGATCTCGTAGAGATTGTAATAATAAATTTACTTTCTGCAATAAAACAAATAAAAGAAATTGTACAAACAATTTTTTTTTAATATATACTAGAAGTACAATCTCTATGTAATGTGTTTAAAATGAGTGTGCATTAAGATAATGAATTATTATAAAAAGAAAGAAAATATTAGAATCTAAACTTAATGGTGCCCTTGCACATGGGAGTATTTTGTATTTTAGCAAAATTTGGAAATAAACGGATGTATTGTCTGTTTGACTGTTGTGCTATTTGTGTTATGTGGTCAAACTATGATATATATATATTTAGAGAATGGTATCTCATATAATCTGAATGCTGCAAAATGTGTAGTATGCTTTTCGGGTAAATGTGCAGAGATTTGTCTCTCTTGACTTTTTCATTTGGTCAACTCATCACTTTCCTTTCATACTTTGTTACTTCCATATCTAAAGACTAAAGGTGATACTTCATGGGACTCCGCGGTTATCCATGCTAAATAATTAGGATAAAGTTTTGTGAAAAAATTAGTGTATCCGCTCGTAAAAGTGGCCCGACCAATTAAATTGATTCAGTTTTTTCGATATTTTGATGAACTGACTTATAGAAATATAGGCCGAAGTATGTTGTACCTGATTTGATGGAGCTAAAAGTTCAATGGGCTCGAAATCGATGGAAAAATCTTAGTATATTTAAGGGGATAGACTGAATCGGGCTCGATAATTTTTGGTCTGGTAATAATTGGAGACAACCAAACTCGACATATGGTGCTGGCCCGGATCACCCGAATTACCATCTCTAACCACTAGAGGTGGCAATTTAGACGGTCCGGCGCGGCCTAACCTACAGAGCCAATGCAATATGTCGGATTATGGATGGATCGATCCAAAATTTCGCCGGACCTTAAATTAGTTTGCCCAACCCAACCCAACCCCTTAATATACTAAATTTTTTGGGTCAACCCACAGCTTGTCGAAATTTTGACCCATTGGATCGGGATTGTTGGATCCAATGGTACGTCGAGCCAATATATATATGGTCCAACCTGTTTAAAATGTTGGACGAGTTGGACCAAACCAATTTTATAACCTTTAGTACTAGCCACTATATCCATGCTTCATTTTCATCACCATTGTTAAAAAGTTCTTGATATACTATTGTAACAACAAAGTTTATTAAATGTATAAACACGAAAAAGATTTCAAAATCGATTATTCGGATCAAAAGAGTAAAATTTACAATTTTGTGAATCCTATCTCTAGTTTTCCTCTGATTCTTCTCTTCAATTGTATATTCGAACTTGTTGATTTGAGTAATGCTAATCCAAAGCTTGTAAGCTTAATTTTGAATTAAATGCCATTTCTTGCCAAATATTAAAAGCTTGTAATTGCAAATGAGCCAGTTAGCCCAAGCCATTAGTCCCCAACACCAAAAGGGGCAATTTTTGAGTGACATGGTGAAGAATTCAAAGGAACAATGCCAAGTAATTCTGCTAAGGAGCGGAACCGAGTATGAAGGACCAAAGCTACCGGTAGATGGTGACCAAGTGATTGAGAAAGAGCATTTAGAAGAGAAAACCAAACCCAAGGATCGTGGAGAATCAAGTGAAAAAGGGGTCATGAAGCCAAACTCCACTCCTAACTCTATTCCTCTTACTTATGTCCCTCCCCTCCCATTTCCACAAACTTATCAAAAGAAAAAGTTGGATAACCAATTTGCTAAGTTTTTGGAAATCTTAAAAATATTGCATATTAACATTCCTTTTGTTGATGCTTTGCAACAAATGCCTAATTATGCCAAATTTTTGAAGGAGGTGATATCGAAGAAGAGGAGGTCGGAGGCATATGAGACGATTAACTTAAACGAGGAGTGTAGTGCCGTGATTCAAAGAAGAATCCCTCAAAAGAGGAAGGATCCAGGTAGCTTTACAATTTCTTGTATTATTGGGGATAAAAAAATTGAAAATACATTATGTGATCTTGGGGCAAGCATTAATCTCATGCCACTTTATATATTCAATAAATTGAAAATTGGAACCATCAAACCTACCACTATCGCTTTGCAAATGGCGGATAGGTCTTTGACCTATCCGAAGGGGATAGTAGAGGATGTGTTGATCAAGGTAGGTGAGTTCATAATCCCGGTGGATTTTGTAGTTTTGGACATGAATGAGGACAAGGAAATCCCCTTGATTTTGGGCCGTCCGTTTCTAGCAACGGGTGGAGCCCTCATTGATGTCCAAAAAGGAGAACTCACCTTACGAGTGAATGATGAAAAGGTTACTTTTTCAATTTATAAGGCAATGAGGTTTCACAACGTGGATGAGGTTAATGTTATGGAGGAATGTAATGCTTTAGACTTGTCAGATATCAATGATACAAGAAATTTCCTAGCTTCTAGTGATATTGACTCTTTAGAGATTTGCTTGCACGATTCTATATTTGCATGTACTAACAATGAAGCTAACAATGTTGATATTGAGGATAGTGTTAGTGCATTGAATTCTTTGCAGGAGGTATCTAAAGAGGAAGTTTCTTGGCTAAAACTGGAGGATGAGGGGTCAAAAGAGCTAAAGGAGTCTAAGGGAAAAGAAGACGAGGGACCCAACGTTGAACTGAAACCTCTTCTCGACCACTTGAGGTATGAGTACCTCGATGAAGGTAAGAAATTTCCGGTCATCATTTCTGCATATCTCAATGAGAGTGAATGTGAAAAATTGATTGAAATGTTGAAAAAGCACAAGAGTGCTATTGGATGGTCCAACTCGGATCTTAAGGGGATTAGCCCCGCTATTTGCATGCATAAAATTCTAATGGAAGAGGACTATAAAACGAGTGTGAAAAGTCAACGTAGGCTAAATCCAAATATGCAAGAGGTGGTGAGGAAAGAAGTTTTGAAATGGCTTGATAATGGCATAGTCTTTCCTATATCCGATAGCAGCAAGTGGGTGAGTCCTACCCAAGTAGTGCCTAAGAAAGGAGGAATAACGGTAGTTAAAGTGAGTGATTTAGAAGAAGTAGCCACTAGGTTGATAACCGCTTGGAGGGTTTGTATTGACTACCGGAAGTTGAATGCAGCTACTAGGAAAGATCATTTTTCCCTTCCATTTCTTGACCAAATGTTAGATAGATTAGCCGGGTATGACTAATATTATTTTTTGGATGGGTACTCCGGGTACAATCAAATTATGATTGCCCTGGAGGATCAAGAAAAAACAGCTTTTGTATGCCCATATGGCATCTTTGCTTTTAGGAGAATGCCCTTTGGCTTATGTAATGCACCGGGTACTTTCCAACGGTGCATGATGGCTATTTTTAGTGGGTTGATCGAGAATGTAAACGAAGTATTCATGGATGATTTTTCTGTTTTCGGTTCATCATTTGATCATTGGCTGTTTAACTTATCTCTAGTCTTGCAGCGTTGTGAAGACACTAACCTTGTATTAAACTGGGAAAATTGCCACTTCATGGTAAGAGAAGGTATAGTGTTAGGGCATAAGGTTTCAGCTGCAGGCTTGGAGGTAGACCGAGCCAAGACAGTTTCCATTGAAAGACTACCACCACCAACCAATGAGAAGGGAATCCGAAGCTTTTTAGGCCATGCTGGTTTTTACCGAAGGTTTATTCGTAATTTTTCGAAAATTGCTAAGCCTTTGTCTCACCTTTTGTTAAAAGATGCTGCTTATGTTTTCGATGATACCTGTTTACAGGCTTTCGAGGTGTTAAAGAAAACATTGGTTTCGGCACCAGTCTTGGTATCACCTGATTGGAACCAACCTTTTGAACTCATGTGTGATGTGAGTGATATAGCAGTCAGGGCAGTCTTAGGACAGAAGAAGGATAAAATCTTTCGAGTGATATGTTACGCGAGTAAAAGCCTTGACCCGACCCAGTCAAACTACACAACAACTAAGAAGGAGATGTTAGCAGTGGTATATGGATTCAACAAGTTTCGTGCCTATCTTGTGGGCACGAAAATGATTGTGTACACCGATCACTCACCCATCCAGTACCTCTTCGATAAAAAAGATGCCAAGCCAAGACTCATCCGAGGGATCCTGCTTCTGCAAGAATTCGATTTAGAAATCAAGGATCGGAAAGGATGTGAAAATGTTGTAGCCGATCATCTTTCGAGGATTGAGAATGAGGTGGACAAAAAAGGGCAAATGGAGGTGATCAAGGACACATTTCCCGATGAACACCTCATGATGGCTATTGCTCGGCTCCCGTGGTATGCTAACATTGTGAACTACTTAGCTTGTGGAGCACCCCCACCAGATCTCTCGTCACATCAAAAGAAGAAGTTTTATCACGAAGCAAGGTTTTATATGTGGGATGATCCATACCTTTTTCGAAGATGTGCTGACTCGATTATCCGGAGGTGTGTATCTGAGGAAGAGGGTCGAGAGATTATCGAGCAATGTCACTCTTCACCAAGTTGGGGACACTTTGCAGTCAACAGAACAACAGCTAAGGTGCTTCTAAGTGGATTCTATTAGCCAACGATCTTTCAAGATTGTCACGACTTCATCAAGTAATGTGATCGGTGCCAACGAACCGGTGGGATCTCGAAAAGATATGAAATGCCACTTGCCAATTCTATTGAAGTTGAACTGTTTGACGTTTGGGGGATCGACTTCATGGGACCATTTTCATCATCTCAAGGCTATCAATACATTCTGTTGGCAGTGGATTATGTTTCCCGAAGGGTTGAAGCCATCCCTACATCAACCAATGACTCTAAGGTGGTACTAAGATTTCTTGTGAAGAATAACATCACTCATTATGGAGCACCTAGAGCATTGCTTAGTGATGGAGGGTCGCATTTCTGTAACAAATGGCTCAATGGTTTATTGGCCCGGTACGGTATGAAGCATAGGGTGACTACACCATATCACCCTCAAGCGAATGGTCAAGCCGAATTAGCTAACCGGGAAATCAAACAAGTCCTCAAGAAATCAGTAAGTGGAAACCGAAAGGACTGGGCTCTAAAGTTGGATGATGCATTGTGGGCGTATAGAACGGCCTACAAGACACCCCTTGGTATGTCTCCAATTGTATTTGGAAAATCATGCCATTTGCCCGTGGAGCTTGAACATCGTGCATATTGGGCGATAAAGAAGTTGAATTTCGACTTTCAATCGGCTGGGGCAAATAGGGTGTAGCAATTGAACGAACTTGATGAGTTCCGAAATCAAGCATTTGAGAATTCAAGGGTGTACAAGAAAAGAGTCAAGAGGTTTCATGATAAATTGATCATCGAGAGAGAGTTTTGTCAAGGAGACCAAGTCCTTTTGTTCAATTCTCGTCTCCAACTTTTTCCCGGGAAGTTAAAATCAAAATGGTTGGGACCCTTCACAGTCAAGAGAGTGCTACCAAGAGGAGTTGTCGAGGTACTAAATACCGACGGGAGCACGTTTATGGTGAATGACCAAAGAGTGAAGAGGTACTTTGGCCAAGCACAAGAAAGAGAAGTTCACCAACTCTCTTTGGTTGAACCGCATTGAACCAAGATAAACAGGCGTCTGGCTGAAGACGTTAAACTTAGCGCTTGTCGGGAGGCAACCCGGCGGTTCAATTTCTTTAATTTCGTGTTTTGATTAGTTAGATAGTTTAATTAAAGTGTTTTTAAGCTTTTAGTTTTTGAATAATGGCAGGTAAATGCAAGAAATGACAAGAAAAGGATTGGGATGCAAAATGGATGAGAAGGGCTTAAAAAAACGGGTGAAATCTCAAATTTCAGGTGTTGACCGTGCAATGTTGCACGACCCGTGCAACAAAACAGTGAAAACCCCAAATTTGGGGTTGTGCACGGTCACGACCATGCACGGTTGCACGGACTGTGCAACATCACAGTGAAAACCCCGTTTTTGAGGTCGTGCACGGTCATGACTGTGCACCCTAGCACGGACCGTGCACGACCTGGGCAGAGCCATTTTTGAACGCGAAAAACACACCCAATTTCATTCCCCCTCTTTTCCAACTCGCGAAAAACACACAAAATCACACACAACCCACAAATTCAACACAAAAGCAATCAAATCCTTGGAGAATCAACACATTCAAGTCCTACTCTCCTAAAATCACAAGGTATGTCCACTCAATCCTAATTAAATTCGAAAGTTTGGGCTAATTTTATCAAATTTGGGTTTAGATGTGCATCTTGCATACAACTTCGAATTTCTTGATGCTTTGTGGATAGTTTATCTTGGTGAGTGTATATTGTTGATGATTGAGCATAAGGAGTAGATAAAACTTGAAATTGTCAATTCGGGATTAGAAATTCATTGGAGAATTTTATCGAACACTTTATGTGCAATTATTTTTGTGCTTGTTTTGCTGATTCAATGCCAATTGGTGCCTATTCTTATGATTGTTCCAATTATATACTCCAAATTGATTGTAGTATCGAATAAATTTGTGAACATTGAGGTGTAGAGAATGTGTAAGTGCAAGATATGTTATTTTCTTGATAAACTGATGTTTTTTTATCCTTTTGCACTTCATGGATATTATTCATTCACCTTAATAATCATTAGAATTAGTATGTGTTACTTGCTTGAAGTCGCTGATTGCGGTTGAATCAAACTAAACTGTAGTATGATATATTGTAAGTGTTCTTAATCCCAAACACATACTACAAATTAGTTTGAATGAAGCACTAATGAAATGCATTTGATTGCTCAAGAATGGAAAGCTTTATTGTGGAAATTGTGTGTTATGTGTGTTATTTGTTGTTAATATTAATTTGTGATCAAACTAGATATGAGGACTTATGTAATTAGGAACGCATTTATTTTTAACATATGCCTCAAGTCTAGTTTGAGGGGTTGATGAGAAATTGTCTCACTTGTTTTGGGTGATTGTAGGTCATATCTTCTCATACCGAATATGGGTCCAAAAAGAAAAGCTGCAAGGGTAGGAGAGTCGAGTTCAAGGGGCACACAAGAACTCGTTGAGCAAAGTGAATCCGAGGAAATTAGTCCGAGTGAGTATGGCATCAATTTCGGCCGGATGTGGGAATCAGAGACGGTCCGGAAACGTTGGAGCAAGTTGGTCAAGAGAAGGATTATCCCGACTCTATACCCCGACCCACCAACTATGAATGAGTTGGGCATCCGGGAAGACGTAGAAACTCTAATCCGACGAATGGATTGGAGTTACTTTCTCTATGGGTGTTGGCCAACTTATAAAGAGCTGGTCTTGGAGTTCTTCTCAACAGACAATGTTGTAATGCACCATGAAGAAGCCTTGAGCATGACATTTCGGCTGGGGAACCAGCCCCGGGAGCTGCACTCGGGACGAGTGGGAGAGATCTTCCGATTTTGGACCACTGGCAACTTTACACAGCATGAAGACTTCAACTCCCAAGAATTCTGGCCTCAAATCAGCTATCAACCGGATGCAACACCATCTCACCCTACCAACAATGCTAGCAGATCAAAGCCGACTGAAATTCGAAACCCAACATTCAGATATTTGGCTAAGATTATGCAGCACACCTTGTTCACAAGGAATGAAGCAGGAGGCCTCCAGGGGGATGAGCTGTGCATGATGGCACCCCAAAAGGTCCGATCAGCACCCCACCTTATGGGCCAGTTCAATTCGATAGCATACGAAACAGGTGCTATACGAATTGGAGGCTTCATCACTGCCTTAGCAAGACACTTCAAGATCAACCTGTCAAGATATCAACCGATGACAGGTGACTCCTGGATAACAACAAAAATTCTTAAGCAATCTCATTTCATCAAGTTGTCGAAGGAGGGAGTGTGGATGTGGCAGCAGCGAGAGGGTGGACCATTTCCCCTACCCAACACCACCTTGACCACAGTGATGAGGCCTGAAAACTGGCTAATGATGACCCCGGCCCATGTAGAAATGATCCAGAAGGGGCCAACCGGAGCTCAACTTCTGCCCAGACAAGTGCCTACAGAAGAACAGATGGAAGAGGATCGGGAGATCCGAAACATCGAGGAGGGATTTTTTGGACAGCGAGGGGGGGAGTCTTCCTCCCGACAGCGCGGGGAATCCCCAACAGTCATGGAACGGTTGAGAGTTGTGGAGGCAGCCATCCACGAGCTTAAAGAGCAACAACAACTGCTTATGGCCAACCAAACTGACGTGATGAGAACTCAGCAAATCTTGACAACGGGCCAAGCCACCATCATGGGCGCGTTATCAAAAATCTTGGAAGCCCAAAAGGTCAGTTCTAAAGAAGAGAGACGGATGGCCAAAATGTTGCAAAAACTCGAGGATTTAAACGTACAAACCGGTCACCATGATCCAACGCCACCCTCCCCTTAGTGGGGAGTTTGTAAGTTATTCGCAACATCTCTACTTTTTGAACTATTTTAACGCATTTTGAAATTTAGTTTAAAATAATTTGAGGGGGGATGTATGTTGCGAAATTCGGAGGGTAGTTGCTCGTCTTTCTTGTGTTTGTTCTGCCAAACTAGAATTATGTTTTGATTTTAATGTAGTTTTTATTTTGAACTGTTAATTTTTAGTTAATTTGTTAAGCTATGTTTGTCTTTAGTTGTTGATAGCTTGTTAATTTGTTGATTTTAATTTATTAATTAAAAAAAAAAATTACGTTAATGAGGTATTGGAAATTGTTGTCAATGATGATATATAAAATGGTTTTTGATTGAAAATGTGATACATGCACACACTTGTTTTGGAACAAATGATAAATCACAATATATAAGCCGGTGAGCTTTTGAGCCAAAATGAGGAACCCTTACTTTTGGAGTTCAATATTTTCCTTGACTTGTGTGATGTTGATCATGTGCATAGCACCTCTAGAACTTGCCTTGCGTCTATTTGAAATCATGAGATATATATATGAGCATTGAAAATGATTTTAGGCGATCTTTGATTTCAACCCATCTTTTAGCCTAAAAATCCATTTCTACCCCTTTATATAAATTATCCCTAGTAAGCCAAGTTGAACTTGTGGCCTTTTCTTGATAGCTCAAATCACAAGCCATATCCATCTTTTAAATCTTTTTTCCTATACTTGGATCGAACGAGTTAAAAGAGGAAGTAGAAGGTAGATATGAGTGAGGGCTACAAAGATGATGAGAATGAGGTAATGAATATAGAGCGGGGAAGAAAAGAGAAAAACAAAAGGGAAAACCGAGCATTCTCAAAAAAAAAAAAAAAAAAAAAAGAGAGAGAAAAAAAAGAAGAAAGAAAGTGTACCTATCATTTCAATTGAATGTTTACAGCTGAGAACCAATAAACGAGTCAAAGAATCCAATGACATGAGTAATTTTGGTTGAATTAGGAGTCAAATTTCTAACTCACATTTGTGAAAAAAAGAGTTGGTTGTGGTTATTTGGATAATGTGAGGAAATACAGAAGTGTGAAAAGTGAGAGTGGGAGTAAAACTTATATGAGGGCTAGTTGAGTGCAACTCAATCAATCCAAGTTAAGTCTCTACACCCAAACATATCTCACCTAGTCCAAAAACCCTACATTACAACCAAAGCATAAGACCTTTCTGATTCTTTGCTCGTAGTTATAAAAAATGACAAAGAGATTAGAAAATAGGCAAGCATATGGTAGGGCATGTATATGTATACAACTTGAGCGATACACAACCTTGTTATATACACTTGAGTGCTTGAGTGATACACTTGCCTGTGAGGATATTGTGATGATTCAAAAAGTCCTTAACTTGTGATGTTGCATAGATAGAATGTGTTCTTAGTCTGAGACATACATTTCCAAGTAAAACCGATGATACCTATATGTTTTCCTCCAACTGAGAAAGAAAATCTTCATTCTTTTGATATTATTTGCTCAGGGACGAGCAAGGGTTTAGTTTGAGGGGGTTGACAAACGGGGTTTTCAATCACGAAAATACGCTTAGAATAGATAATTTATCGTGTGTTTTTACATTCTAAGCTCTCGTCAGTCATATAATTCGTATTTTCTTTCTCTCGTCGAAAAAACTTTGTTTTTGAGAATTTTGTAGGTAAAAAAGGTGTACAAAGAGTTGACAAGTAGAAGAGGGTCGAAGAAATCAAGAAAAAACTCGAAGAATGAAGAAACGGGCCAAAACTGAGCCGTGCACGGTCACAACCGTGCAAGCCTTTACAACCGTGCACGGCCTGTGCGCGCAGAAGGCAAGGAGCCGCCCACAGATAGGCACACGGTCATGAGCATGCGACCATGCACTGACCGTGCATGGTCTTCCAGAAAGTTGGTGTTTTTCGGGGTTGTGCACGGTCACGACCGTGCACGAACACCAAAAATGTGAGATTTTCAGCCCCAAACTTTTTTTTTTTTGCCCAAAGCCCCAATTGGGTGTATAGGTGCCCTAATTTTGAGTTTTTGCTAGCTAGCACATTTTCATTAGTCACTTTTTAGAGAGAGAGAATCAAGGAGAGCATTTTTAGGGATTCTACTTGGGGATCAAGAATTGTCTTCTTAATAGGTTTTATCTTTCTGATAGGGATAACCCGGTCACTTCGGGTCGGGTCGATACCTGAGCTCACGGACCGGCCTAGCACGCGTGGGCCCAGCAAGCACGTGAAGGCCCAGCACGCGTAGGCCCAGCAGGCCCAGGAACACGCGTTGGCCCAACAGGTGGTTTGTTCCGCGAATCAAGGCTCAGGATTCGTTCCCAACCGCCATGCAGTTGGAAGTAGGCGTGAGAATAGGAAGTTTGTTAGGGTTCAGTTAGGGTTTAGGAAAAGCTGAGTATAAATATGAGAAAAGAACTCTGAATTAGGGTTCACACTCTGTGTGGTAAATTGCTACCTGTAAACTCAAAGTTTTAGTGAAAAGAAACACCTCGGCAAGAGTGATTTTCTGCCCGTGGACGTAGATCTCCGGATCGAACCACGTAAATCTTGTGTGTTTTCGTAGTGTTTACGTAATTTTCTGTTAAGGTTTCCTGGATACCGGATTGCGCTTTATCAATTGGCGCCGTCTGTGGAAACTGTAAAGCAATTTTTGACGTCTACAGCGTATTTCAGAATCATGGTGACAACTCGTTTGAATCAATCTCGTCACGGTGATCAGTCCAACCAGGATCCACCCGTGGATCAGGTCTTGCCGCCGAGGCAATTGCCGGCAAGGAGTACATCTCCTCATCAGGGCAATCGAGGCCCGGTTGCGAATCCAGACAATCAGTATTTACCTCCACCCCCTCAAGATATGCAAAACCCTAATCCCGCTGCTGCCCAACCACCGGTTAACATTCAAATTACCCCAGAATTGCTCCAGGCTTTCTTACAAGAGCATGCCCATGTTCTTCAAGACTGGGCGGCTAATCGCCAACACCCCGCGGGGCATGCCGGACATGATGCCAATCCCGCGGTGCCTCCACAACGTCAGCACTCGCGTGATCAACAAGACCCGGGGCATCGCGGGCGTCAGGATCGGCGACGGGAACGACCTGGTTCCTCCGAGGACCATTGGAGTTCTAACGAATCACGACCGCGCAACGATCAACCTACTGATATGGATCGCCGTCGTCCGCTCAACGCGGCTAAGAGAGTTCGTTATGCCAATCCTCATGCTCTAGATCTTCAAGAGTATGAGCGAGTTCAGCGCAATGTTGAACTGGACAGAATTCTGGGCCTTGATGCCAATGGAGATATTATCACACCGTTCTCCCCAGAAATCATGGCCACCACCCTTCCCGAAGGGTTCAAACGGCCGGCCATACCACTTTATGATGGCACCGGAGATCCGGCCAATTTTCTTGGAGCTTTCAGACACAACATGCTTAGCCACGATAACATTACCTCCCTCCATTACTGCAAGATTTTCCCTGAGTACTTACAGGATGAAGCTCGGGTTTGGTTTGATTCTCTCCCACGCAACAGCGTATCTTCTTTCAGAGAACTCGCCGAGCACTTTTGGGCGCGGTTCGAAGCACGGGCGAAGCCCATGGCCACCCTGGCCGATGTCATGAATATGGAACAGCGGGACGGTGAAACTGTTACCCAATTTCTTGACCGCTTCACAGCGGTAAGCCTCAAGGTGGGGAATTGCCCGACGACGTACTCATCAACGCATTCATGAATGGACTCCGTCCCGGAGCACTTTACACCGAGTTAGTTCGAAACACACCGGTCACAACCCGAGCACTGTTCAAAACGGTGTGCAAATTTGCTAAAGCCGAGGAGCAGACTCGCCAGAAGCGTGAGAAACACGCTAGCAAGCGGCAGTCCGACAAAGCACAAGCCGGGCCTAGTACGCGACCTAGTGCATTTTCCCGCCTGACCCCGGGGCGTTCAGAATCCCGAGGCGATATTCCACAATTGACTCCGTTGACGAAGTCACGAGCCGAAATCCTTTCTATTCACAAGAACGATCTGCGACCTTGTCCGCGGATGACTGCTCCTCCTGAGAAGAGGAATCGTGGAAAGTGGTGTGCGTACCACCGAGATCATGGGCACGAGACAGAGGAGTGCCGAGAACTCAGCAAGGAAATCGAGGAATGCCTGAGGAAAGGTTTCTTGCGCCAATACATTGCGCGGACCGATGACAAGCCTCGGACAGGCCAGAATGGGGGGTCGTCCCATAATCGTGGAGGTTATCATGACCGCGGTACACAACAAAATCGACCGCCGTGGCAGAATAATCGGCCAGGGCCTAATAATCACGCATGGCAAGATTCTGGCAATCGCCAACAACCACGTCTTCCGCCACCACCTCCTCCTCCGAGAGGACCCGGAGACAACGCGCCTCCTCACGTAATAAACGTGATATATGGGGCCCTTCCCACCGGGGCCTCGCGACATGCCTTAAAGGCAGAGGCTCGACGTCCTCCTCCCGAGGAGCCACGTCATAAGCGCCTCCATCAATCCGAGACTGTCATCTTCACGGATAGGGATCCGGTTCCGGAGATAACACCTCATACTGACGCTATTGTCATCGACATGACTGTAGCCAACATAACAATAAGGCGGGTTTTCGTGGATAATGGGGCCGCGGTGAGTGTTATATTTGCCGACTGTTTTCAAAGGATGGGGATTCCTCGGGAACAACTTCGGCCGGCCCCCGGGCCACTGCAGACTTTCACTTAGGGTGAAGTCCAGCCAGAAGGTGTCATCACTCTCCCGGCATCTTTGGGGACTTATCCGGCAATAAAAACCATTTTCGTGGATTTTTATGTGGTGAACTCCCCATCACCGTACAACATGATCCTGGGCCGGGACTGGCTTACCCCCGCTAAAGCCATATGTTCCACGTATCACCTCGCACTAAAATTCCCCACTTCGCATGGCGAAGTGGCTATCCGCGGGAGTCAGCGGGTTTCAAAGGAGTGTATGTACGTGGCACTCAAAAAGACTGCTAAAGTTCCTCCTAAACAGCAGCTTCAGGTGGCATCATCGGCTCTGGAATCTCGGGAATGTACTTCGTTGGGAGATGCCACCGCTCAAGTACCACTTGATCCGTCCAAGCCGGAGCAGACTGTAACCGTCGGAGCCGTGGATGTGCCATGGTTGCATCAGGCTATAATTCAGACCTTGCGAGAATATTCCGATGTCTTCGCATGGTCTCCTTTAGATATGCCCGGGGTCTCTCCCGACATAATAACACACAAGCTGAATATTGATCCCAGCATAAAGCCTATCCAGCAGAAGCAAAGGAAATTCGCCCCGGAGCGAAATGACGCAATTCGAATCGAGGTGCAACAACTCTTGGATGCGGACATCCTGTTCGAAGTATATTACCCCTCCTGGCTATCAAATCCAGTAATGGTGGTTAAGTCCAGTGGGGCATGGCGGATGTGCGTCGACTTCTCCGACCTCAACAAACATTGTCCGAAGGACTGTTATCCCCTACCTTCCATAGATCAAAAGGCCGAGGCCATAACTGGGTATGAGGCACTTTGTTTCTTAGATCTGTACAAGGGATACCACCAGATCTTTATGGATCCACAGGATGCCATCAAGACGGCATTCATCACTGCTTTCGGGTGCTATGCTTTTAAGAAAATGCCCTTCGGGCTCAAGAACGCCGGAGCCACATACCAGCGTCTCATGGACCGGGTTTTCCACGGCCAGATTGGCCGCAACGTCGAGGTTTACGTTGATGACCTTGTTATAAAAAGTATCTCCCATTCTTCATGTGTGCAAGACATTGCCGAAACGTTGCGCACCCTGCGGAGCTACAATTTGCGCCTTAATCCAGCAAAATGCACTTTCGGCGTCGGCTCCGGCAAGTTTCTGGGTTATAAGGTTTCACAACACAGTTTGCAGGCTAACCCAGCCAAACTGCGGGATGTGCTAGAACCGCAGCCACCCAAGACATTCAGGGATGTTCAGCGCCTCACAGGTGGTTTGGCGGCCTTAAATCGATCCTTATCTAAAGCGGCGGAGCGACAGCTCCCATTCTTCAAAGTTGAGACAGGCGAAGTCCTTTGAGTGGACTCCGGAGTGCACCGAGGCCTTCGAGGCTTTGAAACGTCATATACAGCAGCTGCCTACCTTGTCAGTTCCTCTCCCCGGAGAGCCGCTTTACTTATATTTGGCTTCCGCCGAGGAAGCTATTAGCGTGCACTCGTACGCGAAGTCAATGGGGTTTAGCATCCCGTGTATTTCGCAAGTCGTGTTCTTCACGGGGCAGAGACACGATACTCCGTGTTAGAAAAAACTGCTTTGGCAATTGTTATGGCAGCTCGGCGTCTACGGCCATATTTCCAAGGGCGAGAAATACGGGTTCTGACCAATCATCCTATCCGCCAGATTCTTGTCAAACCCGAGGTGTCTGGGCGCCTCGCAAAGTGGGCCGTCGAGTTAGGTGAATATGATATTCAATACCTTCCCCGTCGAGCAATCAAGGGACAAGCACTCGCCGACTTTCTGGCTGAAACCCCGGGAGACAATCATGAGTCTCCGACAGACAGTGATACACATCACCCCGCTATCCATGTACCCTCACATAGGAAATGGCAACTATATGTGGATGGAGCATCCACAACTCGAGGAAGTGGTGCCGGGGTGCTTCTCATCAACCCCGAGGAGGTTGAAGTTAAATACGTCATCCGATTCAAGTTTAAGGTGACTAATAATGAAGCGGAGTACGAGGCAGTTCTCGCCGGGCTCCGGCTCACTCAATCTTTAGGTGTTCGTCATCTTGAGCTCTTCACGGACTCCGAGATCGTGTCCAAGCAAATTCAGGGGACTTATGTCGCCAAGGATGAAACAATGGTCAGGTATCGTGCTCTAACACTCAAGCTCATGTCAACTTTTGATGAAGTTATTATCCAGAAAATACCGCGTGCTCAAAATGCAAGAGCAGACGCACTCAGCAAGTTGGCCTCCGCGGTCCGAACTAATATATCTCCGGATATCATGGTCGAAGACCTATCTCATCCAGCAATTCATGAGGCCACAGTTTCGGTACTGACCGATAGTGATCCGAATTGGATGACTCCTATCATCCAATATCTCCGAGATGGAATCCTGCCCACTGACAAGCTACGAGCTCGGCAAGTTGTCCTCAAAGCCCCCAAATACTCCTTTCATGATGGAGTCTTATACCGGCGGTCATACCTACAACCGAGTCTCCGGTGTCTCGCTCCTGCCGAAGCTACCCAAGTTCTGCGGGAGGTTCACGAAGGGGCCTGTGCCAGCCATATCGGCTCCCGGACATTAGCCAAGAAAGTTCTCCGCTGGGGATACTATTGGCCAACCCTGTTCAACGATGCTCACGACTTAGTGACCAAATGCAGCAAGTGCCAGCTGCACTCCCGTGTAAAGCATCTGCCACAGACCGAGCTCACTGGAATCCAGAGTGCGTGGCCGTTTATTCAGTGGGGTATCGGCATTGTTGGCCCATTCCCCGTTGCTCCGGGAGGATTGAAGTTCCTGGTCATTGCCGTAGACTACTTCACTAAGTGGGTCGAAGCCGAACCACTTACAGCCATTACTGGTCAGAATATCTTGAAATTTGTGTGGCTTAATATTGTTTGTCGCTTCGGCATCCCGAGCACTATTATCTCGGACAACGGTAAACAGTTTGCCAACGATCCATTTCGGTCATGGTGCGAAGAGCTCCACATCAAACAAATTTTCACTTCGGTTGCTCACCCTCAAGCCAACGGGCAGGTTGAAGTCACCAATCGGACATTACTCACGGGAATAAAGAAGCGCCTGGATAATGCCAAGGGTCTTTGGGCTGAAAACCTTCCACAAGTCCTATGGGCTTATCGCACAACACCGCATACCTCTACCGGGGAGACTCCTTACAGCCTTACTTACGGTTCCGAAGCCGTTATCCCTGCTGAAATCAGTGTACCAAGCCCCCGCCTCCTCACATTGGTTCCAGAGGATAATGACGAGGCTCTCCGGGCGAATTTGAATGAGCTTGAAAATCGCCGTGACCAATCATTCATTCAACAGGCCAGGTGTAAACAACGAGCAGCCCAGTATCATAACCTCCGGGTCCGGGGAACTCAGTTCAATGTCGGGGACTTAGTTCTTCGGCTCAATTCAGCCAGTAAAGCTGCCCCCGAGGGGAAATTACATGCTTCTTGGGAAGGTCCCTACCGAGTCGTTGCCGCACACGATTCTGGATCCTATCAGTTAGAGCATCTCAACGGGACCCCGATTCCCCGAAGCTGGCACGTCACTAACTTGAGGCGCTTCTATCTGTGAAGGCCAAATCTCAAGTACCATCTTATCTTTAATTTCTTTTATAGTTGTTATCTCTCTTTGTACTTTTGAGTTTGCTCCGGCACTTATCGTTGAATAAAAATTCTTTGCTTATGCATCTTACTGTGTTTTCCTTTACGTTACGGGGACGCCCTAACGCAATCATATTATCATTATTAGTCTCCGGACAATTAAACCTCTCTCTCTCGGTCCGTCCGAGGAGATTCGCATTTTAGTCCCCGGACTCATATCACTTTCTCGCCTGTTTAACCGGAGAAGTGGTTACTCTCGCCTGATCCGTCCGGGGAGATTGGATTTATCCATATTGTGTTCCCGAACACCCAATTAAAATAGTTAATAATTTTTCCTGTCGTGTTCCCGAACACCCGATTAAAATGGTTCGTAACCTGTTGCTCTCATTAAACCCGTTTGTACACACTACAACAGTTTTATTATCTTCTGAACATTACAACATCAAGAAGTTTTTTACATAAGACTTCAAACATAAAAAAAAAAAAAAAAAAAAAAAAAAAACAACAACAACAAAAAGGAGAAAACCATTATTTACGGCCCCCCGAGCCAATACTCAGCGCTCCGGCGTTGCTGCCTGCTTCTCGATCTTCGCTGCGTCCTCCGGGACCCTGAAGTTCTTCGGCCTCGGGCTCCGGCTCTTTCACCAACGCGAGCTTCCCTACGCCGAGGACTTGCTCTGGGCGCTTGCCTAGGGACTTCGTCTCTAGTCCGCGCTCGGTTACTTGGTTGTGGCGCGGACCTCGGGGTTTGGGCCCACTGCTCAGGTTCCCACTCCTCCGGAGCCATCACTTCGATTTCCCTGGCCAGCTCCTCGACTATTTCCTCGGCGACCACAGCGGGTTCTTCTTCGATCATGGTCACTGGAGCTGGCTCTCGGATAACTATGCCTTTGCTCTGTCCGGAGGGTTTCTTCTTGTCCTTTCGAGGCGCTTTCGGGGTACCTTGTCTCCGGCTTGTACTGGCAATAAATTCCTCGGCAGAGGGCCTCCATCTGCCTCGGCCCTTTATCCCTTCATACATGCTCAGAAGCAGCTCTAGCACTTCTCGCTTCCTTACGAGCTCCGAGGCATCCGCGGGGTTTGTGGCCGTAAGCGCTGAGATTTCGCTCTGGATCTCAACGACCCGCTCCTCCACTTCTTCAAAGGTCAGAAGACCGAACTCCGAAAGTATCCGATCATACTCCCTCTGATGAACAAGGACGCGGCTCATCTCGGCAGCTGTAGTCCGGTATTTCATCTCGAAGTCTTTGGCTCTCTCCTCGGCCTCAACCACTTTCCTCTCTGCCGAGGCTACCTGCTTCTCTAGCTTTGGCACTACGTGCATTTGCAGATGATTCTTTTCTCCGCGGAACCACTCAAGTGATTGCATGAACTTCTTTATTGTTTCGTGTAGTTCCGCGGTGTTCTAAACAGAAAGAAGAGTCAACCAGATCGATTATTCTCAAGTATGTAAAAAGTTGGAGTTCAGTTCGACAACAGACATAACTTGATCATGCAAGCAAAGGAAAGACAGAGAATCTGAGAAACAAAAACTTATATTTCACAAAACAGAAGTACACTGTTCCAAGCTCAGTACATCGATTCCTAACATTCCTAAAAATATACAACTTTAAATTTGCGGGGATCGACTGACCTCCCGCTCAGTTGCCTCAGTCTCTTCGGGCAACCCCTCTCGCCGGCCCTTGGACACTTCGGCTTCTCCTTCCTCAGTTGCTGCGACGGCTTCGATCGCAGCTGGGGCTTCGACCTCCATCCGTGGAGGGGGCTCAATGCTCCGGGGTGCGGTGACCAGCTCACCTCGGCGGAATGCCATGAATTCTTTGTCCTGGTCCACCTCACAGTTGGCAACTTCCGCGGCCGTCAGAGCCCGAGAGCCTTCACCATGGGCCACTCCGGCAGATTTGCTAGAGCCGCATAGTAGGCCTTCTCTACTCCGGCCACTGACTCAAAGTCATACCCGAATTCTGGACGATATACGTCCACATTCGGGTAGACCTCCTTCACTTGCTCCAGCAGCGCGGATCGAGTGGCCTGGTCCCTAATAGCCACGAACTCCGTCTGGAAGTCGAGGAACGTGCTGGTTTGGAATAACTTATCGGCGAAGGCCTTCAGCAACGCTCCCTGCCCTTCGACCACGGCAGCTTCCCTAGCCTCCATTTCGGCCCGCAGCCGCAGCACTTCACCCCGGAGGACGTTATTCTCCGCCTCCACCCCGCGCAGACGCGCAACCTCGGTTTCGACCAAGGCAGCCCTCTGGCGTGCCTCGGTCATATCATGGGTCAGTCGGTCATTGCGGGCCCGGAGTTCCCTGGCCACTTCGGCCAGCTTCTCCTTCCCCTCCTTCTCGCTCCTGCGGCCGAGGTCTAGGATACCTCGCGCCAAGCGCAGGAGTTCTTCAGCGTCTGCGCCCTCCAACCCCAGCAGACTCGGGGCCACTTGTTCAACCTGGACAATTACATGAAAAATGAGATCATGAGCAGCCTTCATAACACACACTTCGTGCACGTACGAATTACGAGCAGCGTTTCAAGTTTACCTGTGTGCTCTCCCCTACCCGGGGTCTTTTGGATGACGCTAGCGGAGTCCCGGTAGGCTCCGGCCTCTTCTTCGTTCCGGGAGGTGACCCCGCCGGCATAACCCGTTCTTCCGACCCCGCCGACGGTCGCGCACTTGGTGGCATCTTCCCCCGGGGAGACACCTCAGCGGCTTTCCCCTTCTTTTTGGCCGCCACCGACGCTGTGGGGCTTCCGGCAGGCTCTTTCCCGAAGCGTCCCACTGCATATAAATGCTATGGTTAATCTCACGCAAAACAACAGTTGAAAAAAGCAAGATACAAGGACTCCTACCCTCTTCGGCGCCTGCATTGCCCGAATAATACGGACTCAGCCCTGCCTCCTCCAATTCCTCCTCGGAACAGAGGATTTTGAAAGTCCCCACTGTCCGGAATGTATGTATCACTTCGGCCCCCGGGCTCTCCACAGGAAAAGTATCAAGAACCTCATCACTCCTCCACTTCGGGAGAGCTACTTTATTCCTAATAAATATAAACCTCTCCTTCCACCCCTCTACCTTACTTGGGTTTTGAACCTTGAACCCACCTCGGGCTCGAGGACTGAAGGAGTACCACCCCTTGGACTTCCCGAAGTTTTTTAGTTGGAAGAAGAACCTAAAAAGCTCTACGGTCGGTTCTAATCCGGCGTTTTTACACACCACGGTGAATCCCACTACCTGCCTCACCGCGTTCGGCGCTAATTGGCAGAGGGCAATACCGTAGTATTTCAGCAATTGGATGACAATGTCCCACAAGGGCAGTCTCAGGCCTATTCTAAGGGGATCTATATATACACTAATAAACCCCTGCGGTGGGCAACAGGCCCTATCCTCGGGGTTAGGGATTATATACTCTAGGTTGAAGGGAAGGTAAAATGACGGGAGTTCTCTCTCAATTTGCTCTCGCGACATCCGTAATGCTACGGAGGCCACCTCCAAACCCTCCTCCGCGCATGGATAGAAAGCAACCATCATAACGTTGCATTCCCGGCCGTCGGCCCTGTCTATAGTCCTAACCTCATTCCTCTCCGGAATGAGATATGATAGGGGGGGGATGTCTAACGGGGTATTCGAAGTCCCTAATTCTTCAATAGAGGCAGAAGATGAGGCAGAAGATGAAGAGGAAGACATACTTACTTGGGTTGAATTTGAGTGGGTTGATTTGAGAAGTTTTTGGTCTGAGATGAATCACGAGTGCAGATTTCCTCTTTTTCCCGCTTTCTAAACTGGTAAATCGCAATGAAGAAGATGAAAAGTTACTGTGCAATTACTCCAATTATATACGCAAAAACCAACGGCTTCGATACAGACTATTCAAATTCAGTGATGGGGATATAAACGTGCTCTTCACGCGCTTTACAGTTCCCAAGGCGCGTGGGGAACAGGTTTCTTGGAAGTCGCAGAGCGTGTCACTTCACATCCCTCTCTCTCATGATGGCGCCGCCAATCACATCAGCCTCACCCTTCGTCAGGAAGATTCAAACTACACTCCGGTGTACCCTCCACCTCGGTCATACTACCACACTCCGGTGCTCCCTTCATTTTGGCCAGATTACTCACTCCGGTGTACCCCCCACCTCGGCCAGGTTGTTATGTACTTCCAACGCGTTTCTTGCTTCTGGGAAATTCGATATCTCGATAAATGTCTTGTGCACTTCGGCCTAGCTCGACTCCGCATCCGCAGACTGCTCCGCAGAGTCCCCAGGGACGCGGATAGACTTAGTCAACCATAAACCCTTCGGCCCGCCAGCGACCACGGCCCTTCTTGCTTACGGTTCCACCCCGGTGACAACCGAAGCTCCCTCCTCGCTTCGGCTGGGGGGGGGCATCTGATAGGGATAACCCGGTCACTTCGGGTCGGGTCGATACCTGAGCTCACGGACCGGCCTAGCACGCGTGGGCCCAGCAAGCACGTGAAGGCCCAGCACGCGTAGGCCCAGCAGGCCCAGGAACACGCGTTGGCCCAACAGGTGGTTTGTTCCGCGAATCAAGGCTCAGGATTCGTTCCCAACCGCCATGCAGCTGGAAGTAGGCGTGAGAATAGGAAGTTTGTTAGGGTTCAGTTAGGGTTTAGGAAAAGCTGAGTATAAATATGAGAAAAGAACTCTGAATTAGGGTTCGCACTCTGTGTGGTAAATTGCTACCTGTAAACTCAAAGTTTTAGTGAAAAGAAACACCTCGGCAAGAGTGATTTTCTAGCCGTGGACGTAGATCTCCGGATCGAACCACGTAAATCTTGTGTGTTTTCGTAGTGTTTACGTAATTTTCTGTTAAGGTTTCCTGGATACCGGATTGCGCTTTATCACTTTCCATTTTCATTTAATATTTGTATGAACATGATTATGTCTATATATTCGTGTCTATTTCTTATTATGATTATGGTCGGCTAATTTCCTTAATCTAGGTTTAGAGAGTAAATTATGGGTGTTTAGTTATTATTAGCCGATTCATTCAACTCCGTGTTATGCTATTGATTGATTAATTGTTTAAAAATGTTTGTTGAATGATTTGATCACTTATTTAACATTACTGAGGATTAAATTGAAACCGAGAGGGGAGATCTGATCCGAGATCACATTAATTGACATGATTAAGCAATAAAACCGAGAGGTTTGAGCTAATTGTGGGAACTTAGGTCTTAAAATCGATTAGGAGTTGTATTTGATTAATCGACCGGAGACGGTGATTAATTATATACAATCAACACGTAATTCGCTCCGAGAGGGGTTTTTACATACGTTTGTGATCGTTCCTTGATACATAGCATTCGGTTAAAAGTTGGATTAAATTGGATTAGTAGTGATTAGATGCCCGTAATTGAAATCTAAGCCTAGATCACCCTTATTAATTGTTTAACCCCTATAATTTGTTCTCTAGTTCATCATATTAGTTTTAATTGCTTGTTTATTTAAATTTGTTCTTAAAATACCAAAAACCACTCATTTGATCGTCTAGTTAGCCATTTAAATGTTTATGTCATTTCACTTATCCGATATCGATATCAATCCTCGTGGGATCGACCTTGTACTTGCTTAGTACTACTATTGACGCCGTACACTTGCGGTTGCTCAATTTTAGTTGCAAAACTAATCTTGTGTCACCGCCTGAAACTACTTTTCCCTCCAACTGTTTCTAGCTTATTTTGAGCTGTTTTTCCTTCTGTTTCTGCTTACCCATAATCACTTTCCAACAGCTTATTCAGTTGTGAAGCCACACCACATTATTAGCTCACAATCTCCACCTTGGCTTCTCAACTAAGCCAACATACTCATCACACATACTTCATTCAAACATGGACTGTACCAAGATCACTCCACCTACCCTTGCAACCCAAGGGCCATCCTACAATTTACTTAAACAGTCTGAATTCTCACCAACTGGAGACAATACTGAAACTTGTCTCTAGTAAGTGATTTAGTCAACATGTCTGCTGCATTCTCCTCTGTTCTCACTTTAACCAAACACACAGATCCCTTATCCACTATATCCCTCACAAAATGTAGTTTGAGATCAATGTGTTTGCACCTTTCATGAAACACATGATGTATGGCTAAATGAAGAGCATTTTGTGAGTCACACTTTACTTTCACTAAATCCTGTTTGATACCAAATTCTGAGAGAATACCTTTGATCCAGACAGCTTCTTTCAAACCTTCTGTAAGAGCAATAAATTCAGCTTCAGTGGTGGATAATGCAACCACTGGCTGAAGCATAGACTTCCAGCTCACTGCAGATCCATACAATGTAAAAATGTAACCAGTTTGTGACTTCCTAGAGTCTACATTTGCTCTAAAATATGAGCCAACAAATCTCAACACAGCATCTTCACTTCTATCATCCAATTTCTTGAACGAAATTCCATAATTTCCAGCTCCTTCAAGATATCTCATTACACACTTTTATGCTTCCCAATGAGCTCTCCCAGGATTTGACATATACCTTCTCACTACACTAATGGCATGAGATACATCAGGATTTGTACATATCATAATGTACATTATGCTTCCAACAACATTTGAATATGGAATCCTGCTCATCTCCTTTTCTTCATCTTTATTCTTGGGCTTTTGTTGCTCAGAGAGCTTAAACTGCTGACCAAGAGGAACTGAAACGGATCTACACTCATGCATATTGAATTTCTTCAACGCTTTCTGCACATAATCGGTGTGATGCAACCACAGACACCCTTGTGATCTATCCCTCAGTATGTCCATCCCAAGAATCCTTCAAGCTTGTCCAAGCTCCTTCATTTCAAAATCTGCCTTCAGTTTATCTTTTACTCTTTTGATTTCCATCTTGCTTCTACTTTCTACTAGCATGTCATCTACATACAAGAGTAGAAACACAACCACTTCATTTTCAGCTCGCTTAAGATATACACAACTGTCATACCTTGATCTTTCAAACCCAATGTGCTTCATATGACTGTCAAATCTCAAATACCATTGCCTTGGACTTTGTTTAAGTTCATAAAGTGATTTTTGCAACAAACAACACTTATCTTCATTACCAGGTTAAATATATCCATCAGACTGTGACATGTATATTTTCTTTAAGCTCACCATGAAGGAAAGCTATTTTAACATCTAGCTGTTCTAATTCTAGATCAAACCGAGCCACTAATGCTAGCAACATTCTGATGGATGTGTGTTTCACCACTGGGCAAAAGATTTCATTGAAATCCACACCTTCTCTTTGGGTGAAATCTCTTGCTACTAATCTGGCCTTGAATCTGATCCTTTCAACATCTGTGACTTCAGTTTTCCTCTTGAATATCCACTTCTATCTGACTAATTTCTAATTTCTTGGCTTTTGAACTAATAGCCAAGTCTGATTCTTCTCAAGTGATTCAGTCTCTTCTTGCATTGCCATGAGACACTTATCCTTATCTGGTCCTTGAATAACTTCTGAATAATTCGAAATTCAATCTCTTCTTCAGCAGTCACAAGTGCATAAGCTGTCAAGTAATCATCTGCATACCTTGTGGAGGGTTTAACCACTCTCCTTTCCCTATCCTTGATGAATTGATAACCTTGGATATCTTGTTCATCATTCTGAACTTCTTCATCAGCTGAGTCTTCTGAGCTAGAATCACTACTTCTGTCAGATTTCTCCACCTTAACAAGAGCATCAGTGTGACTTGGCAGTATTAATTCTCTTCCAGTTTCCCCTGGTTTAAAAGGCAAAACTTCTTCACAGAATACCACATCCCTACTGATGATAATTTTCTTGTGATCTTGTTCTGAACACCTAAGCCTGTATCCTTTAACTCCATTTGGATAACCTAACATGATACATTTCATAGCTCTGGCATCCAGTTTAACTTGCTTAATGTGAGAATAGGCTCTGCATCCAAACACTCTTAGATGAGCATAGCTTGGTGGTTTTCCAGTCCAAAGTTCTTGTGGTGTTTTGTTATTTAAAACAGATGAAGAGCTTCTGTTTATCAGATAAGCTGCAGTAGCAGCTGCTTCTCCCAAAACTTCTTATCAAGTCCTGAACTAAGCAGCATGCATCTCACCCTCTCTAACACTGTTCTATTCTTTCTTTCAATCACCCCATTCTGCTGTGGATTTCCAGGGACAGTGTTTAGGCATGTCAACGGGGCGGGTCAGGTCGGGTTTCTGGATTTTCTAACCCGCCCCGCCCCGTGACCCGCCACGGGGCAAAAAAATCCGCCCCGTGATCTGCCCCACCCCGCCCCTATTTTTTTAATTTTTTTTTAATAAAAAAAATTAGTTTTTTTTGTTAAAAAACTTGATTTTTTTTGTTGAAGTCAATAAGATTTTAATTTTTAGGTTTACATTAACTTTGTTTTAATATTTTTAATTTTTTTAAAAATTTAATTATTAAAAAATAGAATTGGGAAAATTGGTAAAAATGCCTTTTAACTTTGACGTAATTAAAAAATTACCCTGTAACTTAGGTCATTTAAAAATTTCCCTGTAACTTACAAAATGTTGATAAAATTGCCCCGCAACCGGCAATTGCCTGTAACCTAGCAGGTCACCTGTTGAAGTGGCGAGTGCTGATGTGTTCGTAATATTTGGCTTTAGGAAGTTGATTTG
The DNA here is from genome assembly GCA_958295605.1 of Ajuga chamaepitys. Classification (NCBI taxonomy): domain Eukaryota; kingdom Viridiplantae; phylum Streptophyta; class Magnoliopsida; order Lamiales; family Lamiaceae; genus Ajuga; species Ajuga chamaepitys. The sequence continues at coordinate 51,319,114 of OY282508.1, read as the reverse complement.
GCACAATTGTTGGACAAATTTTGTGTGATGTGGCAAGTTGACTAATTCAGCTTCTTGAAAGACTATTTTCTCTCTCTAAACAAATGTTTTCTCCTCTCTCTTGTCTTCCTCCTCCTTCCGGCGGCTGTTGCCGCTGGCCAAACCTCCCCCCTTTTTTATTTTTCTTTTTTATCTTTTCTTTATTTGTTACTATTTTTCTGTTGATTTCATATCCATTTTCTCCCAGTTCTGGGTTCGTCTTTCAATATTTTTAGGAAGAAGATTTTGTCCTCATCGTTTCTGTTGCACAAATCTGAATATTAACAAGGGGGGCCAGTTCGTGATGTTTTTATTATCCAGATTTTAGGGTTGTCACTCTTATCTTTTCAAAAATCTATTCTTTCCTGTCGTTTTGGGGCTTGTAGCAGATCTGACGAAGGACCGTCGACCTAGTCTTCTTCTTCTCGGCGTTGATATTCTGTGCAAGACTTCCAGATCCATTTACAAATCGCCTCTAGTCTCCTTCATCGCACCGGTTTGCGCGAGTTTGCTCTTCATCTGAGTAGGAGCACTTCGTCCTTCATTTGCTCTCCAGTTCTGAGCGCTCGTGCTCCTAATTTTCCGAGTCAGACCCACTGAGTTACCGAGTTAGCCACATGAGTCACTGAGTCAGATCAAGCCTTCTGAGTCCGTCTGAGTTGACCCAGTTTGTCACTCCCACTGCTGCATCTGCAGAGGATCGAATCCAACCGAAAACCAGGTTCACGATTCTAATTCTTCAGCCCCGCTAAGGGGGACTCATGCAGCTTCAGTTTCAGGTTGCTTTCGTTTTTCATGGCTTCCGTCTCCATTCGCTTGACTCATTATTGCAGGCTTGTGCGCCTCTCTTTTTTGCTTTCAATTTTTGGTTTCGATTTCATCTTCTGATTTGCTGCGATGACTTTTAAGGCCGGCGGCTATTATTTATCTGCATTTTTGTTTGGACTGGATCATTTCTATATTTCACCGTGAAACATTATTATGTTGGAGCTCATTGATTTTTGATGATGGACCATTAACCCTCTTTCCCAAGTCTGAGGCAAGCAGTAATGCTTCAGTGGATAAATATTTTAGTATTTTAAAATAATTTAAATTTTTTGAAATTATATAAATTTTTAGTATTTTAAAATAATTTTCAGAAATAAATATTTTTTATTTCTGAATTTCAAATAACTTTTTTGAAGTTATAATTTTTTTATAAATTAAAATTATTTTTTATACTATTTTTCAATTTTTTTCCACCCTAATAGGTGGCTTAGCAAAAAAACATAAAATTAAATAAAAATTGCCCCGCCACGTCAGTAAATAAACTCCACCTCAACAGGTGACCTGCTGGGTTACAGGCAATTTCCGGTTGCGGGGCAATTTTATCAACATTTTGTAAGTTACAGGACAATTTTTTAAATGACCTAAGTTACAGGGTAATTTTTTAATTACGCCAAAGTTAAAGGGCATTTTTACCAATTTTCCCAATAGAATTTAATTATATAAATTTACTAGATCTAGTCATAATCTAATATATTAGCTAGGCATATATATAACATATTATATATAAAATTTTATATTATAAATACATATATATATTTTATATTTCTTTGTATATATATACATATCTATATAATAATACATAATATATATTTAAAAAAAATTATACATATATAGGGACGGGGCGGGGCAAGGCGGGGCGGGATCCCTGACCCGCATCTGACCCGCCACGAGGACGGGGCGGGGCGGGGCATGCCCCATTCTTCATCGGGGAAGATCTTGCCCTGCCCCAAAGGCCTTGGATCGGAGCAGATCGGGGCGGGGCGGATCAATTTTGACATGCCTAACAGTGTTATGTCTTTTGATTCCCTTGTTTTTACAAAAAATGTTGAATTCAGCAGACATGAACTCTAGTCCATTATCAGTCATGAGACATTTGAGTTTGATTCCCTTCTCTGTTTCAACTTCAGCACACCAGTCCTTGAACTTAGCAAAACAATCTGACTTTGCTTTTTACACATACAACCATAGCTTTCTGCTGTAATCATCCATCATAGTTAAGAAAAACCTTCCTCCACCTAGAGTTTGAGTTCAGATGGTCCTTAGAGGCCAGCATACAGATAGTCCAAAACATTTGTTGAAGAATGTTTTCTAGCAGGATATGGTAATTTCTTTGTTTTTCCCAATATACATTCTTCACAGACTTTATGGGCTTTAAGATCTCCAGAATGATTAATCAGTCCTTGTTTAGCTAATTGGTTTATACTAGTTCTTCCCACATGTCCCAACCTTGCATGCCACATATCATAATCAGTTTGAGACACATTTGTAGATTCACCATGGATTACTGTTCCATCAAGATAATACAGACTATTTCTCTTAATCCCCTTCATGACCACTTTACTTTCTTTGTAAACACACAAACAACCATTTTTAGATTTGAAATTACAACCCCTAGATTATAATGTTCTCAGACTAATCAAGTTTCTTCTCAAGTTAGGAATATACCTGACATCCTTCAGGATTTTGACAGAACCATCATGAATTCTGAGCTTTATGTCTCTAGATCCTTTAACAGGGCAGACTTCATCATTTCCCAGCATAACATTTCCAAACTCCTGTTCTTTGAAATCTTCAAACCATGAGATGTTTGGACATATATGGAATGAGCACCCTGAACCAAGGATCCATTGTGTTTCTGGACTTGAATCTATGATGTTTAACACCTGTGGATCTCCATTTATGGCTTCAACCGTGTCAGCATTATTATTCGATGAAGAACTTGCTTTCAAGGATTGGTTCGTTTTGAATTCAAAGCAATTCTTCTTCAGATGTCCTGGCTTTTTGCAGAAGAAACATTTTCTTGTTTCCTTCCCTTCAGATGCTTTTGGTTTTGTACCAAAAACCTTCTTGTCATTTTCTGAATTTGAGGCTTTCTTTCCCTTCTGGAATTTTCCTCTTTTTACATACAAGCCTTCACCCACAGTTTTCTTTCCATCTTGACTTAGCCTTTGCATTTCCTTGGATCTGAGGCTGATTAAACTGCTGCATATGAGACAGTAGTGGTTCTGCCATACATCATGGCATCTTTTAGGTGATCATAAGAAGATGGTAGTGAATCCAGGAGCAAAATGGCCTTGTCATCATCTCCCATGGTGACTTCTACAGATTGAAGATCATCCAGAGTTTTATTAAACTCTTTCAGCTGATCTTCTAAAGATTTTTCTTCAGAAAACTTGAAGGCATAAAGTTTATGTTTCAAGAAAAGCCTGTTTGTCATTGATTTTTCCATATACAGCTCATCCAACTTCTTAATCACATCTGAAACTATTTTTTTCTTTTGCAACAACCCTTAATACTTTATTTGATAGACAAAGTATAATCAAACTGTGTGCCTTCTCTTGGATCTCCATCTTCTTTTCCTGGATTTCCACTTTCTTGGCCGGATCAATTACTTTAGGATCATCTTTACCATCCTTCAAAGTTGTAGAAAGTCCCTGTTGGACAAGCAATACTTACAACTTCAATTTTCATAAACCATAGTCATTCTTTCCTGTGAATTCTTCAATCTCAAGCTTGAAGATAGACATCTTGATCAGTTCTTGACTGGATGGGATCGATTCCTTCCCACAGACGATGCCAATTGTTACTTTAGAACAATTCAATCAAGTGTTCTTCAACCTCTCACAAGCAAAACAACAAACACAAACTATGCAATATAGAAGCAATAACCTCAAACTGAAATTGAAATGAATCAACACACTTTTACGTGGTTCGGTTATCAAAACCTATATCCATGGGTAGAACGATCTCTACCAATCCACTAAAAACACCAAGAATACAAGGAATGGAGAATACAAGACTTCATGAAAAGAGGAAGAAGATGATCACTCTATCTTTCTCTACAAATCTCTCTCAAACTCCTAATCTCAGCTGAAAGAATGTGTGTTATCCATGATAAGATACAGAGAAAATGAGTTAATAACGTCTAATCCTAGCCTCTGGATTGATTGCTAATCAAACAGTTGTAACAGAATTATAACTGCCAAAATCTGGAAGCTCGCAATAGCTTTCAGTATGATAGACAATAGTTCCTGTGATAGACAATGGTTTCTGTAACAAACTTTTAACCGCCTGAAACTGCTTTTCCCTCCAACTATTTCTAGCTTATTTTAAGTTGTTTTTCCTTCTATTTCTGCTTATCCATAATCACTTTCCAGTAGCTTATTCATTTATGAAGCCACACCACATTATTAGCTCACATATGTATAGGATCAAAAGATTTTAAATTGCCATCTCATCTGATTTCGACAAAGAAACTGTCTGATGAAGAATTAATGGATCATCATAAGGAAGATTGTTGGGATCTAGATACAAATAAGAACCTCCTCCATAGCACAATTACAATGGACTTAAAGAATTGAAGAAATTTTAAAAAGCCAAACAAGGATTTATAACCAATTCTCAACAAGAGGGCATTGCACATCAGCATTCTCGAAACATCAACAAAACCTTTGCTGTAATAAAAGTTGAGCACCAACTGTATGATCCCAAGAACTGCTCCAATCTCATTAGGAAACTGGTTCGTGAAGATGAAAGAAAATTCAATATGTTATATGTATGGCTAATGACGCTATGTGGTTACAGGCCCAATTCGTAAATAGTTTTCAATATATAGACATTGTAGAGGCAATATAGGTCTAAGTATTTCTGTAATGATGTATTGTAAGTGATGCAGAGACGGATTCAGAATTTAATAATGGGCGGGTTGAGAGTTTAAGACTTAAAGTTTAAATACATTATAAAGTTAATGTTAAAAGAAGTTGCGTCTTACTACATCAGGACAAAAAATATTAGGGTAAATTGCAGTAACTCCACCAAACTATCAGTGTTTTTGCACATAAATTATTAAACTTTTCTTTGTGGCATCGATGCATATAAACTATTGTAAAAACCAACTTTTTAATAATGGCATTGTTGTTGAAAAATACTCTTGATTAATAGGTTCTTGATGATTGGAAGCTACAAAAGGAAAGAGGACAAATTGGAATCTTCAGAAAATCAAGTTGATGAGCAAATTCCCCAAGTCAAGGAATCAATCAAGAACATTGTCAAAACAAGGAAAGTAAAAAAATTGCCCAAATAGACTCAATCACATCCAAATTCCATAATTGAAGAGTTAGAAGGGCTGGAAGAAAGCAGTATAAAGCTTGGAGAGATGGAGAGATAACATATACGTTTATCGAGTTTTTTTAGTGTGTATGATGTACATTTCGTCAAATCACTTGTAACAGGATTACTGTTGTTCATCCTCTGTAAAGAACTTCAGTAATTAAAACATGTTTTGGGAGATCAATCTTTGTTTCAGCTCGGGAGAACTCGTTAATTTTGGGAGAACTCAAGTAGTGCAGTTAGAAGAGATTCACTGCACATCTAAAGTCCCTCTGGAGGACCAGAAGCTGGGCTTGTTGTTAGGGGGGAACAATTACAACTTAGACTGTTTAGGAAGGAGTCCTGTAAGTCTTTTCAGAGTTGCATTGCAGTTCATTCTTAATAATAAACCTAAGAGAAAGAAGGGATTCTTTCTCGATCTATTTATTGATTTGTATATCTTATATGTTCTTATAGAGTTCGTACTTTATAAGAACACAAATTCAATTTGTATTAGTTTTATTAAAAAAACATTGTACACGCGCACCAAATCTGACATTTCAACTATACGAGTTTTGCAGATAAACTACTAAACTTATTTTCAGATCATTTTTCATCGGAATTCTGCACGTGACTTTCTCGTAATAAAATTTAATAATTTTTTATTTTATTTTTTTGTACAAACAACCTTTTTAGTATGCCAAAAGTGTAAAATTCTCTCACTTTTCTTTTCCATAACAATTTCTTTGAATCATCAATAGTTCTCTCTCCTAATATCTAGAACCTCCATTGTTGAAGATGAGCTACTCCTCTACCTACTAAAAAGCGTGTTTGGATAAAAAAAACCCTTAAAAATTTATAAAGCGCAAGTCACATGTGGAATTCCGGCAAAAAATAAATGAAAAATAAGGTTGGTGATGTATCTGCCAAATTACTAAATGCTTCTGAATTACCTAATAAACATTTTTCGTCAATGTGGCTAAGGCTAGACCCATGTCTTCAAAATTTTACTCAAATATTCCCTCAGTCTCACAAAAATACGTTTATCGTTATTCACACAGATTAATAAATGGTAGTTGATGTAGGTACAACATTAAATTTTAAATTTATTTTTCCTTTTTGCTCTTACATTTCATTTATTATTTAAAAGTTAATACGGAGATTATTAAAATATATTGATTAGGAGCAACCATAGATATGAAATGTTGTGGGAATCAATCCAAGAACAAAAAATAATCGTTTTAATCTCTAAAGAAAAACGAATGCAAAGACAGTAAAGATAGCACACCAAATTTACGTGGTTCGACCTTGTGGTCTACATCCACGAAGCAGAATAAACACCTTCTTCACTAAGATCAGAAACAGTACAAGATTACAAGATCAATGCAATCAAAACCATGAGAAACCAACCCAAGATTGAGACAAAACCTAGCTCAAACCCTCTCGAGTTTCTCACTCTAGAACCCCCCTCTTTCTCTCTCTAATTAGATGATTTTAGAACTCTAGAATGATCTCTCAATAATGTGTTACAATTGGAAGAAAATACAATATAAATGGATCAAAGAAAACAGCTGGGAAAAATCTGGAAAAACTGTCGCGCGTGAAAAGACAACGGTTTCTTCCAGAACCGTTGCACTTGGCGGTAATAACAGAATTTTAATAACTTTTGTAATTGCTTTCCATTTCAGCTTCAATTCTGATCTAAATCCATTTCTAACCTCTTCTGAGTGTAGCCAAGTCACAAATCACTACAAATCTCCACCTGACATGCACACGAAGACAAAACACTATAACCATCCAATCCTTCATGAAAACCAGAATTTATTCTGCTCTACTCATGTCCAAAACCTAGACACGATCCTTTCTGCTGTAATGAATGAAATGCACTATACTACTTGGACTAAATCCAAGCAATACCTAAACTTATGCGAGGGTAATGCTTTTGTAAGCATATCTGTTGCATTCTCCGTTGTGCTTACTTTCTGAACTTCAACATCTCCCCTTTCAATCACATCTCTCAGATAATGCAGCATCACATATATGTGCTTTGATCTGTCATGAAAAACCTAATGCTTAACCAGATGTAAGGCACCTTGAGAATCACACAAAACCTTAACTGACTTCTACCTTATTCCAAATTCAGACAGGATCCCCTTTAACCAGATTGCTTCCTTAACTGCTTCAGTCATTGCCATAGACTCAGCCTCTATTGTTAACAATGCTACTACTGGTTATAGCATTGATCTCCAACTTATTGCTGCACCAAACAGTGTGAAAACATAACCTGATTATGACATTCGATTGTCTAAATTTGCTGCATAATTAGAGTCCACATAACCCTTCAAAACTTCTACAGATTCATCACATTTCTTGAACATGATCCCATACTTAGCTGCACCTTTCAGATATCTCATTATCCACTTTAAAGCTTCCCAGTGTTGTCTCCCAGGATTGGACATATACCTGCTGATTACACTTACAGCATGTGATATATCTGGTCTTGTACAGACCATCACATACATGATGCTCCCAACAACATTTGAATATGGAATGTTGTCCATCTCTTGCATCACCTTTTCTGTCTTTGGTTTCTGTTGTTCAGAGAGTTTAAAATGCTGAGCTAGGGGGGTTGTCACTGGCCTTGACTCATCCATATTGAATTTCTTCAATACTTTATAGATATAACTTCTCTGCTGCAGACACAACAAACCTTTCTACTTATCCCTGATAATTTTCATACCAAGTATCCTTCGTGCTTCTCCCAGCTGCTTCATCTCAAACTCTGCTTGCAAATCCTTCTTCAGCTTGGTCTTGGCTTGCCACAAGCATGTCATCCACATAAAGCAACAACAAACTAAGAATCTTCTATCCAACCTTTTTCATAAACACACAGTTGTCATACTTGGACTTGACATAACCTATCTTCTTCATACAACTGTCAAATCTAATGTACCACTATCTTGAGCTCTGCCTAAGACTATATAAGGATTTCTTTAATAGACAAGCTTTATTTTCATCTCCTGGAAGTATAAATCCTCCTGGTTGGACCATGAAGATTGCCTCCTTCAACTCACCATGTAGAAATGCAGTTTTTACATCCAACTGCTCCAGTTTCAGATCCAAATGAGCAACTAAGGCAAGAAGAATTCTTATGGAACATTGTTTAACTACAGGGGAAAAGATTTCATTATAATCTATCCCTTCTTTTTGTGTAAAACCCCTTGCCACTAACCTTACTTTGAACCGTATTATCTCCACCCCAGCAAACTCCACCTTCTTCTTGTAAATCTATTTACAGCTTACAAGTTTCTGATTTGTTGGCTTATTCACCAGAACCCAAGTTCCATTCCTCTCAAGTGAATCCATTTCCTCCTTCATGGCAATAATCCAGTTTTCTTTATCCTTGCTTTCTATAGCTTCTCTGTAAGTTCTAGGTTCTGAATACTCATTTTCCTTTTCCATACCTTGTAGATGGCATGATCTCTCTTCTTTGCCTATCCCTTACAAATTGATATTGGCTTATGTATTCTGTTTCACCATGTTCAATATCTGGATTCTCCCCATCAGAGGCATCTTTGTCAGAGGCCTCATCTTCATCATCATGCTCCACCTCAGCTTGTATTAAGATTAGTGGATCACTGAACTCAATCTGTTGTTCCCTTGAGGCTTTCAAAGGCATTTTGCTTTCATCAAAAGTCACTTCTCTGCTGATGATGATCTTGTTCATTCCACTTTCAATACACCACAACCTGTAACCCTTCACTCCTTTTGGATATCCCAGCATCACACATTTCACAGCTCTTGCATCTAGTTTATCTTGTTTTATATGTGCATATGCCATGCATCCAAAAATTCTCAGATGTGAATATCTTGGTGGATTTCCACTCCATTTTTCTTCAGGTGTCAGGTACTCATTTGCTGTAGATGGACTTCTGTTGATCAAGTAGATTGTTGTTGCTGCAGCTTCACCCCAAAACCTCTTCTGCAAACCAGAGCTTAGAAGCAAACACCTTATTCTTTTTGTTATGGTTCTGTTCATCCTCTCAGCAACTCCATTTTGCTGAGGATGACCTGGAGCTGTTTTGTGTCTCTTCATCCCTTTGCCTTTACAAAAGTCTTGAAACTGCTCTAGAAGGAACTCAAGTCCATTATCTGTCCTAAGGTATTTCAATGATGATCCTTTCTTAGTTTCAACTTCAATACACCATTCTTGGAACTTTGAGAATGCATTTGATTTGTTCTTGAGCACATATATCCATACCTTCCTTGAGTAATCATCAATTGTGCTCAAGAAAAATCTTCCTCCTCTAATTCTTTCAACCTTTGAAGGACTCCACAAGTCAGAATGTGCATAATCCAGGGGTTGTTTTGAAGTATGCTTTCCAACACGAAATGGATTCTTTACACTTTTGCTCAAAATGCAAATTTCACATGGATCAATTTTGAAACTGGTCTTATTCTGTAACAGATTTTTCTTCAATAATGAATTCATTCTAGTCTTATTCATATGGCCAAGTCTTTTATGCCATATCTCTGATTCATTCTTGATGACAGTGTTCATATCCCCAGCTATAGTTTCTATCAAGAGATAACACAAACTAGATTTCCTAATTCCTTTCATGGCCAATTTCGAATTCTTATAAACATGCAGAAATCCATTTTCAGACATAAACGCACATCCTCTATGTTCAAGAGTACTAAGACTTATAAGATTTCTTTTAAGAAGTGGAATGTACCTTACTTCTGTCAGGATTTTCTCTAATTCATCATGCATCCTTAATTTGATGTTCTCAATCCCTTCCACTGGATATGCCTGGTCATTTCCCAACATAACTGTTCCAGACTTATAGTCTTTGAATTCATGAAACCAGCTGAGATTTGGACATGGAAACTGCATCCAGAGTCCAAAATCCACTTATCTTCAGCCTTGACATATGTGATATTCAGGACATCTGCATTTTCTTCTGCCTAGGCCGAATCAGCTGTGTTTGTGTTCTGATCTTTCTGTGCTTGTTTCCTCTTGAAATCATAACAGTTCTTCTTCAAGTGTCCAGGCAATGGAAACATTTCCTTATTTCCTTTCCATCTGCAGTCTTGGGCTTGGATTGCTGATTTCTTTTGTTTTGATCATTTGTGGTCTGCTTCTTCTTGGGAAAGTTTCCTGGCCTAAAGTCCAATCCCTCAGCTTGTGGATCTCCTCTAGGGCCACTTGAATTCTGCATTTCCTTTGCCCTTAAGGCAGTCTGGACTTCAGCAAGGGTTATCTCGCTTTCTTTGCCATAAAGCATGACATCTTTTAGGTGCTCATAGCACTTTGGCAAGGCATTCAACAAGATGATTGCCTTGTCTTCATCCTCTATCTTGGCCTCTATTCCTTCCAGATCATCCATATGTTTGCTAAACTCTTCCAATTGATCATCTATTGGTTTGCCTTCTTGAATCTTGAAGGAATAGAGCTTCTTCTTGATGTATAGACGATTTACCATAGTCTCCTTCTTGTATGATTTCTCCATCTTACTCCACACTTCTTCTGCAGACTTTTCTTTGGCCACTTCCCTGAGTACTTTATCACCCAATGAGAGAATGATGGTTGAATGTGCCTTTTCCATGCACTTAGTTTTTTTAGCCACATCCATGGCCTCTGGGAACCCTTTTATTCCCTTCAATTGACCAGACAAACCCTGCTGCACCAACAGTGCCCGCATTTTCACCTGCCACAACCCAAAGTCATTTCGCCCATTCTCATAGCAGCCATTCTTCTTCTCCGCGATCAAAACACACCAACAATGTTCTCGATTCCTACATACGGCGCCAATTGTTGTGGGAATAAATCCAAGAACATAAAATAACCGCTTTAATCTCTAAAGAAAAACGAATACAGAAACAGTAAAGATAGCACACCAAATTTTCGTGGTTCGACCTTGTGGTCTACATCCACGGAGCAGAACAAACACCTTCTTCACTAAGATCAGAAACAATACAAGATTACAAGATCAATGCAATCAAAACCATGAGAAACCAACCTAAGATTGAGACAAAATGTAGCTCAATCCCTCTAGAGTTTCTCACTCTAGAACCCCCTCTTTCTCTCTCTAATTAGATGATTTGAGCACTCTAGAATGATCTCTCAATAATGTGTTTACAACTGGAAGAAAATACAATATAAACGGATCAATGGAAACAGCTGGGAAAAATCTGGAAAAACTGTCGCGCATGAAAAGACAACGGTTTCTTCCAAAACTGTTGCACTTGGCGGTTATAACAGAATTTTAACAGCTTTTGTAACTGCTTTCCATTTCAGCTTCAATTTTGTATTTTTCACTCCAATTCTGATCTATATCCATTTCTAACCCCTTCTAAGTGTAGCCAAGTCACAAATCACCAAATGAACAAATAATGTTATTCTTAATATAATAATTGATCTATCTTTATGAGATGAACTAAAATTAAAAGTAAATCTATTTTTATAAAACATACGGGGTAATACTTTTCCAATTGGTTAGTCAACTCGGACCTTTCCAAATAAATATCATACACAAAAAGATATTGAAACACTTATGACAGGTTTATAAATATCGCAGTTTGCATATTTACTTACTTTACATGAAGTTGTAGAAGGGTTCGCTACTAATTATGTTTTTAATGGGGAAAATAATTATTGGGTCATTATCGAATTTATTAGATTGACCTCATGTGACCTGAATCTTATTATCCAAACTTAATTAACCTCAACCGAGCCCAAAAATATTATAAGGACTCATACTATCAAATTGTACCGAAAAATTGTCACCATGAAGATAATAAGGTTATACCTTGCTACAATGGCGTATCCAGGATTTTGAAATTGGGGGTGCGATATATAAATAAAAATGCAGAAGAGAGAGAAAATATAATAAAAAAAATGTACAAAATATTGTTCAATATTTGAAGTTGTAGAATCCTAAATACAAAAATAAAATTAGAAAATACACAACATTAAAATAGAAACTACTATCTCAATTAGCTAAGTTCGACGAGTTATCATTCTTTGAAAGCGACTGCTAGCATCATCATCGGGAACTTGTAGAAAAACATCATTCTCCATAAAAGTGACCAAACAATCTTTTAACAATCGATCATCCATGTTATTCCGCAACATATCTTTTATGTAGGTTATTCCGGAAAATACTCCTATACTTTCAATGACAACGTGAAAAACTTATAGTGATCGACAGGTTGAAAGTGAATCTTCTCAAAAGTGAGATTGCATATTGAGATAAGAAGAATTTATTTTAGGGGTACAATTATAATTATTTTGGGTTACATGTTTTTAATACATAATAAAAAAAAAAAAATCATAATTGGGGGTACAGTCGTAACCCCACCGCCCCAGCTGGATCCGCAAGTGCCTTGCTACATCGGAGATTTATACTATGCGATGTATTCACTATTTAAATATACATGTTCATATATATAGCCACGGTCACATGTATTTATATAGATTTACGATGGATGAGGCATATAATGTAGATCTTTGAGTATAGTATCTCAAAGACCGAAGACCATCAAGAATTTGGATCCTTTGTAGTAAATGCATCATGCATTTAAAGAGGTTAAAACTCACATTATGTGTATTTTTCTATTTTTCAATACATAGTGCATTTACAACCGAAGATCTAAGGGGGTGTCTGCAAATAAAAGTATTTTGAAAAAATGATATAAATTAATTCTTTTGATAAAATCAGAATTTGATAGTGCTTGAAAAAAAAAAATGGTTTTAAAGCTAAAAATTGATAGAAGTTGAATGTTAATTAACAACTTCGAAAACTCAACTTTTAAGTGCTTTTGAGATGTAGTTTGCATCTATAGCTAATACTACCTCCGTCCCAACTAATCGTGTACACTTTTTTTCGTCCATTCAATGTGAACTTACACACCCCTTAAAAAGGAATGTTATAACACAATTTTCACTCTCAAAATCTACATCCTCAATTCACTGTTGAAAAGCCAATAAAATATGAAAGATAATTTTTCTTAATACTTGTGTCAACTCTTTCAGTCTAAAATTAGTTGTGACGGAAGTAGTACAATATTACAATTATAAATACTCCTCAAATCGTAAAGTGATTTTGAGAAAGTAATTTAGTATCTGGAATTGAAATTGCAAAAGAGCCCCTAAATCTGGACAATCAAAGCATGGATACAAGCAGCCGTCAGTCACTTCGATCGAAACATTGATTATTCATTGGGAAAGAAAATAAGAATTAATGTAGTGTAAGTGTAAGTAAAGACATGCATACCTAATTAATAATTAATATATATATATATATATATACCATGCAAAAAGCTGATATTTTTCGTGTTACACAAGACAAGTTGTTGATGCATGGCACGGCATGCATGAATAAACAAATAATTTAATCAGCCGTCAAAAAAACAAAAGAAAATGATTTGTATTAAAGATATATACCAAAAGAGCAATGATGGTAATTAGCTTCATTTCTTCACGCTACTGTCAATCTTTTGAATTAACCAACACGCTGTCTAATCCACCATTTCAATCTTTTTTCTTCTTTTCCTAATTTCTATTTTTTACCTTTTCATTTACATTGGAGTATTTTTCTATGTAATTGATCACATATAATGGTGAACACTTTTATATGGATATATAATAGTATTTATTTTTAAAATATAGAGTGAGATATGTGTGATGGTTTTACGATGTGATATGAAAGAAAAATGCTTACAGGAAAAAATTGATTATTTTCCAAATAAAAATGATACTCCCTCCGTCCCGGCTTATCTTGCATAGGGAGGTCGGCACGGATATTAAGAAAAATTACTTTTTGGTTGTTTGTTGACTTTTCAAAAGTGAATTGAAGGTGGAGATTTCGAGGGTGGAGATTATGTTATATCTTTCCTTTTTTAGGCTGTGCAAGATAAGGTGAGACGACCGTTTAAGAAAAGTGTGCAAGATAAGGTGGGACGGAAGGAATATTTTTTCTATCACATTATTGTCACACTGTGGTCTCACACAAATTTTTGTTTAATATTTATTAATTATTCAAAAAAGAAAAAGAAAAAAGAATTCTACAATGTCCCAGGTGTATTGGTACCACAATAAATTATAATGATTAGATTAATAACTTTTAAAGGCAACCTTTAAACTAGGGGTGAGCACGGGTCGGAGCGGACCGGAGATCTGGGTTGCTCCGGAACCGACCCGAAATTCGGAGATCTCCGAAATTTTGGCTCCGGAACCGAACCGAAAAAATAAATCTCCGGGACCGAACCGAATCGAAAATCGGGTCGGTTTGGTTCGGAGATTCGGGTCTAATGGAGCGGATCAGTTCGGTTCGGAGATTCGGAGTTTTCCACTCAAAATAATAGTATTTCCCTAAAACATGACTATATCATATCAAATGTTAAAACAACATATAGTTCAATAAAAGACATTAAAATTGACCAACATAACATAGTTCATATGTGAATACTAAGGGTAAGCACGGGTCTCGGAGATTATCCGGTCCGCATCGAAACCCGAACCGAAAGCACTCCGGACCGAAAAGAACCGTTGACTTTTTGACTTTATCCGAACCGAACCAATCCGACATTTTTTTTGACAAAACCGAACCGTTCCGAACCGAGGAACCGAAATCAGAACCGAGTAGAACCGAAAACTGTATATAAATAAAATTTTGATCACATTGATTCTTAATAATAAATAAAGAGAAGTTACATAATCTATAATCCAATATCATTTAATAGGATTGAGAAATAAAAGATTTGTTAAAAATTATTCTTATATAAAATATTTTATTAATTTACCTACAAAATATCCTCTACTAGAAATAAATTTTAAGAAAGATATAGAAAATACTTTTTTATTTAAGATGAACTGAATATGCATAGTCCATATGATAAGCTCATTGATATAAATAGAGTTGGATTTGGATTTAGAAATTTAATAGATATAGATGAACTCAAAACTTTCAAATTTATATCCAATAATCTTCAATATTTCATATAATAAGCTCATTTATATAAATAAAGATAAACTCATTGATATAAATAGAGTTGGATTTGGATTTAGAAATTTAATAGATATAGATGAACTCAAAACTTTCAAATTTATATCCAATAATCTTCAATATTTCATATAATAAGCTCATTTATATAAATAAAGATAAACTCATTGATATAAATAGAGTTGGATTTGGATTTAGAAATTTAATAGATATAGATGAACTCAAAACTTTCAAATTTATATCCAATAATCTTCAATATTTCATATAATAAGCTCATTTATATAAATAAAGATAAACTCATTGATATAAATAGAGTTGGATTTGGATTTAGAAATTTAATAGATATAGATGAACTCAAAACTTTCAAATTTATATCCAATAATCTTCAATATTTCATATAATAAGCTCATTTATATAAATAAAGATAAACTCATTGATATAAATAGAGTTGGATTTGGATTTAGAAATTTAATAGATATAGATGAACTCAAAACTTTCAAATTTATATCCAATAATCTTCAATATTTCATATAATAAGCTCATTTATATAAATAAAGTTGAATTTAGATTTATATCTTAATAGGGTTTAGGGTTTAGAGTTTAGTTCAAATTTATATCCAATAATCTTCAATATTTCATATAATAAGCTCATTTATATAAAAAAAAGTTGAATTTGAATCTATATCTTAATAGGCATAAAAAATTGATGAACTAAACTAATAAAAGATTTTATATAAGAATAATCGTCCAGAAAATATTTATTTTCTCACTTATTCAATTATATTGGAATTCTGGATTATGTATCTTCTCTTTGTTTATTATTATGCATCAATATGATATATTTCAAAATTTATTAAAATTTAATATTAAGATTTTGGGAGAGAGATGAGAGAAGAAAAAAAATTGATAAAATAAATTTTGGGGAGAAAAAGATCTTGTATGGTGGAAAAACCTGATTTTTTAGTAGAATACCATAAAGGATTCCGTAAAAAATGAAAAATAAATGTAGCGTGTTTTTTTTAGCGGTGAAAAATCGATTTTTTAGTAGAATACCTCATTATTGTATATATATATTATATATTGTATACATATATTTATAAGTTTTCTTTTAAGTTTTAATAACTTTAACAAACCCTAATCCACTAATCAATTCGTGAGCCCCGCTCACTCTATCACTCACAGTCACTCCGCCTCACTCTCTCGCGGTCTCGCCCCACTACCGCGACAACCGCCGCCACCACCACCGCTACTGCAGCCACAAGGCCAACCACCAACCCCATTGCCTAACGCCGCCCTGTCGCTATTAACAGTTACCACCGCCACTCCCTACAGTCGCCCTACTTTGTCCGCCACCACCACCGTCACCGCCGACGCCTCTGCCCCGCCGATGCCTCTGCTACCGCCGATGTTTCTTTGGTAAAGTTTAAAATTGGTTATTAAAGTTTACTAGCAAGTTTTCTGTTTTCCTTTTTTTTTTCTTGAAATGTAGTTTAAATTATATACATAAGCAATGAATTGAATAGATTATGAAACAAGAATTAAGCTTAGGAAAAGTTAAAATAGCTTATTTGTAAAATAAGCTGTTGAATCAGTTATGATTTTTGTTGAATCAGTTATGATTTTTGTTGATTAAGCTATTAAAAAGTTTCCCCAAGAATCAAGAGGGAAAAACTAAGATAGATAGAAGAAGCAGTAAAAAAAGCAGTAAAAAAAAAATTGCTAGAGATTAAAGAAAAGAAATAAAAACTTAATTATAGAAGAAGCAGTAAAAAAACTAAGATAGAGATTAAAGAAAAAAAAAATACAAACTTAATTATAGATAGAAGAAGCAGTAAAAAAAGCAGTAAAAAAATTGCTAGAGATTAAAGAAAAGAAATAAAAACTTAATTATAGAAGAAGCAGTAAAAAAATTATTGAGTACTTTTTCTTTTTTATCTTGAATTGTAAAATGAGTGTTTGTTAATCATTTTCTTATTTTTTGGTGAAGTTCGGTTTGCATGCTTGCTCATATTCGTTGGTATGGATTCAAACAAAGATTCATCTTCTCGAAAAAGTGGTAAGAACAATGTTCTATTTATTATGCTTAAAATAAATTTTATTAGTCTATCAATGTGAACCCTGGTAACACACACTCTCCTCTCACACTTAACCCACCCAATCCCACAAAGGGAACAAGGAAGACGTAGACGAAGAAGGGATCGTTAATGGTGGCAGAAACCCTCACACACACAAAGTGTATCACTCTATACTTTCTGCTCCACCTCTCACAAAGAGAAGGGGCTCCATTCTTATAGAGAAGAATGGAGCAGAAAACCATGGCTGATAATACGTAAATCAAAGAGACACCAAAATGGGGGGAATGTATCTGGTGGGGAATGTAAAGGGTTGGGGCTGCCATTGAATTTGGGCTGGGGAAAATTGGGCTGCCCGAAATTGGGCCTATAATCCAACAATCTCCACCTTGGGCCCAATTCACATAAGCTGTCGATCGATCACGGAAACGGAGGAATCATCATCGCCAAACTCCTGTACACTAAGCACAGGAGATAACTAGCACAAACCAAGTTATTTTTCACCAAGGGAAAGACACACAGTCAATCGACACAAAGTCGAATATGACACAAAGTCAAATGCACAAGCATACAACAGACACAAAGTCAAATGCACAAAGTATAAGGATAGACACAAAGTCAAAATGCACAAAGCATAAGATAGACACAACGTCTAATGCACAAAGCATAAGAATAGACACAAAGTCAAATGGTACGACACACAGTCAAGGGTGACACAAAGTCGAGAATGACACAAAGTCGAGGATATGACACAAAGTCAAACATGACACACAGTCAAGCACATGACACACAGTCAAGAGGATGACACATAGTCAAGAGTATGACACACAGTTAAAGATGACACACAGTCAATGGTACGACACACAGTCAAGGGTGACACAAAGTCGAGAATGACACAAATTCAAGCACATGACACACAGTCAATGGTAAGAAAACATGAGTATCAATATGAAAGTCATCAAACCAAGCAGGTGGCCTAATATTTCTCCTAGGTCTGACCCTAGCGAGACAACATCATAATTAGGCACTACTTCCATGACACACAGACAAGCATAGACTCGGTTACCATAAAGACGACACCGTTTGTCTCATCCCCCGAAGCCTTATTAGCTTGTTCTTTCTGTTTCTCAGGACATTCTTTGATAAAATGGCCAGTTTCACCACAGTTAAAATATTTTCTGATTTTAGGCCTAGATTAGACCTACTGTGGTTCTTCTTCTTTTTATCATAATTTTGGTTATTGTGAGATTGACCATTTTTGTCTTTATCTCTCCCTCACACAAACATAACCTCACCATGATTTTCCCTACCTGAATTAGTTCTTAAATCCATCTCCTTGCTTTTTAAACCATTTATCACAGTTTCAAGGCTAACCTGATCTCTACCATATTTAATAGCAGATTTTACATCACTATATGTATCAGGGATGGCATTTAAGAGCACAATCGGAGTGTAGTCATCAATGTTTTTATCACCTGTTTTCTTAATGTCTTGAACCAATTTTGTAAAAACATCAAGATTTTCTTCTAAGTCTTTATTCAAATCAAGTTTGAACCGGAATATTTTTTCATGCAAAAACATCTTACTCGGCAGCGAAGTTTCAGTATACAGTTCTTGCAATTTTTCCCACGACTCTTTGGCACTATTCTGATCACCAACCTTTCTTAACACCGAGTCAGAAAGGTTAAGGATAATGGAGGAGTACGCAAGCTCATCCATTTCAGCCTTTTTCTCGTCAGAATCAGACTCAGAAAATAGTAGACTGATACACTTAAACACACGTTGTTGTATCAGAATACCTTTCATTTTCTGTTGCCAAATACCAAAGTCTGAGCGTCCATCAAATGGAGCCAGACTAAACCCAGACACAGAAACCATCACAAAATCACACAGATTTTAGGGAGGATAGAACAATCAAGGATTTCTCAGTTCTCAACACTGATTAATCAGTGGAGCAGGGGGTCACTTGATAACCTCCAAAAACGAGCAAGCAATCACAAAGAATGCAAAAACTAATCACAAAGATCAGAATGGTAGCGGAAGCAACAAATAGACAATCACAAAGATTATCCTAAACTACCAGCACGTACAGCCAAACCTATCCATTCCCAAACGGCAGCTACAAAAGCAGTAAAATCTTATCCGTTCCCAAAACGGTAGCTACAAAAGCAGTAAAATCCTTTCCGTTCCCAAAACGGTAGCTACAAAAGCAATAAAGGATTAAGCCAATTTACCCGAGCGGGTCCTCACCGGGAGGAGAACCCGACTTACCAAACTAGAAGGGAACTCGGCTCACGTCAAGCAAAAGGCGCGACGGGAGGACAGCCAAGGGGGCTAAGATTGCTGGATTCTGGTCACTGGTCTCGGGCCAAGTGTCTCGGTAGACTCGTCTCGGCCGAGAAGAAGAAGGTGTTTCGGCCGAGATTGTTATGCAGCAAGAACAACAAGTTGGCACTCAGGCCGTCTCGGCCGAGAAGAAGGGTGAGTCTCGGCCGAGATGTTGACTTCGTCACAAAGACAGAATTCGCTGGACGCCTATCTCGGCCGAGAAGAGTGTGAGTCTCGGCCGAGATGTTTTCTGCGACAGAAGTTCAGGGAACACGAACAGGCCCTGATTCGCCGAAAATACCTCCAATCCCACACAGGGATTTTCGTACCACAAAGAGACCACGGTTTTTACAACCGTGGCTCTGATACCACTGTTGGGATCGAACAGTGGTCGGGTTCGGGTTTGGCTCAAAAAAACCTTGAGCCCGTTTCCAATCGATTAAAGTGACAACAGCAAATTTGGCACCAATCGGTGATATCCATACAAAGTAGATATCCCAACCCAAACCCTGGTAACACCCACACTCTCCTCTCACACTCAACCCATCCAATCCCACAAAGGGAACAAGGAAGACGTAGACGAAGAAGGGGTCGTTAATGGTGGCAGAAACCCTCACACACACAAAGTGTATCACTCTATACTTTCTGTTCCACCTCTCACAAAGAGGAAGGGGCTTCATTCTTATAGAGAAGAATGGAGCAGAAAACCATGGCTGATAATACGTAAATCAAAGAGACACCAAAATGGGGAAAAAATATCTGATGGGGAATGTAAAGGGTTGGGGCCGGGGAAAATTGGGCTGCCCGAAATTGGACCTATAATCCAACACTACCCAACCCCCCACCCCTCCACCCATCAAACAACTTTTCGTTTTCCGTTTGTTTTTCATTTATTTATTTTCTTAGATTTTCGTTTCACATTTGTTCGTTTTCTATTTTGGTTTTTCATTTTTTTTTTCTTTTTTTTGTTTTTCATTTTTATTAGGATGCAGAATAAGTTACAAAAAGGAAAAACAAATATTTTTGTCTCTCTTTCTATAGTGTGTCTCCTACTATACCAACATTCTTTGTTTTACTATTTTTAATTTATTTTAATGTTCTCTTTTTTTGTCGTTATTCTTATTTTATTTGATGTTTTACTAATTTTCACATTTCTATAAGGACCGTGAAGAACTGTGTTGGTTAAAATATATTTTTCATCATTTCTTTATGATGTTATTTTTATGATGAAAATGTTGAAGTACCAATTTATTAATTTGAAATATTAATTTATTATGTTTTCATTTGCTTATTATAGGTAAATTTAAGATATATATTTAATTTATTATATATATACATATGAAATTTATTAAAAATATGTAAATATATATTATATTTAAATATGTTCCATATATTTGAATGTAATATGAATATATCCATATACAACATAAAATATGTTTTCTTCACGAAATTATCCTTAGAATAATAATAACAGGCAAAAAAAAGTTCCTTAAAAATATATCTACAAAATAAAAGCAAACAAATTTTTTTAAACAGTTCTTCCGAGTGAACTATAATACAAAAACTTAATTAATTATGCAGTCAATTTATCATACTAGTCTTTAAAAGTTTGGGGGAAATTGAATGTGAAAGGTACACTTTGAAAAAAAAGATATTTTCTAAATTTTAAGAGACATAACTCATATTATTTGGATAAATTACTGTTGCTAGAACATGCTCCCCCCTTCCCACTCAGTTTTGCACATTTTTCCTTTCGGTCTGTCCCACTCAATTTTGCACACCCTCAAAAAGGAAATTTTTCTTACAATCTTCACCCTCAAAATCTCTACATTCAATCTCTACCTTTGAAACAATCAACCATAAAGCAAAAAATCGTTTTTTCTTAACCTCCGTGCCTACCAGTGGCGTAACCAAGATTTTAAAATTGGGGTAACAATACATAAAAACTAAAAAAAAAAAATCAAGGATAGGATTGAGATTTGAGGGTACAATTTTTTTTTTTTTTTAATACCTACTAATTTTATTATATTTTTATTCAAATTGGGGGTACAAGTGTACCCCCACACTAATACATAGTTCTGCTCCTGGTGCCTACGTGCAAAACTAAATGGGACGGAAGAAGTATTAATTGATTCAGAAAAACCTATTAAGGAGGCATAAAGAAAAACCGAATAAAGGAAAAATACCTAAAAAAATGGGGGTGAGTTGTTCAGGGGGCGGGTGGCAGTCAACATTAAGAGAAATAGTGAAGCAAAAACTTGAGGGAGGGGGTGGCAATTTTTTTTTTCAATTATTATTATTTTGAATATAAGAGATAAAATATTTAGTAGAATATGAAATAGTATAATTATTTTGTAAGTTATTAGAAGGCTCAAAAGGCTAAAATTAATTTATTTTTACAACATAATTAGATTTATAACAAACTTTTTATTATAATCTATTTTTATTTTTTTCCTTTACTGAACTACTACAATTTTCAACTATTTAAAAGTAATATAATAAGTGAACCAAAATAATCTTTTAGTTTAAACTAAATATTAAAGCCCACAACCTAAAATATTGAAAGTCCACAACTCAGACTACAACCCAATAACTCAATCTCATAACCTAAAATAGTAAAGGTCCACATAATTATTGCATGTAATTAACCTACTATAATAAATCATTTCTACAGGTCCACCGGTACCCCAGGTGCACTCTAGAATTACTCTTAAAAGAAGGGTATATATGTAAGTATTTAGGTGAGTATACTGATGCATATTTACATCAGTATACTTTGTATAAACCAATATGCATATTGATACTCCGAGCAGCGGTATACAAAGTATATCGATGTACTTTATGCATCAATATATCTTCAAACTCTGCATTGTTTTTACCCAAATTCCGGTGAGTTGAAATGTGGGCATTTCATTATTAAAAAAATATCTATAGAGAAGTAAATATGTCTTAATTTATAATTACAAATTTACCTGCGAAATTATCCGTGTGTTGTGGAAACAATTGAATCACATGAAATAATAAAATGATCACAAGAAATAAAATGAGAGATTGTAAATAAACACACAACGATTTTTACGTGGTTCGACTGTAAAGTCTACATCCACGGAGCAGAAGAGAATGCCATGTTTCACTATGATCAAAATCAGTACAAGATTACAAGATCAATCACTCAAGAATAAGATTGAATGAAAAACCGAATCACAAGAACAAGCTCAACACCAAGCTATTTCCACTCGTGTTTCTCTCACTACAATCCGCCTCTTTCTCTCTCTAGATAGGCAATGTTCTCTCCAGAATGATCTCTCTTCATCACCTTTGAAACCGGGAAAGATATCCCTTATAAACTAATCCAAACAGCTTCAAAAAAACTTTAACAGAAAAACTGTCAAAACTGATGCAAAACTGAAAGACAACGGTTTGAGCTAAAAACCGTTGTGAAATACTATTGTAACTGTTTTTAACAGCATTTTCCATTTTTCTGTTTTGAGTCCAAAACCAATTCCAGAACCTGATTCTCCGAGTGATTAAGCTTAATTCTGAATGTATTTAAGTCATTATTCATCACAAATCTCC
Organism: Ajuga chamaepitys; assembly: GCA_958295605.1. Taxonomy (NCBI): domain Eukaryota; kingdom Viridiplantae; phylum Streptophyta; class Magnoliopsida; order Lamiales; family Lamiaceae; genus Ajuga; species Ajuga chamaepitys. Next base: position 51,295,977 of record OY282508.1, on the reverse strand, counting down.
ACCTGACTTTACACATGAAGATACAATACTTCTTCCAACCAAAACTTCAAATGGAATTCTCCCCACTCTACTCATGTCCAAACTCTGGACATGTTTTAATCCTTGACAAAACATCAGCTACACTGTACTACTTGGATCAATTCCAAGCAGTAACTGAACTTCTCCGAGGGTAATGCTTTTGTGAGCATATCTGCAGCATTCTCCTTTGTGCATATCTTATGAACTTCTACATCTCCTCTTTCAATTATATCTCTCACATAATGCAGCTTCACATCTATGTGTTTAGACTTGTCATGAAAAACTTGATGCTTGACTAAGTGTAATGCACCTTGAGAATCACACAACACCTTAACTGACTTCTGCTTAATTCCAAATTCAGACAAAATCCCTCTCAACCAGATTGCTTCTTTCACTGCCTCTGTCATTGCCATAAATTCAGCTTCTGTTGTTGACAATGCTACTACAGGCTGTAACATTGATCTCCAGCTGATTGCAACATCAAACAAAGTAAAAACATAACCTGATTGTGGTCTCCTATTATCCAAATTTGCTGCATAGTCAGAATCCACATAACCCTTTAAAGCTTCTGATGAATCATCACATCTTTTGAACATTATCCCATAATCTGCTGCACCTCTCAAGTACCTCATTATCCATTTTAGAGCTTCCCAGTGTTGCCTTCCTGGATTGGACATATACCTGCTGACAACACTCACAGCATGTGATATGTCTGGTCTTGTGCACACCATCACATACATAATACTTCCAACAGCATTGGAATATGGAATGTTGTTCATCTCATGAATCTCCTGCTCATCTCTTGGCTTCTGTTGTTCAGACAGCTTAAAATGTTGAGCCAAAGGAGTTGACACATGTCTTGACTCATCCATGTTGAATTTCTTCAACACTTTGCAGATATAACTCCTCTGCTGTAAGCATAATAATCCCTTCTGCTGATCTCTGACAATATCCATACCAAGTATTCTTCTGGCCTCTCCTAGCTGTTTCATTTCAAACTCACTTTGTAGATCTTCCTTCAGCTTATCTATTTCAGCTTGATCTTGACTTGCTACAAGCATGTCATCCACATATAGTAACAAGAAACTAACAATTTTATGTCCAGCCCTTTTTATGAATACACAATTATCATACTTGGATTTGGTATAGCCAATCTTCTTCATACATCTGTCAAATCTGATGTACCATTGTCTTGAACTTTGTTTGAGACCATACAAAGATTTCTTCAACAAACAAGCCTTATCTTCATCTCCAGGAAGTATGAAACCTTCTGGTTGTGTCATGAAGATAGTCTCTTTAAGCTCTCCATGCAGGAAAGCTGTCTTTACATCCAATTGCTCCAGCTCTAAATCCATTTGAGCAACCAAAGCAAGCAATATTCTTATGGAGCAATGTTTGACTACAGGAGAAAAAATCTCATTGTAGTCTATCCCTTCTTTCTGAGTGAAGCCTCTGGCCACCAACCTGGCTTTGAATCTGATTTTTTCCACTCTAACAAACTCCACCTTTTTCTTATAAATCCATTTGCAGCTTACTAGTTTCTGATTTGTTGGCCTTTTCACCAGAATCCAAGTTCCATTCTTCTCAAGTGAATCCATCTCTTCCTTCATAGCAACCATCCATCTTTCTTTATCCTTGCTTTCTATGGCTTCTTTATAAGTTCTGGGCTCAGAATATTTAGTCTCTTCTGCTACAGTCAAGGCATAAGCAGTAAGATAGTCATTTCCATATCTAGTAGATGGTTTAACTATCCTTCTCTGCCTATCCCTTACAAGTTGATATTGGCTGATATCTTCTTCCTCATCATATCCATTATTTGGATCTTCTGTGTTATAATCATCTTGATCATAGTTTTCTTCTTCATCATCATGCTTCATTTCTGTATGCATTCTGTTCTCTTCATGGTTGAGCTCAATCTGTTGCTCCTTTTTCATTGGCATTTTGCATTCATCAAATGTCACATCTCTACTGATAATGATTTTGTTCATCCCATTCTCAATGCACCAGAGTCTATAACCTTTAACCCCTTTGGGATATCCAAGCATTATGCATTTTATGGCTCTTGCTTCCAGCTTGTCCTGCTTTATATGGGCATATGCCATACATCCAAATACCCTTAGGTGTGAATACTTGGGTGGGTTTCCATTCCATCTTTCTTCTGGTGTCACAAATTCATTTGCTGTTGATGGACTTCTATTTATCAGATATGCTGCTGTTGTTGCAGCTTCCCCCCAGAATTTCTTTTGTAATCCTGAACTCAGAAGCAGACATCTGATCCTCTCTGTGATTGTTCTATTCATCCTCTCAGCAACTCCATTTTGCTGAGGGTGACCAGGGACAGTCTTGTGCCTCTTCATTCCTTTTTCCTTACAGAATTCCTGGAATTCTTTTGAGAGGAACTCAAGCCCATTATTTGTTCTGAGACATTTCAAAGATGACCCTTTCTCAGTCTCTACTTCAGCACACATTCCTGGAATTTTGTGAATGCATCTGATTTGTTCTTGAGTATGTATATCCAAACCTTCCTTGAATAATCATCCTAAAAAAATACCTTCCTCCTCCCATTGTCTCAGTCTTTGAGGGTCCCCACAAGTCAGAGTGTGCATAGTCCAGAGGTTTCTTTGAAGTGTGTTTGCCAACAGGAAAAGGTTTCTTCACACTTTTACTTAGAATGCACACTTCACATGAATCAATTTTAAAACTGATCTTGCTTTGCAAAAGATTTTGTTTTAGCAATGCATTCATGCCTTTTTCACTCATATGGCCTAACCTTTTATGCCATATGTCTGAATCATTCTTTATAACACTGTTTGTATCCCCTATCACAGTTTCTGCCAACAGATAATACAGACTAGACTTCTTGATTCCTTTCATGACCAGTTTTGAGTTTTTGTACACATGCAGAGATCCCTTTTCAGATTTGAAACTCACAACCTTTGTTTTCTAGAGTGCCTAGACTTATGAGATTTCTTTTGAGGAGTGGGATGTATCTTACCTCTATTAGGAATTTTTCTGATCCATCATGCATCCTCAGCTTGATGCTGCCAATTCCTTCCACAGGTTATGCTTGATCATTCCCCAGCATAACAGTTCCAGATCTTGATTGCTTGAATTCATGAAACTATTCAATATTTGGGCACATATGAAAGCTACACCTAGAGTCAAGAATCCACTTATCATCAGTCTTGACATCTGTTATGTTCAAGACATCAGAATTTTCTTCTGCTTGAGCCAAATCAGCAGTGCTTGTGCTTTGGCCTTTTTGTGCTTGTTTTCTTTTGAACTCAAAACAATTTTTCTTCAGATGTCCCGGTTTCTTGCAATGGAAACATTTCCTTGTTTCTTTTCCATCTGTTGTCTTAGGTTTCAACTGTTGATTTCCCTTGTTTTGATTTCCTGGCCTTATGCTCAACCCTTCAGCCTGCAAATCCCCTTTATAACCACTTGAATGTTGCATCTCCTTTGCTCTTAATGCGGTTTGAACCTCAGCAAGACTAATTTTGGTTTCTCTGCCATATAACATGGCATCTTTGAGATGTTCATAACATTTTGGTAGGGCATTCAACAGGATGATGGCCTTGTCTTCATCCTCCACCTTTGCTTCTATCCCTTCCAAATCATCTAGATGTTTGCTAAACTCCTCCAGCTGGTCATCCATGGATTTCCCTTCTTGAATCTTGAAAGAGTATAGTTTCTGTTTGATGTACATACGGTTAACCATGGTCTTCTTCTTGTACAACTCCTCCAGTTTATTCCAGACTCCTTCAGCACTTTGTTCCTTTGCGCCTTCTCTTAGCACTTTGTCTGCTAATGACAAAATAATGGTGGAATGAGCCTTTTCCATGCGCTTGGCCCTTTAATCCGCATCCATGGACTCCGGAAAACCTTTAATCCCCTTCAAAGCACCAGCTAACCCTTGCTGCACCATCAATGCCCGCATCTTGACTTTCCATAATCCAAAATCGTTTCTGCCGTCAAACTTCTCTACATCAAATCTCATGGCTGCCATAGTTTCTTCTGAAAACCAGAACCGCAGCTATCAACGTGATTCAATTCCCACAGACGGCGCCAATTGTTGTGGAAACAATTGAATCACATGAAATAATAAAATGATCACAAGAAATAAAATGAGAGATTGTAAACAAACACACAACGTTTTTTACGTGATTCGACTGTAAAGTCTACATCCACGGAGCAGAAGAGAATGCCATGTTTCACTATGATCAAAATCAGTACAAGATTACAAGATCAATCACTCAAGAACAAGATTGAATGAAAAACCGAATCACAAGAACAAGCTCAACACCAAGCTATTTCCACTCTTGTTTCTCTCACTACAATCCACCTCTTTCTCTCTCTAGATAGGCAATGTTCTCTCCAGAATGATCTCTCTTCATCACCTTTGAAACCGGGAAAGATATCCCTTATAAACTGATCCAAACAGCTTCAGAAAAACTTTAACAGAAAAACTGTCAAAACTGATGCAAAACTGAAAGACAACGGTTTGAGCTAAAAACCGTTGTGAAATACTGTTGTAACCGTTTTTAACAGAATTTTCCATTTTTCTGTTTTGAGTCTAAAACCAATTCCAGAACCTGATTCTCCGAGTGATTAAGCTTAATTCTGAATGTGTTTAAGTCATTATTCATCACACCGTGGGGTAGTTTGCAAGTTTTCTCCGTATTCCGACAATTATAACAGTTGCATGGGATGATCGTGACGATTAAATTTTCCGGCGACAAAAAACAACGATTTAAATAGCGGTGGCGACGGCAATGCAAAATGTGGCTGGCAGTAGCAGTGGGTGGTTGCGATTGGCCAAGGGGAAACTGGTGGTGTGGACAAAACTGGGGATTTTAGTGGGTATTTAGTTAATGTTATTAATTAACTCAATTCAATAAGTGGCTAAAAATCATGTAATGATAAAATGTGCCTAAAAATATATATGCATTTATTGTTTAGTTAAAAAGACGCAGTGTCACAAAATATTTTGTTAGTACAAGTCTCACGTACATATATTATTAAAAACAACAATTATTATCTTAAAAAATGTGATATATATAAAAGTTATGAAAAACTTTTTACCCCCTCTAGTCTGCACAAATTTCAAGTCACACACATCAGTATGTATTAATTCTAGAGGTATTGTGCTCCTTTCTACTGAATGAAAAGGTAATTTAGCCATCTTAGCTTCAACACATACCTCACATTTTCCATGTGATTTAATTTAATTCAGTTTTAGCAAATCTAAATTTACTAAGCGTTTTATAGCATTAAGATTAACATGTCCTAATCTAGAACATAAAGAGGAACACTCAAGCAAGTAAGAAGAAGTTGATGCTTTTTCATTCATAGCAGAAGTTACATTATTCATTTGGCGCTTGGCCATTACATTCATTTTCAACAATCCATTCACTACAAAGCCCTTCCCTATGAATACTCCTTGCTTGCTTAGTATGAACTTGTCAGCTTCAAAAACTAGACGAAACCCATGCTTTACCAGCAAAGAACCAGAAACCAAATTTTTCCGGATGTCTGGGACATGCAGCACATCCTTTAGAGTGAGCTCTTTTCCAGAAGGTGAGCTCTTTTCCAGAAGTTAACTTCAGAACTACGTTGCCCACTCCGGCCACCTCTGAAGAGGCTTGGTTTCCCATATGAAGCTTCCTCCCGGAAGAAGCCTTATAACTCGAGAAAACCTCTCTGTCAGAACATACATGACAAGAGGCTCCTGTATCAACAAACCATTCTCTTGGATTGTCCACAACGTTGGCCTCAAAGATTACCGCAGTGAGATCCAACTCATTCTCTTCAACAACGTTAGCAGTCACTTTCTTCTTCTTCTGCTTCGGCAGATTGCAGTTTTTCGCCATGTGGTTAGGCTTTCCATAGTTGTAACAATTACCTGCAAATCTAGTCATGTTAGCAGGTTGTTTACCTTTGTTATTTGGCGCACGGTTTGCTTGATTGTTGTTGGCATTGGGGCGTTTCCTCTTGTTATCACTCGAAGAACCCCTCTCCATCAGATTTGCCCTTGCATCAACATGAGCCCGAAATCTGGACTCATTCTTCCGGTTGTCCTCTTCAATCCTCAGCTTAAGGATTAAATCTTCTACCGTCATTTCCTTTCGTTTATGCTTCAGATAGTTCTTGAAGTCACTCCAACTCTGAGGTAGTTTTTCTATCAAACTTGCCACTACAAATGGCACTGGAAGTTTCATATCTTCAGCCGAAGCTTCATGAACTATGAGCTGAAAGTCTTGGGCTTGTTCCACAACCGAACGGTTGTCAACCATTTTGAAGTCTAAAAACCGAGCCACCACAAACTTCTTTGTGCCAGCATCATCTGTCTTATACTTCTTTTCCAAAGCATCCCACAGCTCTTTTGTAGACTTGATATCTTGATACACGTTGTATAGTGGATCAGCAAGCCCATTCATCACATAGTTTCTACAAAGGTAGTCACCATGTGACCATGAATCAAAGGCAACTCGCCTTTGTTGATCGGTGTCTGTTTCTGCAGGAGCAGCCGGAGGATCTTCCTTCAGAAACGAAGCAAAGCCTAAGGTAGTGATGTAAAACAGCATCTTTTGCTGCCATCTCTTGAAATTGTCACCGGAAAATTTTTCCGGTTTTTCAACTGAGTTAGCCGGTGGAGTAGGGATAACTCTTGCTGGAACAGGAGGAATATTCTGATTGTTTGACATTTTCCAGAAATCGAAAATATAATTTGTCCTAAGATTGTTATTACAATGTTCTGAAAAATCGGGTAAGAAACAGAAAACAAAAAGAATAAACCGAGACGTGGAAGACCACTGTCCTTAGGACAAATTACTTCCCGGCTAGTGCTCACGGAATGAAGTAATAGACCCCAAAGATATAACGGTTTACGTCCTTTTCTGTAGTAGCACCACTAACAGAAAAGGCTCCGGCGAACTTTAGATGTTCGAGTTCTGAAACTGGAGAAAAGATGAAATGCAGAGAATGAGGAAGATGAAGACTCAGGTGAAAATATCAGTGTATGTTTGCATGCAGGAAGCATGTATTTATAGGGAGAACAGAATTAATTCTGTCATTGAATTGTTGGCTGTTACGGGCTTAGTAACGGCCCAATTGTTTAATGCTCTTAACAGCCCATTATGCTATGCTGTTACAGAATTCAAACCCATTCTCATTTTTGGGCTCCTGAAGCTCATCCGTCAGCCCAATTGATTTTGGGCTTCCAAAAAGTTACTTGGGCCTCGGCCGAGGCATTCCCCAAAGCCCAAAGCCCAAGGCCCAAGGCCCATGGCCCGGCCCGAGCCCGAGCCCGAGGCGAGGCGTGGCGTGGCCGTGGCCGTGCCGTGCCGAGCCGAGCGAGCGTGTGGGTTTCCATTGGATTCCCTCACATGTATAATTGATATACCTTAATAATAAGCTTTCATATATATACACTTACTTAAAGAGCATTTAAACCAATGTGGGATAATAACTACTCTTAGTTATTAATCCTACACTTAATACATAATCAAGTGGTAAACTTTATGTATTAATTTCTCACTCACCACTTATCGGTTTTGAGTAAATTAAAACCCTACGATCATCTACTTTCTCCTACAGAATTAAACTTCCGACCACTTAATTATATCATTAAAGTGTCTTATCTACACTTTAATTATTACTAATTTCCAACAATAATTTTAACAACGATTATTTTTACCATACTCCTTAGTCCTTATTTTGCTTCATTTGGAATTGGGTGGCATTTTGGATCATCGCATTGGGTATAGTCCGATTTCAGGTTGATTCGGGTTTAAATTAAATTAATCGGTTTGTATCTCGATGATAGCGCATTTTCTTCAGTAAATTTGTATCGAATTGGATCAAATTCGTCGAATTTATAGAATTGAATTAGGAATTGCCACACCTACATTTTGGATATGTAGAAAAAAGTAACCTTCAATTTCATGACATACTACAACATTTTATTCCCTCAAACCATCATACAAAAGAGAAGAAAATACCATACAAGAAACCTTTTACATATGAGACATACAAAAACCCACAAATACCCCTAGTGTGGAAGACCCTAAACCCTAATCTAGAGCTCATCTTTTGGGGGTGGTTTAGGGTTGTCCGATGATAGCTTGATAGGATATGAAGCATCCATGGCTATGCCACACACACCCTCTTTTGCTTCCACGTCGCGTTTCATTCTAATGTAGCCTTTTTCTCCCCATTCTAGTCCCCACGAGTTCTTCACTATCCAATACTTAGTTCCATCAACACTTGCGCCGTACCCCACTGCAGCCACACCATGGTCTAGCTCTGTGCCACACGGTCCATCAAACACTCCCTACAGTCGAAGAAAATAATATATATATAAAGTGATTTAATGTATCTAATATGTGCATAACTACTTGTAGTGTTTTTCCCTATGTTACTCGAACTCTTTATTTTGGTGAAGTTCCTGTGCCGACATACAATATTGACACGGATACATGCTTGACCCTTTTCCCCGTAAAATGAGATTCTGGCCTTAGACTAGGATCCTACATTTTCTTGGTTTGGAGTTTCTGTTAGAGTCTTCGATATTTATTAATATTGGGTTATGACTTAATTATTATTCTTTAGGGACAAGAGAATTATTTGTTCATTTATTAATTTATTTGGACAATGCTAAGAACAATGTAAAATATTAATAGTATGTCAATTTTAATAAATAGTGAAACAAATAACCTTTTAGTTAAATGATTATATATGAAATATTTATACTCCCTCTGTTTGAAAAAGAATGTAATTTTAAACACTTTAAAAAATTTCATAATAAGTGTCACTTTACCAAAAAAACTACAATTCTTCCAATATTATCTTAAACAACCTACTTAATTTAATTGATTATTTCCTTATTTCACAAAACATACCAATTAAATACCATTCCTTAATTTTTTCAAAAATAGTTAAAATGACATTCTTTTGAAATGGAGGGAGTATTATTTATGTCGATACACAAGCATGTTTTTATATTCACTTTCTAATTTTGGATTTTTTAACTGTAGCCACATATTCTAATTTCAAGACGTTAAAGAGGGTGTTTGTTTATATTTTCACAAACATCCTTTTCACTTTTTACTATGTTAAACACATAAATTATATTTGTTTTATCATTTTCATTCATATAGTTTTTCTAAATCAATCATTACATTTAAATTAAATATTTATTTTGTGTCATATCACTATTAATTCATCTAATATAATACAATATATTTCAATCTCAATCAATAATTTTTTTGTCTTATCACCTACTATTTACTACCATTCTAATAAAATATCATTATCTAAACGTATTATTCAATGATTAGTCACAATTTAACCATTAATCACATTAATCAATTGTATCAAATATAATCTAGTGAACAACGCTAGAAACCCTAAAATTTGAAAATTAGAAGTGAAAACATAATCAAACATTCCCTAGAAGGTCCGAATCCTAAACAGAGGTGATAACTTGGATGGACTGACCCGATCGGACCAAAATTCAATCCAGTCAAAAATTATTGAGCCCAACCCAACCTATTCTCGTTAAATATATATATACTAAGATTTTGTATCGATCGTCGGGCTTTTAGCCCATCAAGTCAGGCATGTCATGAGGTCCATGGTACTTCAAGCCTAAATTTATATAGTTCAATATAAAATGTTAGACAAAGAGGATAAATTTACCTGTCCTACTCCTAATACGTACCCGTTTCAGATACCCGTATCCGACTCCGAGCAAGATAGATTTTTACATACCTCAGAGTAGAACTGCATATCAGAACCATCTGCGTTGATTGCCACAGAGACCGGCTGTTTTGCGACAGCTTGCATCAGCGCTTGCTCGTCGTTTGCTGGTACATTTTCATACCCATCAATCATCACAATTGGTGCATTCATCTGCAAAACAAATCACTTTTAATACATAAACATATAAGGGAAGAGTTACAAATTTACCTCTTAATTTATATCCCAGGTTTAAATTAACCTTAAATTATTATTTTTGTAGGTAATTGACCTTTTTGAATAGGTCAAATAAATCCATAAACTTAGAACCTTTCTAAATACTAAAATAACTAAATAAATTTGAAAAAAAATTAATAAATCCAAAAGTAACAAGTTAGATAAAAATGTATATAAAAAATAAGAAAATGTTTAAAATTATTTAATAGAATTCTAGGAGATTATTTAAATATGTTAAACAATTTTAAATGCATTTAAAGTTATTAAACAAATTTAAATTTTATATTGTTAATTTCTTCAATGTTTTATGTATATTTTTGCATTTAATTTTTAAGTTTTTGAATTTATCAAATACTTTATCATTTATATAGTTACTTTGTTATTTCACATGGTCCTATATGCCATGAACTTAAAATTTCAAGGGTGTATGATTCTATTTAAAAATTCTAAAGTGTCTATTTGGACACAAAAATAATTTAGGATCTAATTTAAACTTGGATTTCAAAATCATGGCATGGGCAAATTTGGGGATGTTTTCTTTTACTTTTAAGAAGTGATTAAAAGTAAAGATGTTGGTAAAATTACTTAAAATCAAAAGTAGGTAGTGTTTGAGAATGAAATAAATTTTGGTCAAATGTAAAAGTTAGAGTATTTGATATTTAAGGAGATTTTAGCGTATGAGTGAGAGAATTTTTGTTTATTTACCAAAATACCAAAAATTTGAAAAAATAACAATTTCTATTTTTAACTTTTGGCCTAAAATTATTTTCGTTAAAACAAGAATCCAGAAGAATAGTTAAGATTAAAACCTTAGTTGCATCACAGTTGCCATCCGTAGCACTGTAGGGATATATGGTCTCAGTTGTAAGGCCACCTTGTTTCTTGATGAACTCGTATGCGTTTTCCATGAGTCCTCCATTGCAGCCCTCGTTATCCTTTTCACAGTCAATCAGTTCTTGTTCAGATAAAGACACTAGTTCTCCAGTTTTCAGTTTGTTAATCCCCTCAATTCCCACCACAGTCGAAAACGCCCAACAACTACCTGTCAACCAATAGGAAAAATTGTAAAACTCGTCCAGTAATTTATCCAGTTTTTTATCTTTTTAAGAGGGAACTGTGAATACTTGTACAAGCACCATACATGACTGCTCCAAAGTGGAGAGTTTGATTTCTTTCGATGAATGTGTGGTCATCCTGCTTAGTTTTGATATATTCTAAATCTGCAACCAAATCGGTTGGAAAAGAGCGTCCGCGGGCAGGATCAGTCGAATGTTTAAAAACGCCCGGGACGAAAAAAAAATGAGGCTCCACGTTTTTTAAATTACGAGCAATTTTTCAAATTCTAAAACTGGAATGAATTCTTAACTATTTTTAGAACCAATAGCGTACACGAATGAAAAATTATAAGATCAAAAATAATTATAGCCGGAACTTTCCCTCATTTTATTACAAGAGTAAGAATGATAATAGCACTTTCACCATACATGACTACATCAAAATGGAATGTGTGGTCATCATGGTTAGGTTTGATATAGTTTTGGTGTCATGTTATTTATTATGGTGGCAAGTCCAAGCAATTCTTAACGCTCAAAAGATGAGAAACCCAATTTGATGCGTTCATACACGTGTAATTATCTGACGGAAATTTCAAATTTTGGTTTATAAAATATCTATATTCGAGCAATTGCAAGATAAAGAATTAACATGGAGAACTGCAATTTGCTAGGCTAAAATCATTTTTAATTTCATAATTTTTTGCTCCTAAGTTTTTTGTCCCAAAAATAGTTAGGAATTCATTTTATTCCCGTAATTTAAGAAATCACCCACAATCAACCCTATTTTCCCCGCCAGCGACCAAAGCGGCTGTATTTTTCATTCGCGTGACCAACGACCGATTTGGTCGCCGACGATGAAAAATGATTAATTACGAGCAATTTTTTAAATTATGAACTAAAATGAATCCTTAACTTTTTTTGGACCAAAAATAAGAAAATAGTTTTAACCCGCAATTTGCCCTTATTTATTACAAGAATAAGAAAATAATAACTTACCACAGTTGCCTTGATCCTTGACACCAGTAACGACACCTTGCTTTCTCCAGTCAACAGACTCGGGAAGGTTCTGAGCCTTCCCGTGCATAAACCCGGTCGTAGCTCGGCTTCCACGGATCATCCTGTGATGGCTGATCTTGGAAGTACGGGCGTTTCTGAATTCATGGGTGGTCATATCAGCAAACTTGTTGAGTTTGAGCTTGTATGGCTTGTCCATCTGGTTGACCTTATGGATGTGCTGCACATTCGCTTTGAACACGTTGAAGCGCTTCTGTTTCTCGGTCAGGTCCCGAGAAACAGTGTGGTGGCTCCTCCACCGTTCGTACAAGCCCCACAGGCTCTCGTCGGAAGCTAGGTCTTGTTCGGTGAAGTCGAGGCTGTAGACGAGGCCGACAACCGTAGCCAAAAATAGAGAGAACATAAAGACTCTTGCTAACGCCATTATGGATCAAATCCTATCTCTTTTGCAAGGAGGAGTATGGTTTATATAGGCATATTGAAAAACAAGATAGTTGCCCGTCGCCGTGCTAAAACTTTTTTTTTTTGGTCCAGTAACATTTTGCTTATACATTTTTTACAAAAACTTGTATGTGACCGTCACACGATGTGACGAAAAAAGTATCACTTTTTGTGGTAAAAGTATCACGTTTATTTGTAAAAGTATCACATTTTTTTAACAAAAAAATATATCACTTTTTGTAACAAAAGTATCATCTTTATCTGTAAAATTATCAATATAGTAAAAGTATCACTTTTTCCTGTAAAAGTATCAATGTTTTTCTGTAAAAGTGCATTCAGTCACACATGTGACCGTTCACATACAAGACTCACTCTACATTTTTTATCCTAAAAATAGTTAAAAATTTAATTTAATCTCGTAACTTAAGAATTGTTAGCAATTGATTCTTTTTTCACCGTTTTCACCGCCAGCGACTAAATCGATCGAAAAATCAAAAGTGTTGATCACGTGACAGTAAAATCCTGCCGATTTAAAATTATGTGGCACGGGCGCACGTTCCAGCCGATTTGGTTAAATGATCAATTGCTAGTGATTTCTTAAGTTACATGACTAAATTGAATCCTTAACAACTTTTGACACTAAAAGCATACGAGCAAAAAATTATGAGATCAAAAATAACTTTAGCCCTTAAAATTATGTTTGATCGGGTAGAAAAAGAAAGTAAAATAAATTATCCATGCTCTTCTATTTTTTTCTACCCTTGCTAAATTCTTAGAAAACTCATCCTAAAATCGTTGGCAAGAGTTATCTTAATTTGAAAATATTCAATCTTACATAGATATTTATTGTTGAGTTATTATTTCATTCTCATTAGGCCATATAACAGACTTATTATTATAATCAGGAAGGTTGCACTTTTAATCCCACAAATTAGGGTTTCTTGCAATTTCAATCACATTTAAATAGTCTCTTGTAACTTGTATCTAATATAATAAAAGTACGCAATTTTAGTCTTTTCCCATGGGAAAATCCCAAAGCTACTAGAAAAAACACGTGACTCCCGATTGTTCGGAAATTAAGGATCTATGTCCGTTTGTGGTTGAGGTGACGCAATCTGAAATAATATCTTGCAGACTAGGCTTATAAAATTGCACATCTTATTCAAGTCAGACTGCACCACCTCAGCCACGGACTGACGAAGATCTTTCATTTTCGAACTAATGTGACATTCACGTGTTACTTCCGGCAGATTTTGAATTTTCAGGCAAAAAAGGACTAAAATTACACATTTTTTATGTACGGATTTAACTAGCAAAAAGCTATTCGAATGGGTCCGGAAATGCAAGTGGCCTAACTTATGAGACTATGCAGCTTTCCCGTACACTACTAGAAAAAAACAAATTAGAGACTGAAAAATTCGTCTCTAATTAAATGATATCGGTTTCTAAATCAAAGTAGTGACGGATTAGAGACCAAGTGGTTGGTCTCTATAATGTTGATCTCTAAATTTTAGAGACCAATTTTATTTCGTCTCTAAATTTAGTGACGGAATTTCCCTCTCTATTATGAAATTAGAGGCCAAATTACCTACCGAATAGAGACGGATTATGTCCGTCTCAAATTTTTTGTTGCTACTTCGTCACTAATTGGATACTAATGATTTTTTGTCACTTTCCGTCACTATTCTATCTCTATTCTGTTATCATCCGTTACTAATTTCCATCTCTAATATGAATTTTTTTTGTAGTGGTACTTATTACATTTCTAAATACCATGATAGCATTTCATTATATTATATGGTTAAAATAGTACTAGGTTAGTGTCCTATTGTGAAATTTTTCTGGATCCGTCACAGAACCTACGTACCTTATACTGGCTTGATAAACAAGATATACATAGTTGCAGCAGTCTGATCTCATGGCCGAGTCTTTATTGCTGGAATTAAGGGGAAAAGTTGAGGGTTAGGGTGCTATTTTTAGAGGTGAGGTTTGTACTTATGCTGGAACATGCCAACCATGCTTATTTCTGGAGTTTGTTTCACAAAAGCACTTTTGAACACGATTTCTAACATAAAGCTGTCTGAAAATCATCATTTCTAACGGGTAGATAGGGCTATTAACGAACATAATGTTCGGAAAAAACTCATGTTCGAGCACAATTATCACTCGTTCAAACACATTATTTATGTTCATTCAATAACGAACAGAGCTATTTAGTGATGGGTAGACCTGATAGAGGTGCAAATTTAACCCTACTTGATGAGTTAGTCCAGTCGACCCTATATTTTAGATGTACTGGATCATATAAATTTTGACATGAAGAACTTTTTGATTCAACAAGTCCGATTTGATGGGTCAAAAGTCCGACAGGCCACGAACTAGCTAATTTTAGGTTCAACAAAATTTTGACCCAACCCAAAACGTTTCAAGATATAGCATTAGTTCGACGGGCTAGGCCTGACCAGCTGGCCCACCCGAATCGTCACCTCTACGACCTGAACAACCCGATAAAGTGCGTGGGTTGGCTACTATTTAGTGGCCCAACAGTTAAAGTCTGGCCTGCCTCCAGTGCAATAAACATATACTTTATTTTATTTGGATGGATTTGGGCTTTAAAGTTGCTTGGACTACTGTCTGAAGCAGTTTGGGCCCTCATATTATTATAATGTTTATTTGCTTTAAACTAATACGATATATAAGAAACAAATATAATCAATATATAATGTTTTTATATTTAGGGGTAATATTCGGTAAAATCGAATCGTAACTTAGATTATAATTTTTAAAAATCGAATACCAAACTGAATTAATATATTTCAATTCGATAAAAATTGAAATATTTCGATTTTTCCTTTCAGTTTCAAGTAAAATAACGAATTTTAAAAAATTGCAATTTTCTGCTAAAATTCTGCTCATTTTTTCCTTTTTTTTTTTTTTTTAGCCTAAAGAACTCTTATTTATCGTAATTCCATTTCTTTTCTTTTTCTTTATTTTTTTTAACCTAAAGAACTCTAAATTATCGTAACTCTATTTCCTTCCAAGCTTCCCCTGAGTGAGTCATGCATGTGACTCTAATTAAATTTGATTTGGGTCAATTATTTAATTTAATGCGCACACATTGGGAAAAGACGTAAAGATTTCTATGATTTTTTTAGAAAAAAATGGAAAAAAAAAAACATGGGAAAAAAATATTGAATGTTGTTCATCAGCCCTAATGACAAGTTTATGATATTGGGACAGGAAATATCTGTACTTATTTTATCTTGAGATTCGAAATATATATATTTTATTTTATCCTTGCATACTATGTTTTTTTCTCTATATTATTTATTTGATTTTACTAGATTTGGGTATTTGATGGGTCTACTAACGATAAAATAAAAAATTTGATGTATATACATATTTACCTAATATATAATACTACTATAAATTTTGGGGCCCCTAAAATTTGGACCCCTAGGCGAATGTCCCCCTAGACTACCCTCAGGGCCAGCCCTGTCCAAAAGGATACGGAAGCAACCATTTTAGTACGAGAATTATGTACTAGAAGAACATCGTATCAACAGCAAAGGCGCTCCCGCAATTTCACAACCGAGGGACAGAGTGAAGCATAATGGGGGAGTGAAGGCCCACCAACAAGTTAACCCAAAAAGAAGAATATATATAGTGATGCTCCATCCTGTTAGAGCGAGAGTAGTTTTTGGGAAGAATTTTGTTTCTTGGAGGTGTTTGTTCCTTTCCTTGTAAGAGAACACTCAATTTGGGAGTTTGTGTTCATTCTCGAAGAACACCTTAATGATATTACTGGTGCTTCATTTCTATCTGGTAAACGTGTTTATGCATGCATAATAGGTCGAGTTAAGTGTTTATTTAGTGACATTTGCATGCGTAATTGACCGTGCATTGTTCATATTTGCATTATTGGGCAATCTGACGTTGTTTGACTTATTTTGAAGTTATTTGAATCTAGACCGAAAAGTCAAATTCGACTGAAGATGAACGAAGAAATAAGTTTCGCAAGTCTAAAACGAAGAAATTTCGAGCCAAGCATGGGAAAGTTGTGAAAAACCATATTTGCAGCTGGAGGAATGACTCTGTCTCGGTCGAGAATTTGATACATGGCTCTGTTTATCTCGGCCGGGACACAAATCTGGTCAACACAGGATTTGCTTGAAAATTATATTTTCAAGCCCAACTCAAGCCCACTTCATCCCCATCTAAAAAAAAGAAGACCTCAAGTCCAAAACTGGAGTTTTTACATTGATTTTGGAGCGTGGACTTGGGAATTTCGAAGAGCACGAAGAATCAAGAGTCGTCATCTCGAATTTTCTAGTTTTATGTCATTCATTATTAGTTTGTTCTTAGTTATTATCGCTATGATCGGCTAAGTCTTTATTTTCTGTCATTTGACTATGTTGAACCCTAGAAAGATGTTCTTGTAGTTTCTACAGTTATTGTTTGATAAAACTGTGTTCTAGAATTATTTATGTTATTTGATTCCTTCATATAAAACTGTGTTCTGGAATTATTTATGTTATTTGATTCCTTCATATCTTTTATGTGTGTTTTATTTGAATTTATTTCCCGGGTATTAAGCATATCATTGTTGCTAGGTCGTAATTCATTATCCGTAATTGTTATAAACTTATGTCTAGAAGTAGCAAATAGTGAATTTATTCGCTAGGATAAAATAAATCGCGATCACTTGTACCGAGCATGTGAGTATAACACCGTACCTATTATGTTGTCCTAATACCTTATGCGTTCAATTAACGGTGTTTAAGTGATCGTATCCAAGGACCACTTAATCGGATACATTAATTGCTAAGTGTACATGTGATTAATTACACTTAGGGGGTAACAAGGGTTAGCAGAGCGTACTTGTTAATTCTTGGGATAGGGGTTTCAGAACTAATTTGTCAAGTAGTTGTATTAATTACAAGAATAATTCGACTAGGGGGATACTGGGTTAAAGGCGGAAATACCTTTTATCATATTTGAATTCATCTTTAGTTGCTAGTTTAATTGTTATTTGTTTTAGTTAATTAACTCAAGATAACCCCCACCCCCCACCCCCCAAGCAATATATTATATATTATTATATTTATTTGCATAATTTGGTTCAATACAATAACACGATTAGTTTCCCTATTCTCTGTGGGATCAACCTAACTTACCCTGTCTAGTATCTAGAAAATGAATAGTTAGGAATTAATAACCAATTTCACTGCATCCGACAATGCGGCCACTGTCCTTTCGTCTCCATCTTACCATGTTCGACTCCGAAAGCACTTCCACTATTAAAAATCTCCAAATCCAAATCGAATCCTAAAATTTCTCGTTCCATAAAGCTCTCCAAACCCCAGTTCTTCCACTCAACGGTAATTGTTATTTTCACGGCCCAACACGTTAATGGAAATGTTTGTTTAGCGAGAGCCCACAAGGCTCGTTCTTATGGGGTTAAACACTAGTCTAGATCCTCTTGGCCCAAATCATATTCTGCCTCAGCCCAAAAACACACCCCATATCAGCCCAACCCTGTTCGTCAAACCCCATCTTCTGCTCCTATCTCTCTACCATCAACACAAAATCTTTTCGAGCTGTGAGTCTGTGACCACCACACACCAAACAACCCACTCCCCCAACCACTCAACAACCTCCATTACCAATCCATTGTTTATCCCTGATCAGTGTTGTACAAAAAAATAGAAAAGGGACTATTACAACTGTGATTTGCGTTGGAGCCCATCCTATCGTTGTAAATCAAAATTTCCTCTCCTTTTTGGCACAGACGGTGAACCTGATTCGGAAGATCCAGTTCACCTTCCGGATGAGACCGATGACCCTGCCATAGGGGATACCTCAAGCTTAAATTCCCTTCCCGAACCTTCAAACCGACGCACTTTATGTTTAACAGGTGAAATCAACGGCAAGAGCCTCCAAATTCTGATCGAGAATGGAAATACTTATAATTTTATCAAACCTGCCGTGGTTGAATCATTGGGCTTACTAGTCCAACTCATCGAGTGTTTCAAGGTCTATATAGGCAATGGTGATTCATTATCTTGTACAACGTCTTTCCCAAACACGCCCATTACCATTCAAGGCCACAATTTCAACATTGATCTCCATATGTCGTCTATTCATGGCCTTGATATTGTAATGGGCATTCAATGGCTTCAAACTTGGGTCAATTCACCCATGATTATTCCCGTATGTCTATGGATTTTCAGTTGAATGACACCAATGTCTCTTTAAAAGGTGACTTTATACCCCCTCACTCTCCAATATCATTCAATAAACTTCAAGCCATAATTTGGAACAATGATGTGTATTACATGGCCGAAATCTATGTGTTCAAACTCTCCGCTGAACCCGATATTGCTTCGGGTGAGTCCCCATTAAACTTTCCACCAAATCTACCCTCCGAGATCCTCAACGTCCTTAACAAGAGTAAAATCATCTTCTCCATCCCCTCTGGTTTACCTCCTAATCACACCATATCATACTCCACCCACCCACACAACCCATCAATGCTAGACCCTATCGTTATCCCCATTTCCTCAAAATTGAGATGGAAAAACTGATATCTCGAAACTCCAACAGGGCTTAATCCGCAGAGTACCAGCCTTTTTTCTTCCCTCGTGCTCCTTGTTAGCAAAAAAGACAACACCTATAGGTTTTGCGTTGATTATAGAGCTCTCAACGCAGTCACCATCAAAGATAGATTCCCCATCCCCACCATTGATGAACTCCATTCCGCCACAGTCTTCATAAAGTTGGACCTCCGATCTGGATATCATCAAATTTGGATGCACCCTCATGTCATTCCTAAAACCACCTCTTGATCGACCTTTGATCACTATGAATTTTTAGTGATGTCGTTTATCCCAGCCAATGCTCCATCTACATTCCAAGCTATGATGAATAAAATCCTTCAACCTTTCCTCCGTCTATTTGCCTTGGTATTTTTTTATGACATTTTGATTTATAGCCGCACCACCACCTAACATATATCCCACATCTCGCAAGTCCTCGCCTGCCCCTATTCAAATCATTTTTACATCAAGTTGTCTTAATGATTTTTGTCAATCATTGATCGATTATTTGGGACATATAGTGTTCGTGAATACTGTCTCAGTTGACCCATCGAAGATTGCAACTATGATTGAGTGGCCCTTTCCACAAAACTTGAAACAGTTGCGTGGATTATTGGGCCTCACCGCCTATTACCGTCGTTTCGTGCAAGGATATGCTGCGATTGCAGCCACCATTAACTGAATTCTTGAAGAAAAATTCCTTCGCATAGTTTGACGCAGCTCAATTGGCCTTGGACAAATTGAAAACAACAATGACTACCATCCCGGTTTTAGCTTTGCCAGAATTTACCAAACAATTTGTTGTGGAGTGCGATGCTTCGAACGTCGGCGTTGGAGCCGTTCTATTACAAGATAGCCATCCAATTTCGTTTTTCAGTAAGAAATGCATGGGTCGAATGATGGGCGCCTCTACATATCTTAAGGAACTATTTGCTCTAACTGAGGCTGTGTTGAAGTGGAGACCTTTATCTCCTCGGCCGATAATTTATCATTCACACCGATCAAAAGAGCCCTAAGCAACTATTACAACAAGCCATTCACACTGCTGACCAGCAACACTACATCCGCAAACTCCTCAGATTTGATTTTCGAATCGAATATAAACCGGGTTTATCCAACACTATGGTTGATGCACTATCCCCCTACCTTCTGCTTCAGATCTCGATCACCCTCATTCTAACATATTTTCCCTAGCCTGTCAACCTCTTCTTGACCTTATCCACCTTATCAATTCTAATAACTCCATTGCTCCAAACCACCTCAGCCTTTACAGAAAATTTCAGAAACATTCTCTTCCCCCGAGACTACGCAGTATCAAATACTGTCTTACTTTACAAAATAAATACGTCGTGGGTGGACACGCGGGCATCAAGCGAACTCTGGTTCGATTGTCCACTTTATTTTTCTGGAAATATATGGGAACAAATGTTACTGACTATATCTCTTCTTGTAATGTGTGTCAACAAGTTAAGACGTTCACCCTACCTCAAGCGGGCCTCCTTCAGCCTCTTCCAATTCCGACCGAAGTTTGGGAAGATCTTTCGATGGACTTTATTACGGGTTTACCATCGATACAGGGATCTGTCGTTATCCGCGTCGTGGTTGATCGCCTCACCAAATACGCTTATTTCAGTCATCTTCCGAAAGCCTTCACAGTAGCCATAACATCAACTCTCTTTCCTGATATCATTTGAAACATCATGGGTTTCCTATAACATTCATCTCCGACCGTGATCCAATTTTTTTGTACAATTTAGCATCTCCTCACACTGAGTGGTACCTCACTGAAGAACAGTTTCGCCTACTACCCCCAGAGCGATGGCGAAACCAAAGTCCTCAACCGATTCCTCCAACAGTAGCTCCGCCACTGTACACAAGACAAACTGACAACATTGGTTCTTATACTTCCATGGGTCGAATTCTCGTACAATACAAGACACCGAGTATTGATATAATCACATTCCAAGCACTTTACGGGCGATTTCCCCCCTGCATCTCACCCTACCAGCCTCATTCCACCTCTATCCGAGTTGTTGATGATATTTTGGTCGAACGTGATTTCCTCTTGTGTGAATTGAAAATCAACATCCAGCGAGCTCAACACTGCATGACCCAACAAGTAAAAAAACACCGCCGAGATGCCCAATTTAAGGTAGGCGATCTTGTTTGGCTTCATCTTCAACCATATCCCCAAACCTATGCCTCCACCAGCCGCTACCACAAACTGTCCCACCGCTTTTATGGCCCTTTTACGGTACTGGATAAGGTTGGTTCAATAGCCTACAAATTATACCTCCCGTTATCCACCAAAATCCGCCCTGTCTTCCATATTTCCCAGCTCAAACCATTCTGTGACACCCCACCATCGACCAAGCCAACACTACCCTCTCTTTTAGGCGACAACCACCCTCCGACCCAACCCTTAGCAATTTGCGGGAAACGTCAGACATTACGTAACGACACAATCATCCCCCAAGTTCTCGTCCAGTGGTCGGATACAACTCTAGAAAATGGCTCCTAGGAAGATGAAGACACATTCCAACAAGCTTTCCCTCACTTCGGCCTTGAGGACAAAGTCGTTCTCCTAGAGGGAGGGGTGATATGAGCCGAGTATCATCACCAACTTCCATTTCCCAAGCCCAAACTGCCGATCCCATTGCAAACTTAGAGCCCAACCCAACACAAGCCCAAACTCCTCTACCCAAGCCCAACCCTTCCAAAAAGAAGGGTCGCTCCTGCAATTCCATAACCGAGAGACAAGGAGCACCACAAAAGAGAAATGAAAGACCACCAACAAGTTAACCCTAGAAGAAGAATATAAATAGTGATGCTCAATTCTATTAGAGCGAGCAATGTTGTCAAAATCTCGAGTTAACTCTTACGATTCTACGAGTTTACGAATTATTTCTCCTTAAACGAGTTAACTCGTGATAAAATCGAGATCTGAAAATCGGAGTAAACTCTCAAGTTTGCTCATGCTATTTTACGAGTTTTACGATTTTGTGTACGAGTTTAACAATTTTATAATCTATTGCTTTTTATTCTATTTTACCAATGAAAAAATATATAATATGAATTGTAGAATTTATACCAACTTAAAATTGAAATTTTAAAACTTTTCTAGAACAAATTATACACAAAGAGAAACAATTTTGCTGAATCTTTTTTCCTAATTATCAAGTTCTAAATTAAAATCTAAGCTTCATAGAAAATATATCTTATAGTTTTTATGTAGTACTTAATTTCACTAAAGTTATTTGTTAATTTTCTCTTAAAATTAAAGTATTCATAATTACAATTTAGGAATGATTTTATATATATATATGAACCATAATGCCTAAAACATTTCTCCATATTGTATTTCTTTTCTTTTTGATTAATTGTGAGAGACAATTTTGCTGAATCTTTTTTTCTAACTATCAAGTTCTTATATTTTTTATGTAGTTAATTTCACTAAAGTTATTTGTTAATTTTCTCTTAAAATTAAAGTATTCATAATTACAATTTAGGAATGATTTACTATATATATATATATATATATATATATATATATATATATATATATATATATATGAACCATAATGCCTAAAACATTTCTCCATATTGTATTTCATATTTTTTTTATTAATTGTGTATATAATATGTGTATTTTTTATAAGTGATATCTATTCAAAACTTGTTGTAATTAAAATATATTTTAAATAATTTATTTATATGGTTATATCGTATAGGTAGCAGAATCTTACGATTTTACGATTCGACTTTACAATCCGATTTTAGTGACATGCCACTGATTCTACTTAAAATCGCGAGTTTGACAACCTTGAGAGCGAGGATAGTTTTTTGGGAAGAATTTTGTTTCTTGGAATTGTTTGTTCCTTTCCTTGTAAGAGACCACTCAATTTGCGAGTTTACGTTCACTCTTGAAGAACACCTTAATCATATTAGCATTTTTCATTAATTGATGTTACGTAGTTATGCAATGGCGCAGATAATAATACGTGATGTTAATATGACATGATGTAACAATTTTCATGAATTGATTATTTGTTTTTTTCATGAACTAAACATTATGCTGTAAAAAAAATTATGTATTGACATTGTGTATGTTTAATAATACAAATTTTAATGTGTGTAAACTTATTTCTAATAAATTCTTGATATTGTAATAATGTTGATGGTTTGAAGGTTTTGGAAATCATAGTTTTAGTAATAATGTGGGACGTATATTTGTTGAATTTTAGATTTGAATACATAGTTTTAAATTTTTTGACTTGTATTTCTCCACGGTGTCTTGAATAGCCCGAAAACCTTAGATTCACAATATTGCCAACCAACTAAAATGACCTGATTAGCCTCAAACTTGATAGGATTAGCCGTCTAACATCTTGAACAACCCGATGAAGGTTGTGGGTTGGGCAACTTAAACGGCCCAAATGTTAAAGCCCGGCCTGCTTTCATTGCAATAGGCATATATCCATTAATTGGGCTGGTTTGGGCTTCAAAGTTGCTTGGTCTACAATCTAAAGCAATTTGAGCCCTTATTTTCAAGGACATAATCAAATCGAGCCAAATTAAATATTAAGAATTTAAAATTTAGTTTGTTACCTATCGAATCCAACTCAATCTTAATTTATCGAACAAATTAATGGCTTATGATCTTACTCAAGTCTAAATGAGCTCAAATAAGTTCAATAAAAAACTATATATACATATATATATATATATTATTCATTATCAGTTTATAAAAATTAAATAAAAAATTCTTAAAATTATAATATAATTCCTCCGTTTCTTTTTATCTGTCTCATTTTATCCACGCACACAAATCAATTGTTTTTATTAATTAGGATATCGAAACACATACGCAACCTGCTAACAACTCCCTTAATTATAGGAACTCTTTCATTTTATCAAATTCACAATTATTTGCTTATTTATTACGGTTATTATGGGAAAAAAAAAAGAGGTAAACTGATATCAATAATGATATTGTGACAATTAAAAAGGAACATTTTTTTAGATAAAATGAGACGCTTAAAAAGGAACGGAGGGAGTACTAACTAAAACTACTTAATTACATATGATTATATACTTTTTACTTATACTATTCTATACTATTCCATTCGTTTCAAAATAAATGTCTTTTAGCCCTTTTTGAGAAAAATAAGGATTGGTATTTAATTGGTATGTTTTGTGGAATAAGAAAATATTCAAAATTGTATTTTTTTTTTTGGTAAAGTGACACTTATTGTGAAAATTTTCAAAGTGTCTTAAAAGACATTTATTTGGAAACGGAAGGAGTATGATTTATGACAAGTATAATATTATAATTTGATAGGAAATAACGCACACAATAATCACGAAAGCAAAGAAAATAACACATGAAATTGTTGACCCAATTCGTTACGATGGGTAACTACGTCTGGGGCGATGTCAAGCCAGTGATTTTCACTATATATATTTTTCGGATACAATATACAATGGAAGACCGACTATTTATAATAACACAATTAAGCCCTAATCCTAATCACACTAGGATTATGCGACTGGGCCTAAAACTGAACTACACGGACGGTGTCATGTTAAAGTGTTTAGTACCTTCAAACTTCATACTCCAACATTATTAAGTGTTAATATATTGGTTTAATTTTACAAACTACCTCACAAATCCAATAATGAATTTATTATCGAGCTAATGAATTAAATTTTATAAATCATGTCAGTTCATTTTTTTAGCGAGCCGCATTAAACGAGCTTGGTCAATTTTTATGGAAACAAGATCGAAATAGTTCACGAACGATTTGATATAATTAGTAGGGTTTATTACCAAAAGCAACTTGAGCTATACCTGTTTTTACCACTTGCAGCCTATTTTAAAATTCGTCGATGATTGCAATCCTACCTATTCGCGTTTTACTGATTACAACCTATTTAATAAATTCCAGCTAAAATCAAGAGTGTGCTACACACTCTCAATTTTGAGCAAGTGGTAAAAACGAGTATACTTCAGGTTGCTTTTGGTAATAAACTCTTTTTTTTTTCTTTTCTTCCCTCCACCACTTTCAACAGGAGAATTTGAAGAAACGAATAAGTATAGATATATATACATACAAATTAAAACAACTCATAGCTAGATCTTCATCTGAGAAATAAACCGAAAAAAATTGAACTATCCTCAACAGGAGAATTTGAAGAAATGAATGAGTATAGATACATATACATACAAATTAGAATAACTCTTAGCTAGATCTTCTTCTGAAAAATAAACCAAAGAGAATTGAACTATGATCTAACAT
Source organism: Ajuga chamaepitys (assembly GCA_958295605.1). Lineage (NCBI taxonomy): Eukaryota > Viridiplantae > Streptophyta > Magnoliopsida > Lamiales > Lamiaceae > Ajuga > Ajuga chamaepitys. Next base: position 51,270,573 of record OY282508.1, on the reverse strand, counting down.
TAGCATAGAATCTTCTTGTAGCTTTATCAGTGACCGCACTGTCGCGATGCGGTAAAATTAATTAAACCTAGCTACCCTTCTAACTCGTAGAAGTGGTAAGTAGGGTCGATCCCACAGGGAGCAGGAAGACTCTTAGTGTTTAAGTAAATACTAATACTAGCAACATATAGAATTATATAAATAATGGGGGTTTATGAATTGATGTATACTAACTAAGGAACTAAAACAGAAATTAAGCAAATTAACTATGACTTGTTCTACTTATCAAAATAACGAATCCCAGCCCTTAATCTTATCTCCCCCTAGTATTACTACCCTGTGATAGATGCAATTATTAACCAATTTTACCCTTAAAACTCCTACCCCGAGGTTAGCAACAAGCTCTGCTAACCTCGTTATCCCTTATGTTTAACTAACCAAAACAAGCTCTTTGGTTAGTCTATCCAGTTGAGTGACCTCAAAATAAGCTCTCTGGATCTCATTAACCGGACGCCTAGAGAACTAGGATAACGGGATAGACACGGTGTGGACCTCGTAAGCTCGGACCCATTCAGACCGAGCTATATACTACCCTAGCGATATCACTCGCTATTCGCTACTAAGTGGCTATAGGTTCGTAACAATTACGGATTACGATTATAACCTAGCGTTACTTATGCAATTATAATCCTAGGTGATCAATCTAGCATATAAACGCACAAGCATTGAAGAATAAGTAAATAGTATAACAACGTTTTAAGAAATCAACCGATTAATAATCACCGTAATTATCACAAAATAATAACAACTAGGGTTCGACTCGACTAAGGACTGAAATAACCTACTAGCCGCTCATGGCGGTGACAAAAGACAAATTAAACTGAAAATACATAATTGTAAAGACTTAAGGACTAGAAAACCCGAGTATTGCCGATCTTGATTGCTAGTCTCCTTCGGAATCTCTCAATCTTGCTCTCTCGTAATGTTCTGGTCTCCTTATTTCCGAGCATAAGGATCATTTTTTATAGAGGAAGTCAATTTGGGTCGATTCTGGGCTTTAAAACGGAACTCTTGTGGCCCAAGGATTAATTAACCGCCTTAACGGGCCGCGACCGCGCTCATGGGCCGCGCCCGCGCCCGCTCCTGATCCAGCACCACGCCGCGGCCGCGCAAGTCTGCCTCGGCCGCGGTACTTGTCCAGAGATTTCCTGCTTATTCCTTCACTTGGACCGCGGCCGCGCCATTTTGCCGCGGTCGCGGTACTCTGTTCTTCATTTTTCGGCGATTTTTCCATCCTTTTGACATCCGGGCTTCATTTCCTCGTTGTGCATCCGGCCGAGTACGAATACTTAGCCTTAAATCACCTATTTAACTCAAAATGAAAACACAAACGTCAAATAGTCCAAAGGCACTTAAAACAACCCAAATACTCTCCATTCTACACGCAAACATCACAATTCATCACTCTAACAGACTTAAAGTGCATAAATAAACGCGTGTACCAAAATCCCCCAAACTTAACCCTTTGTTCGTCCCGAACAAATCTAAATCAAACAACAATCAAGACACGGGTTTTAAGGCACTTTAAGTGGCAATTACGAGTTTCAGAAAGTTTTTTCAAAAAAAAATATAGCAACATGATGTAACCGAGCATATTTGACAGAGCAACTTCAACTACTTTCATTGCTTATGATTTTCAACAATTGATCCTCACCGGAATTGTGTATCACTCTTCTCTCAAGTGTTTAAGGTATGTAAAGTACTACACTCACACTGACTTATATGCAACGACCACCATATGCTTGCCTATTATTTAAGTCGGACCTAGTACTCAGCATGTGTGGCAAAGAATCAAAAAGGTCTTTAATTCGGTTGTAATAAAGGCTTAGGTAAGGTAGGATAAAATTTGGATGAAAGTGACTAAAATGTGGACTAACCGAGTTATTCCTACTCAACCACCCCTCAAAACAATTACTCACATCTCACTCTCCAAAACTCAGTAAATCACCCCAAGGGATGGCTTCTTCTCCCCACGTCCGCATCTTTTACAACCAAGTGCTTCTCTTTTTCTTTCTTTCTTTTTTTTTTTTTTTTTCATGTGGGTACCACATTTTCTGGGACTACCCGATTTTTTTTTTTTTTTTTTTTACTAAGCACTTTTCTTACTCCCATCCTCATTTCTTTTCTTGCTTTTGCATTGTACACATTAACAAGTCTAAGCTTTTTAGCACATAGGAGGGAAACCTTCTTGAATTATCTATCACCAATTCCCTTTTCATTTCTCATTTCACTCCCCTTTTTCAGCCCATAGGAATCCCAAATAACATTCCCAACTACCTCTCCTTTCGCCTCCCTCTTAACTAGATTAGTCCAATAAGGTCAAAGGCCAATTGGAAAGATATTCGGCTTGTAATATTCGGCTAACAAGTGATAGGCTCACGGCTCAATTGGGCTAACTAAGGGAAATTACTTTTTCAAGTTTGCGGTCAAAAAGGTAATTATGTTGAGTGTCTGAAATAGGCTAATCAAGAAATGCCTAAGATCACTTTCTAAGCCACAACACACATTGACTTATTCACGACAGACATGCAAGGCAAGTTCTAGGGTCTATATGCACATAATCAATGAAAATCACACCGAAAGAATTTGTACAAGTTACTCCAAAACTGGAGGTACAAAATAGGCTCAAGTCCTCACAAGGCAATTTTACTGATCAATGTTGCGAATTGCAGCTCAATTTCATATCCATTACCCGTCATGCTCTATCATATGCTATTCAAAACAAGTTTTAACAACAATCATCATGAACTCATTGCCAACTTATCATCACCTTAATGTGTTAATTTTATCTTTACAGCACAATTCAGTTTTCTTTTCCCTTTCTAGACTCAATCTAAACTCTACCAAAATAAACACATAAATCATAAAGACTCCACAAAACAAAATAACGAAACAGATGACTACGGCTCACAGGCCCAATCCTCAACTAATGGCTCACAGGCCCAACAAACAAAATAGAAACGGACAGCATATTAGAAACGCTGCCAAGTCGCCCCACGTCACACCCCCCTCCCCAAAACTTGGTTGGAAACCAGAGTTTGAGGGAAGAAAAAGTGGTGCGGCTTGGTACGTACTTACAGTGCTTTACTGAGGCGGCAGCGGGGGTGGATGCCCCCTTGTCCCCAAAAGGACTGCATGTATTTCCACTGAGTTTCTTGCTGCCTCTGCCATTCCTGCTGTTGCTCTGACCACGTCTGCATCTGTGCTCGACGATCATCCTCCGTCTTGTGTTTTATGGTACTCCTTATTATGAAAAATGCAAAAACATGAAAGAGAAAAAACATGAAAGAGAACTAACCTAATGCTGAATAATAAAAAAAAAAAAAAAAAAAAAAAAAAAAAAACGAAATAAATAAAAAAACCGTAAACATCGGGTTGCCTCCCGACAAGCGCTGTTGTTTTACGTCGTTGGCTCGACGGCTGCACATTCCCTTAGCGTTTGTGCCAAGGTGGTTTCCACACGGGCCCAGACCAATTCAGGCACTTTACCCCATTCCTCCTTTCATCTTCCTTTTTACGATGCCGCACCAATGCGGACCAATTCAGCTTACTCCTGCACCTATTCTCACAATCATTCTCAATAAAAGGGTTAGTCGCATCAGGTGAGAAAACAGAATTAGCATCTTCAGGATGTCCGATAGCATCATAAATATTTAACTTAACGATGTGGCCATCAAATTCCATAGTCAGAGTCCCTTTACCGACATCAATCTTTGTTTGGGCGGTGTTCAGAAACGGCCGCCCTAACAAAATTGGAGGCGGTGTAGGGGAATCTCCTTGCATGTCTAGAACATAAAAGTTAGCAGGAAATACTAGTTCACCTACTTCTACTAAGACATCTTCAATTAGACCATCGGGGTATGTATTACTACGATCTGCTAACTGAATTACTATCCTAGTTTCTTTCAGTGGTCCTAGTTTTAATGCATGAAATATCGCTCTTGGCATTACATTAATGGATGCTCCTAGGTCTAGCATGGCACGTTCAATGTTTGTGCCCTCTATTCTACATGGAATGACAAACATACCTGGGTCCTTACATTTTGGTGGCATCTTCTTTTGGAAGATTGCTGAGACGTTTTCTCCCATCAGGACCTTTTCATCCCCCTTGAGTTTACGCTTGTTGGTGCATAGCTCCTTTAGGAACTTGGCGTATCTGGGAATTTGCTTGATAGCATCGATCAAGGGGATGTTGATGTCAACCTTTCGAAACACCTCTAATATCTCCTTCTCTTTGTCAGGTCGTGTCGGTCTGATCATGCGACTGGGGAAAGGAAGTGGCGGAGGCGGAATAGATGCAGAATGTGTTGATTTCTGCTGAACAGGGGCCGCGGCCGCGCTGGGTTGCCGCGGTCGCGCAACTTCTACAGAGAATTTCTCTTCAGGAACGTCGAGTTGGCCGCGGCCGCGCATGTCTGTCGCGGTCGCGGCTCTGTCTGCGGTTGTCCTCTCCGAAATGTCGTTCTTATCATCTTCCAATGGTTGCCCGGGCTTCTTAAGCTCTCCAAGCTGGTTACCACTCCTCAATGTGATGGCACTGACATTTCTAGGATTCATTTCAGGTTGTGATGGCAGTTTACCACTTTGCATATTCTCTAGTCGACTTATAGCAGTTGCCATCTGGCTCATCTGTGTCTCGAGATTCTTGATGCTTGATGTTGCATCCTTTTGAAATTGCACAGTGTTTGTTGCTAAAGTCTTCACAATATCCGCCAATGATGAGTCGGGTACTTGTTCGGCTGGCTGCTTTGTATAATACATACCTCTTGGTGGTGGAGGTCTGTTTTGCTCACTTGACTGGCCTTGTTGATTACCATAGCTGAAATTCGGATGATCCCTCCATCCTGGGTTGTACGACTGGGAATATGGGTCGTACTTTCGGCCTTGGAAGTTTCCAGTTCCGACAGCATTGGCGTGTGCTTCTAGCTCATTACCCAGAACTTCGCAATTATCGGTTGTGTGATCGGTAGTATCACATATTCGACAGGGTCGAATATTTGAGCTCCCCCCCAAAACAGCCTTCTGGACCATTTTGGTAAGCTGATCAATCTTCGCGTCCATTTGAGAATCGTTCACCTCCCTCACTATCCGTGTTGAAACATCCCGTGTCCCGAATTGTTGAGTCTTAGCCGCCATTTTCGAAATGAGTGCTCTAGCAGCTGTCGGGGTTTTGTCACATAGGTCTCCCCCACTGGCAGAGTCCAGCATGTTCCGGTTTGACTGCGTCAGCCCTTCATAAAAGTACTGGATGAGCAACTGTTCTGTGATCTGATGTTGGGGACATCTAGCCACCAGCTTTTCAAAGCGTTCCCAATACTCGTACAAAGTTTCTCCGGGCAGTTGTACCGCTCCACTGATTTCCTTCCGGATGTTCGTGGCCTTAGATGCCGGAAAGTACTTCTCCAAGAACTGGGTCTCCATTTCCTCCCAAGTTTTTATAGATGCTGAGGGTAGGTAGTAGAGCCAATCCTTGGCCATATCCTTTAGAGAAAAAGGAAATGCCCGCAGTTTTATCTGTTCTTCAGTGACTTTCGTCGGCTTCATACTCGAACAGACGATGTGGAACTCCTTCAGATGTTTGTGCGGGTCTTCTCCTGCTAACCCATGGAAAGAGGGTAACAGGTGAATTAACCCTGATCGGAGTTCGAAAGTGGTGTCCTCCCCCAAGTCAGGGAAGGTTATGCATAGAGGCTGGTGAGTAGTGCCAGTGGTGGCCAATTCCCGCATAGTCCTTTCGGCTGCCATTGCTTCTTGCTCAGGTTCAGACGCGGAATTTTCGGTGGCGAAGGGTAAGGCTTCAAATTCTTCTAGATTCTCTCTTGCTTGTCTTCTTAGGATGCGATCTCTACGAGTTATTTCAGGGTCGAAAAGCAATTCTTTATTTTGGCGTGAACGAGTGATCATTCACTGCTAAAACAAAAAGAAACTTAAGTGAGTTCAAGTGTAACACAAATACTAAAAGAAATAGAATTACGAGACTCAATATAGAACTAATAAAAATAAACACTTAAAATCTTGCACCGCTCCCCGGCAACGGCGCCAAAATTTGACCGCACTGTCGCGATGCGGTAAAATTAATTAAACCTAGCTACCCTTCTAACTCGTAGAAGTGGTAAGTAGGGTCGATCCCACAGGGAGTAGGAAGACTCTTAGTGTTTAAGTAAATACTAATACTAGCAACATATAGAATTATATAAATAATGGGGGTTTATGAATTGATGTATACTAACTAAGGAACTAAAACAGAAATTAAGCAAATTAACTATGACTTGTTCTACTTATCAAAATAACGAATCCCAGCCCTTAATCTTATCTCCCCCTAGTATTACTACCCTGTGATAGATGTAATTATTAACCAATTTTACCCTTAAAACTCCTACCCCGAGGTTAGCAACAAGCTCTGCTAACCTCGTTATCCCTTATGTTTAACTAACCAAAACAAGCTCTTTGGTTAGTCTATCCAGTTGAGTGACCTCAGAATAAGCTCTCTGGATCTCATTAACCGGACGCCTAGAGAACTAGGATAACGAGATAGACACGGTGTGGACCTCGTAAGCTCGGACCCATTCAGACCGAGCTATATACTACCCTAGCGATATCACTTGCTATTCGCTACTAAGTGGCTATAGGTTCGTAACAATTACGGATTACGATTATAACCTAGCGTTACTTATGCAATTATAATCCTAGGTGATCAATCTAGCATATAAACGCACAAGCATTGAAGAATAAGTAAATAGTATAACAACGTTTTAAGAAATCAACCGATTAATAATCACCGTAATTATCACAAAATAATAACAACTAGGGTTCGACTCGTCTAAGGACTGAAATAACCTACTAGCCGCTCATGGCGGTGACAAAAGACAAATTAAACTGAAAATACATAATTGTAAAGACTTAAGGACTAGAAAACCCGAGTATTGCCGATCTTGATTGCTCGTCTCCTTCGGAATCTCTCAATCTTGCTCTCTCGTAATGTTCTGGTCTCCTTATTTCCGAGCATAAGGATCCCTTTTTATAGAGGAAGTCAATTTGGGTCGATTCTGGGCTTTAAAACGGAACTCTTGTGGCCCAAGGATTAATTAACCGCCTTAACGGGCCGCGACCGCGCTCATGGGCCGCGCCCGCGCCCGCTCCTGATCCAGCACCACGCCGCGGCCGCGCAAGTCTGCCTCGGCCGCGGTACTTGTCCAGAGATTTCCTGCTTATTCCTTCACTTGGACCGCGGCCGCACCATTTTGCCGCGGTCGCGGTACTCTGTTCTTCATTTTCCGGCGATTTTTCCATCCTTTTGACATCCGGGCTTCATTTCCTCGTTGTGCATCCGTCCGAGTACGAATACTTAGCCTTAAATCACCTATTTAACTCAAAATGAAAACACAAACGTCAAATAGTCCAAAGGCACTTAAAACAACCCAAATACTCTCCATTCTACACGCAAACATCATAATTCATCACTCTAACAGACTTAAAGTGCATAAATAAACGCGTGTGCCAATCAGTGATCACTACAGCTTCCAAAATTCACCGAACTATTCAAAGTACTTCTTCATGGTGTCCTTCTGCGTCTCCCATGCCAGTCCTCTGACGAACACCTTCGTGTACGTCGTGTTGCCGAACTGTCTTGCAATGTTCGCCGGCGTCATCGATAATGATCGAATTTTCTGATGATTCAAAGTTAGTTTCTTCTGGATCTGTAAATCAGTAACAAAGAAGATTCGTGTTGAAGAAAGTTACGGAGATTAGTAGAGGTAGGAGACGAACTAGTGTTTGGATGAGGGGGAATTAGGTCAGAGAGAGAAGGGAGGGATAGGGATGTACACGAACCAATTCGCTTGTGAACTATTCGGATCTCGGTTCTTGAAAACCTCGATCGAACTAGTCTAATGTGACTCGTTAAAATAAACGAACCAAACTCAAGATTGATGATAATTGGTTTGTTAGCTCGCGATCGAGCAAGTTCGTTTGTGGGCTCGAAAGTTAGTTTATAAAAATTAAGCTAAAGTACTTATAATTAATTTCTAATTTTATAGTTACATTTATAAAATAATATATAATATTATATAATTAAAACCATGCATTTATATATTTGTAATTAATTAATCTTAGTAGGTACATTATAATTCTAAGAATCTATAGCTTATTTTTTAATTAAATAATGATTAGTAACATATTTGTTTAATATTTATTGAATTTCTTTGGGCTCAATTTGACTCTCGAGAGGCTCGAGTAAGCTCGCGAGCCGTCCATATATTTGATAAATTAAGCTCGAGCTCGGTTCGATAATTAATGAACCAAACTCAAACTCTTAGATATTCGGTTCAGCTCTGTTCGTGTACATCTCTAGGAAGGGAAAAAAAGGAGGAGGAGAGAGAGTGATGGAGGGAAGAAAAGAAAAAATAAAAAAGAAAAGGGCTTATTACCAAGAACAATCTGAGGTATACCTGTTTTTACCACTTGCTCAAAATTGCACGTGTGTGGCATGCTCTTGATTTTGGCCGGAATTTATTAAATAAGTTGTAATTGGTAAAATGCGAGTAAGTCGGGTTGCAATCAACGACGAATTTTAAAATATGTTGCAAGTAGTAAAAACAGATATATCTCAGATTGCTTTTGGTAACAAAACCCTAATTAGTAATAACATCCCTACTTATTTGGTTCATTGGTCCAACAGATCGTGTAACCATGATTAGTCTCTCACTAGATCTGTGATAAGTGACTTAAGCAGTGTTTGCAGTTGCTTCATTTAAATAATTATCTATTTTTCTTCTACAAAACATTATTTGGGTTGTTTCCAAGATCTGCTTATCTTTTAAAAGAATTATTTAAAGCCAATATCTAAAAACAGAATCTCCCTTACTTCAAACTGATACTCAAGTTTGTTTCTCTTTTGTCCTCACATTTTTTGTCAAAAGCTTTTCTATATCAAACGCTACCTACTTTTACTTTAAATGATTTTCAAACAATTATAAATTTACCCACGCTTTAAAAAGCAAACACTTCCTTAGTGTGCGTCTGTGAGAGAGAGGAGGTCGGGTTGTTGCTTTGGGCAATATATAGGGAGTATTTTCATTTGCTTAACTTTTGAAGAAGTGATTAAAAAATAGTAAATCTCGTAAAATTACTTAAAATTAAAAGTAGGTAGTGTTTGAGAATAATAGTAGTTTGGTCAAATATAAAAGTTGGAGTGTTTGATACTTAAGCAACTTTTAGCTTATGAATGAGAAAAAAAGTTCCATTTAATTACCAAAACAACAAAAACTTTTAAGGTTAATTTCAGAATGCAACATCAACTGTTAGTTATTTTTCGTCTATGTAGTCTGAAATATTGCCGGAGTTGCAAAGTGAAACAAAAACGCGTCATACAAGTTGTAATCGAAATATTTTTTTTGTTTAGACTAGAAACTGAAAAATGGTTAATAGTTCAGGTTGCATTCTGAAATTAATTCTTACTTTTATTAAAGCTGAAATTATTTTTTCATTTTTCCAAACACTCAGAAAGCAATTTTTTTTTTTAACTTTAAACTGAAAAATGTTTAGAAAAAGCAATTGCAAATACCCGCGTATTATTATTAGTTTTATGATGTGAAGATGGATGGTCGGTTCCAAGAGAAACCTGTTGTTGCTTTGGGGTGAATCCAAATGTCCAAAGATATTGTCACTTTCATCTTCACTCGGCCGGCACCTCAATACCGTTTCTATGTCACCCAACACAATTAAATTATTATTTACTTTAAGGGTAAACTTTCTACTCTACCCGATTTAATCTGGTATGTTTTAGTCCAATGGATATTAGGTTTAGAACTGGTCGGTTGAGGTTTTTTTCGAGTCAGATACGCAACCTAAAAAACTCGAAACTCGGAAAGTCAATCCGAAATACCTATCGTTCTCGACTTCGTTGGGCAGAAAATAAGAACTATTAGCCACCCAGGAAATGGACAAATACAATCCTCACAATATCCTCACAATCCTCTCTCCATTCAACAATTTTCTCTCACAGTGTCTTATTCTCCTATAATTTTGTTTTTTTTGTCATATTATTGGATCTAACATTAGTTTGTTTGCTAGAATGACAATAAAAAAAAGTGTGAGTCTTGCATTATTTTATTCTCTCATCTCATACCATGATTACACTAGGCATAATATTGGATCAATATTGATTTGCTAAAATGACAACTAATTATAAACAAGTATGAGTGTATTGATACTGATCTTAGTGTATAATAGACAAAAAAATTATTTTTTGAATAGAGTTAGAGCTTTATATGATATCTAATATTTCGTATGAAAGAGAAAAATTTTATTTTCTGAACAAAGTTAGAATTTAAATATGAGTACTAGGTCATTAATTAGTTATAAATTACACCCGCTACGCCCTATCTAACTTTGGTTTCCATAAGAGAAAAGAACAATTGAAGAAAATCCAAGCCGACCCAAGTAATAGATATTTAACTTCTTCCCTGGTGGATGATCCATTTTGTTTGTCTTGTTGGATACTCCATATACATAATTTGGATCTAAGACAAACACAAACAACCCAAAAACAGTATCCCGTTAAATTCTAAAGATGCCACCTGCATAAACAGATTAATATTCCTTACTGTCTTATTACCATCCACCAAAAACCTAAAAATGGGGTTTAGTAACATATAGTATGGTTCGGCAATTTGAAAATTTACGATCTCAAAATTTGATAATTCCAAATTTAAAGTTACAGTTAAAAAAAAAAAAAAAAATCAAGATACATCCAACTAAAATTAAAATTTATATTGGTATAAACATCAATTTATAAGTAAATTTTAAAAGTAATATCGTCTAAAACTAGTATTTGTGAAAATTATGCATAAAATTTATAAATTACTCGATGTCTAAAATTATTAATTATTAATATATTTATATATATATATTTGTAATCTCGATTTTCGGTATGAGACGACTAGTTCGGTACAGTTCTTAGTACAATCTTACTAAATATCAAGAACTAGGGGCGTAAGTGAGTCGAGCCAAATCGAGTATTGGTAGGCTCGAGCTAAATCGAGTCCATATTTTTCAAACTCGAGCTCAGCTCAGCTCAGTTGATACAAAATAAAAATTAAAAAAATATAAAAATACATTAAAATTGAAAATGTTAATTATTACTACTATACTAAAAATGACTGCTAGTTGGGACCTTACAATTTCACCTTATTTAACTTAGAGTTAAAATATGGCTACGACTAATCGCAGCCCACAAAATTTCTCGACACAACCCACTAATTTAATAAATTAAAATACTATTAGTAAAAGACTAAAATACCCTTAATGAAAAAATACCAAAATTATAGTTCTTCTTTTTTCGTGTCATTTTTTTTTTTTTCCACAAAACTTCATAAACTCTAGTTTCTTTAAGATTTCATGAATGGAGGATACAAATAATAACGAAAAATTACTTATCATCTGATACGTGATTTTCTTACTTTTAATTTATAATATATATTTTCTGAAAGTAAATCAATCGAAACAACGATGACATAAGAAACAGAACAAGCCTTCAATCCAGCAATTTAAAAACCCTTTAATACCATAAAATTATCTTTGATGGAAGAAGACAAGACTTCAATGTAGCAATCTAAAAAATACGGTTGTCTATCTAGGTTGTCAAGAGCCACATCTTTTTCTTGTTCATATTTTCTGAGAGTTTGATCTTCCAATTTCCGTCCTCTAGCTTAATGGGTTGATAATCGAGCATGTATGTATTGCCAAAAAAATAAAAAAAATTCTCCATTGAAGAGGTTTTATGAGGTATCATTTATTGTCATTGACATACTACCGGAGGAGGAATTTGAATGAGATTGGATAAGAGATGAATTCTGATTTTTGAAACAGACGGATCCTGTTTTTCTTTCTTTTGGTTGGTTTTTTTAAATATATATTTTGATATTTTATTTATAATTTTTTAAGACAAATAATTTAATAAAAAAGGATATAATTAATTGGTATTACGTGAATTATATTAAGAACTTTATACATAATTTTAAATAAAAGTGAGCTACATTAAGAAGTGAGCTGCGTGGAGAAATTTTGTGGGTTGCGAATAGCCGCCGCCTTAAAATATATCTACAATTATGTCAACTTTAAAGGGCAAAATAGTAATTAAAATATATCTACAATTATGTCAACTTTAAAGGGCAAAATAGTAATTTAACACAAACTCGATTAAGCTCGCGAGTCTGCCGAACGAGTATCAATTATGAGCTTGAACTCGGCATCTACTTGTGTTGCTCGAGTTCAACTCGTTTATCTTGAGTCAACATCGATCTTTTTGCGAGTTGATCATGAATGACTCACGAGTTATCTCGGCTCACTTGCACTCCAATTTAGAACCATCCTAGAGTTCCATTCGAAAAAAATCAAAAGTTAACAATTCTTTTCATGTCGATGTGCTTTCAATTCGATTTTCGTTACATTTGGATAAATCTGTAAGTTGCATAACGACTAAAACAATGCCTCCAAAAGATAAACTACTGATTATCGAACAATCCATCTGATATCACCAACTATATGAAACGAAGATGCCGGCTAACACGAATAATTATTGGAGTCAATCCACACGACATTACAAATAAATACTTCCTACAAAACTCTCACTATAATATAATGTCTGATCATTCAAGTCAATGATACTATAAACAATGTTACCACCCTTCACCTGGTAGTCCAGTCGCCGAAAATGGGGCTTTTCCGGTACGCCGATGGCACCGATAAGTTGCTTATGTTGCTCGGTTTTTTGGGAAGCATTGGAGACGGCCTAATGTCGCCGCTCAACATGTACATCTTGAGCGGCGTCATAGACGAGTATGGAAGCTCCGGCCTCGCCATCTCCAACGAGATTGTCGACAAGGTAGATATCCTAGTCTTTCAGTCAAATGAGCAATTTGCTAAGCATCCGAATTCGTTCATTCTTATCGTTTGTGCAGTACTCCTTGCGGCTGTTTTATGTTGCTGTCGGAGTTGGACTCTCTGCATTTCTCGGTATGCAGAACGTACTATTTTTATGCCCAAAATATATGGTACAGGAAAATCTTAATAAGAAACTCAGATTGTCATGACTAGGACTGTAAACTTTTCGAGTCGAGTCGAGCTTGTGGTGTTCATTTATGGTTCATTTATTTGACTATGTTTGATTATGTATACGAACGTGTTTCTTCATGTTTGAGAATATTTTGTGCTCGTGAATAACTAATTATTTTACATACGAACATCAAATAAAAACACATTTTCTAAATCTAGATACAAATAAACGAATTAAACAAAATGCTTACATAACAAGAGGTGATGTAAGAATATTATGCAATATGTAGTATAAATATTATTGTTTTGTTGTTATTTTTTCTTATTATTAATTGAGTTTCGATCAAGCTTGTTCATGAGTAATTAATGAACGAGTCATTCATGTTCAAACTTTGTTAGTTTATAAAACGAGCTCAAAAATTTGTTCATTTATTCAAATAAACGAGCTCGTAAACAAGTTGTTCAACGAAAACTCTGTTAGTTTGCAGTCCTAGTCATGAAATGAACAAGCATATTGAGACTTGATAGTAGAGCAATCAAAACAAGCTTTAGCCCATGGGCTGACCCGTCTTACCCTGCGTAATAGGTGCACTGGCTGAAGTTTTAGTGCTAGCCTATTCTGACAGTGACAGTTCTACTTTGACAGTCACAAATCTGATTCAATCAATCAGAATTAACACCAGGAATTCTATACTATGATCTCATGATCGTTGATATATATAAAAATGATGGTTGGTTTTGCAGAAGGAGTGTGTTGGACAAGAACTGCAGAAAGGCAAACATCACGTATTCGTATGGAATACTTAAGATCCGTACTAAGGCAAGAAGTTGGTTTCTTCGACAACCAAGCCGGTGCATCGTCAACCACCTTCAAAGTAGTGTCCAGTCTTTCTGCAGACGCACATTCAATCCAAGATGTTATAGCCGAAAAGGTCTCTGTTCCTATCTTATATTCAATCTACAGTCAAATCTCTCTAACTTAATAATCTTGAGACTAGACAATCTAGTAATCCGCCCTTTTTTGACAAATATGTTTGTTGATTCAGATACCAAACTGTCTGGTTGATCTCTCTGCATTCATCTTCGGCCTACTCGTCGCCTTCATTCTCTCGTGGCGCCTAGCGTTGGCTTCTCTGCCATGTACATTATGTTTCATCGGCCCAGGGTTAGGATTTGGAAAGCTGATGATGAACCTGGGAGCCAAAAGTAAAGAAGCATACGAGGTTGCAGGTGGTATAGCAGAACAATGCATATCATCAATTAAAACTGTTTATTCCTATGTGGGGGAATGCCAAACACTTGACAGATTCAGTCGTGCTCTTCAAGAAAATATGAAACTCGGTATAAAGCAAGGCTTCGCCAAGGGGCTGATGATCGGAAGCATGGGGATGGTTTTCGCAACGTGGGCATTTGTATCCTGGGCTGGAAGTGTTCTTGTGACTGAACGAGGAGAGAGCGGTGGCCGTGTTTTCATCGCAGCTATCTGTGTCGTACTTGGAGGATTGTGAGCCCCTCTTTTCTTGTTTTCGGCTAAACTTTTAAACTCCTCGAAATATCTTGTAAGCTCTTAAAACGTGTTTGATAAAATAAGATGTTAAAGAACTTATAAGAGTCAAAATATGCTTTTAGACCATCTTTATCAACAACCTCCCATAACCTTCCACAACTCAACCTATCAATAAAATATTCATTTCTCTCTCTTCCACATACACAACCTACTCCACAACCTAAAAAATACATTTTCACAACCCAACCCAATATTTTAATATATATTAATTTCTTTTATCCAAATACAGATCTTATTTCCCAATAAAATCAATATTTTTGATAGGATTTAATAATTGCATATTATTTTTCGCGCTTTTTCTAATATATTTCAAGAATAAAAAAATATTTGAATTCCGTAATTACAATAAGTCGATTTTGTTTTTCCGGTACGTTTAAAATAAGATGCTAAAATAATAACCAAATTAAAATTGCAAAAGTTATATTACGAAATCGAAAAATTGAGAGGTTTGATGATATTGAGAGTTTTGGTAATCTTCAGAATTTATAAAAGATTCAAAATTTGGATAATCTTGAGAGTTTGGATAATTTTGAAAGTAGGAAAAATAATTTGGATGGTTTGGATCCATGATATGAAATGATAGAAATTATGTGAGGAAATAGAATACATTAGGCTCTATTTATAGAGGTGATTAAATTTGGCCGGTCCGACCCGGTCAGGTGGGGTCTGTTGGGCTAACGTCATATTTTGGATCGGTACAGGTTGTGCCAAAATTTAGTTAGTCCTAGATATATTCGGTCCGGCCCGTGGTATTTCCCTATAATATACTAAGATTATCGGATCGGCCCGGGGTCCGCGGGGATTTGGCCCATCGGACCGGTCCAGACGAGCCAACTATTTATAAAAAGAACAAAATAAAGAGTTTCAAATTTTTATTCAAAATATGTAGATTCTACTTGTAGAGAAAAAAAAATAAGAATTTTGATAATTTTTTTAATTTTTATAAAATAAAAATTATATTATTTATTATTATTAAAACTATATCCAATAAATAATTTGATACAGCAAATGAGGTACCGATATGTGGCAGGTTGTGGAAGGGGGTTGGGTTGTGGAATAGGTTGGTTGACCAACATCATCCACAACCTAAGGTCATCAATAATTATACAATTTTCCTTTTATTTTTAATTCCAAGTTTTGATACAATTTTCCTTTTATTTTTAATTCCAAGTTTTGTCTTTTTCCCATGCCCTTGCCCTCCAAGGGCAAGGATAAAGAAGGTCTTAGAGCTTATGAGCTAAAAAAACAAAAAAGAATTTTTTTTACTCCATCTTATTTTTCAAGATCTTATAAGATACACTCAAATTATACATAGTACCAAGCACACACATATTTTACACGTTTCACACATACTACACACACATTTCACACGCACTACAGACTTCACACACACCATACCTAATACACATACTTTCCGCACTAATCGAAATCAAACTTTCAAATTATAGTCCATAATTTCATAGTTAAATCACTTAACTCAGTTACAAGTTTATAAGCTCTTTATCCAGATATTTTATTACCTTATAACCTCTTGAGAAATTAAATCTTTCAATCTCATAAAACAATTATAAGATGTTGGAAATAAGTTTACCTAACTCTAAACTAGCCGTTCTATGGAAAAAGACTAAAATACCATCTTTGTTCTCTAGTCTTGAATGATCCACCATTGATGTATTCTTGCAATTTCCAGGTCCTGCATGAGTGTCCTTCCAAACATCTCCTTCATCACAGAGGCCTCAGCCTCTGCAGCGCGAATCTTTGAGATGATCGACCGGATCCCTGAAATCGACTCTTCAGATAAGAAAGGAAAGGTCCTATCGCACGTAAATGGAGAGATCGAGTTCAAGGAAGTGCACTTCAGCTATCCGTCAAGACCAGATACACCGGTTCTTCAGGGATTGAATCTTAAAGTTAAAGCAGGCAAGACTGTCGGCCTGGTGGGCGGAAGTGGGTCCGGAAAATCCACCATTGTGGCGATGTTAGAAAGATTTTACGACCCGAATAAAGGAGACATACTGATTGATGGATACAGTATCAAGAAACTCAAGCTTAAGTGGTTGAGATCACAGATGGGATTGGTTAATCAAGAGCCAATTCTGTTTGCAACATCCATTAAGGAAAATATATTGTTTGGAAAGGATGATGCTTCCATGGAACAGATTTTGAATGCTGCTAAGGCTGCAAATGCACATGATTTCATTGTCAATCTACCAGCAGGATATGAAACTCATGTAAGTTCAGCATCAGGTTATTTTTCATAAGCCTGTCTGATAGCTTCCTTCTATTCAGTTCGTTCTAAATGGACCGACTGTTTTACGAATATAACATTAATATTGAGTTGGTCCAGGTAATAGAGATTTAGATAGGGTGAATAAACCTCTAACACTTAGCAATTTTTTTTTTAAATAGTTGGCAATATCTACGTAGTTGTCGGCTGTAAGAAACTTATTCTTACAACGAGCTTTAAAAAATAAATTCCTGTAGAGAAGTATGCTTACAGAAGTCTGTTCTTTTCGAAATTTACAACAAACAATGCCTAATGAGTTTCACGCACAATGGAATATGCTAAAATAATTTTCAAAACAATGCGGTAGATAATAGTAGCATACGATAGCAGTTATCTGAAGATATGCAAATAAACACACAATAGTTATAGTGGTTTGAAGGTAGGATAATACTTCCACGTGCACTATTTCTTCACACAAGAAAAAATTCATTAAGTTATTTATACAGTATAAGCTTAATTATACAATGCTCAAGTTTCAACTTGACACCTACATTAATTTTTACATATCCTCGTAATACCTATATTTTCTAGGTAAACGGGTCACTATCGGAGAGTGAACAAATCACATATTTCTAACTTTAAAAAATTTAATTAAACATGTGAGAGTGAGAACCTAAATTCCATCATCCATATAATGAAATCATGAGGTAAAATTGCTTTATAATTTCAAAATATAATAGCCAATAGGAGACTATTAGCAGAATTTTGTATGGTAGTGAGGGCAGAAATTTGTTACAATCTGCGTAGCATCTCTAAATTCTTTTTATTAAGGAATCTTCTCTAAAATCTCAAAATATCATCTAGAAGGTTCTTCTCTGGGTAGTTTGTCAATAATTTTCATGTTTTGGTAGTTTTCGTGATTTGATTTCTGATGTTTGATATTGAACATCAGGTGGGGCAGTTCGGGGTTCAATTATCAGGAGGTCAGAAACAGAGGATAGCAATAGCAAGGGCACTGCTTAAAGACCCGAAAATCCTTTTGCTCGACGAAGCTACGAGTGCTCTCGATACTCAATCCGAAAGACTAGTCCAGGAAGCCATCGACCATGCTTCGCTAGGTAGGACAACACTCGTCATCGCTCATCGTCTCACCACAATCCGCAATGCCGACACAATTGTGGTTCTCGAGTCAGGCAGGGTCATCGAATCAGGGTCCCACGCCACACTCATGCAACAAAACAACGGACTAGGCGGCGCTTATTCTAAAATGGTGAACACACAGCAATCAACAATGGAGAATGAAGCCTTGTCTGGCAACTCCCGCCCCCGCCACTCTTCAGGGACACTACAACAAAAAAGGTCTTTTATGTTACATTTTCTGTCTTCACTAATATTAAGTTATTTGTAATCATTTGTCAGTTACAAAATTCTCTATCAATTATTTGAAATGCTATTTTTAAAGATAACTAGTTGTGTCAAATATTCATTATTTTATACCCTTTTTATCTCAAAAAACTATTTTTCTAGCAGTGAGAGACGTAACCACAGGCATGCGGTTCCTCACAGTGTGCTTCCGAGTTGGCAAAACAGTCCTGCTTCTCCCTTCAGCCCTGCTTTGACAATGAGCGTGTGTCCCTCAATCAACACGGTCTCCTATTACGAGAGCGATGACGAGGGAGTGGATCCCACCTCGACCCAGAGGCTTTCGCAGTGGGAGTTGATAAGAATGAATGCACCAGAGTGGAAGAGGGCAGTGCTAGGATGTATAGGAGCATGTTGCTTCGGAGCAATCCAGCCTTTCAATGCCTATTGTCTCGGTTCTGTTGTGTCTGTATACTTCAACAACGATATTTCACGCATAAAATCGCAGACGCTTTTTTACTGTAAGATCTTTGCGAGTATAGCTGTCATGAGCTTCTTCGCCAATCTACTCCAGCATTACAACTTTGCTGTCATGGGAGAACGGTTAACCAAGAGGGTACGGGAAAATGTTCTCGCGAAGATTCTCACGTTCGAGATAGGGTGGTTCGATAAGGACGAGAACACAAGCGCTGCTGTCTGCGCGAGGCTGGCAACGGAAGCAAGCGTCGTCCGGTCCCTGGTAGGAGACCGTACGGCGTTACTAGTACAGGTGTTTACAAGCGCTTCCGTTGCTTTCATTCTCGCGATCGTCCTGACATGGAGAGTGTCCATAGTTGTGATTTCTATACAACCTTTGATCATCGCGAGCTTCTATTCGAAAAGTGTGATGATGAAACGGATGTCAGTGAGGGCGCAAAAGGCACAGAACGAAGGAAGCCAACTGGCGAGCGAGGCAGTGGTAAATCACAGAACTATAACTGCCTTCTCATCCCAGAAGAAGATTCTTCGCCTCTTTGGAGAAACTCTGAGGAAACCAAGAAAGGAGAGCGTAAAGCAGTCGTGGTTTTCTGGAATAGGATTGTTCGTCTCGCAGTTTCTAACAACTGCAGCTATAGCTTTGACGTACTGGTACGGAGGGAGGCTTATGAACAAGGGATTAGTGAGTTCAAAGCATTTGTTTCAAGTTTTCTTCATTTTGATGAGCACTGGGAAGAACATAGCAGACGCTGGAAGCATGTCATCTGATCTGGCAAAAGGCAGCAACGCTGTCAAATCTGTTTTCGCGATTTTAGAAAGGAAGAGCGAGATAGAGCCAGACGATCATGATGGTTTCAAGGTGAAGAGACGATTAAAAGGGCGAATCGGTCTAAACAATGTCTTCTTTTCGTATCCTTCAAGACCAGAGCAAATGATCTTACAAGGACTTAGTCTCAAGATTGAAGCTGGGAAAACAATGGCCCTCGTCGGGCAAAGTGGGTCGGGTAAATCCACCATTATCGGGTTGATAGAGAGGTTCTACGACCCGATAAAGGGAAGTGTTTTGATAGATGAGCAGGATGTGAAAAGCTACAATTTGAGAGACTTGAGATCTCACATTGCATTAGTGAGTCAAGAACCAACACTTTTTGGTGGAACTATCCATGAGAATATTGTGTATGGGAATGACACTGCAACAGAATGTGAAATTAGGAAAGCTGCAATGCTAGCTAATGCTCATGAATTTATAAGGTACTATCTCTCTCTCTCTCTGCGTCACGGTTTGTGGAATTCAACCTTAATTTTGGGCTTAATTCTCTTTGTAACATAGATATTCCTCACGGTTTATTACTCATAGAAATCTCCATTCTCCTCAGACCTTGAAAGTGGATTTCTTTTGCCTTCCTCTGGGCTTTTTAGGTGACAATTTCTAACCCGACACTACGGACCCAACCCCAACCTGATAAGAATTTACTTAGGGAAACTCCGACCAACCCGACATGAAATGATTAACCCGATTTTGACTCGAATTGATCCAAAATCAATAATTTATCATAAAATGTAATAATTATATATTTCAAATTACTTTTAATATACAACTCGAATCTACCCGAAATCGAACCCGACCTATGATTCAAAATGCCACCCCTAGTTTCTTCACCTTCTCCACACTCGAACATGAGACCTCCAAGTATAAATCTCAAGTTCTTGGAGTGTGAGTATCAACCACTTGATCTGAAAACCCTCGATGATAAATCTCAAGTTCTCCAAGTGTGTGCAGCTCAAGTGGTTGATACTCACACTCAAATTACTTGCAATTAATGTCTGAAAGTCTTAGTGTGGGAAGACGAAAGAAACCCACTTTTTAACTTTCCAGGTGTGGGGAGATTTCTATGAGTAACGGGTCTGGGAATGTCTATGTTACCTGGGGAATTAAAGTCAAGCCCTCACGGGTTGTACTCTCTTCTCTCTCTCTCCTGCCGATTATTTTTGACAGAGTGCTAAACTCTGCAGTTCACTGAAAAATGGATACAAAACTTACTGTGGAGAAAGAGGAGTGCAGCTGTCAGGAGGCCAGAAGCAACGGATCGCCCTTGCTCGTGCAATCCTTAAGAATCCATCAATCCTTCTCTTAGACGAGGCGACCAGTGCCTTGGACAGCGTATCCGAGAACCTCGTCCAAGAAGCATTAGAGAGAATGATGGTACACCGAACTTGTGTGATTGTAGCTCATCGTTTATCAACTGTACAGAAGGCAGATTGCATAGCAGTGATCAAGAATGGCAAAGTCGTTGAGAAAGGATCGCATTCGCATCTTCTTGATATGGGAAACCAAGGTTCCTACTATTCACTCACCAAGTTGCAACATGAAAATCCTACTAACTGATGTAGAAAGTGTTTGTCATTGCAAAAAAAAAAGTGATTTTAGACTTTTAGCTTAAAAATGTAATTTTGAGTATTTTTATAGTAACACAAATTGAAAGTTAATATATTTCTTTTTTACCATCTTGAGATCGCAAAAACAACAATATGATGTTCATATATTTTGGTTTAATCTCACCGAGGTTTGTTAATAAATTACGAGAATTATACATGCCTGTGGCAAAATAATCAGAATACATGAACAACAGTAGTACAAGGTTGAGCAATAGATGAAATTGATAGAAGACAATCATGTAAGGCAATGATGTAACAGATAGTTAAATAAGTAAAATTTCTGGACCGTATTGATCATATTCAACCTATATTATACTACTATTTGACCGACCATCTGTGTTACCATAAGACGATCGGAAGATCGCTCATCACACCAACCAACTAAGAGTCTTCACCAACTTAAAGAATATGAAATTATAAAGAAGATGGCTATTGTCACCCCAACAGATTTTTTATACGCCGTATTTGTCTTTCAGGCATAATCACACCCCAATTTTACAGAAGTTATCATAGCATTTCCTGGCCAAATGAACACAATCAAACCAATGCAGAATCTGTGCATTAGGATCCTTTTCCAAAACATCAGAAACAGTAATTTTGCATCATCCCTCTATACACCCTTGCCACAACACCCAACTGAATTTTAGAAGCAAATTTTCCAACATTTGAGCAATTAATCAAACACTTGATGGGCTCCACGTCAATGGTGAATTTCAGGAATTTTACAGGTTGAGTTTCCGAGTCACAACTCTGACTGATTCCGCGCGTGAGGGTGTTAGGAATTAAGGTGCATTTATCGATAATTTGATAAGAACGAAAAATAATACATAAATTTGTTAACCTACTTCGTCAAGAATTACTACGTTCGTCTAACCAGGACATAATAAATAATTTTGGTGATCACAAATACAATGAATCAGAGGGTTTATAATCCAAGCTGGGAATATTGCTTTAAAGCCAAAAAATTTCACGAGGAAAACATGTCAGGGGGATGTGAAGCAATGCTCAAACTCCATAACCCAACAAGAGGGAAAAACCCTGCAACAATTGGTTTAACAAAATATAATTATAAATGAAATATCCTAAAAATAATTAATATTAAAAGAAAGTATCATATCATCACCTATATAGGTGGGAGGAAATGTGAACTATTTTAATATAGCTCGTTTGGTGTTATATATTTATAAAATTATTATAAAATATTTATATATATAATATACACGAAACAAGTTAGGGACATGTTTAGCAAAAAAATTTACCCAATTCAAATTTGCTAAAACAATTTTGACCGAATATTTAGCCAAATTAATCAAGGTGGATTTTACGCGGGTTCGAGTCTGAACTCACCTTATTATTATCGCTAGATCCAGTGCATTGTTGAAGACTTGTAGCAATGATGTAAATGAAGAATAGAGAAAGGGCTAGGCTATTTAGACATAATTTCTCTAAATAGATTTCAGTTTGATCTTCGTTTGGTTATCCTATAATTGTACGATATTTATGTACATCGAATTAAAGAAAAGTAATAACATTTAATGATAAAACAATATCAATTCCATTTAATTAAGGGTTAAGAATTATGTAATAAAATATTAAAAAAAAAGAGTTAAAAGAATTTGTACAATTAACACATATGCAATTAGCGGTTCAAAATTCAGATTGACTCCACGCCAACAACCAGAGCACAAAACTTGCTTAAGTACATTGAATTGGAAAGTTTATAGCGACGATGCATTCTACGTTACAGTTAAAATGTCATGTTTTAAATAATAACTGATCAAAGTTTGCGAATTTTTGTTTAATTAACCCTTTAGAATATGAAAATGGAATGTTCAGACACACTAACGCAATATTATGTTCGACTGACATAATGAACACCGTTATATTTATTCGGATAAACTGATCAGAATTTTTAATATATCTAAAGGAAATTGGGGTGTTAATAGTCCCCATAGGAAAATAGGGAAAAACTGAAAAGTGAAGTTTAGAGAAAGTTGAAAAACTAAAAAGAAATATTGTGCTAGTTTCAGTTTCAGTTTTCGATTACTTTCACACATTTATATTTGTTACGATAAAGTGACCAAATATTTTTTTAATATATTTAGGAAAAATAAGGATGGTAATAGAGAAATAAAGGAAAAAATAGAAAGATAAATGAATAATAAAGAAACAAAAGGAAAAACAAAAAGAATATCATATTCTATTTATTCGGATAAAACGATCAAATATATTTAGATGAAATTGAGATGTTAATAGCCTCATTGGTAAGTTTTTAACAATAATATTCCATCACATTGAGTCTTCTCTTTACACATTCATCCTCCCTCGGGAAAAGATGTGGGAAGATTTCGTGTTTGATTTTCTTTTTATTTTCCTCTTCATCTCTCTTCGTAGGAGATTTCATCTCCCTTCAATAACTGGATAATCCTCGAAATAGTGGGAGATCCGTTATTCGTGGTGTTCGTTTTGAAAATTCAGCCATCTTTGAGCTATTCTACTTTAATTTTGCTCATTTCTTTGAGCTTTCACCTGAAGATCTGTGACAAATTCGAGATCAAGTTCTTTTATACGCGATTCGTCCAACGCAATATAGAGTTATTTATTACTCCCCCTATCCCACCTAATTTTGTGGGGTTCACCGGACACGGATATTAAGAAAAAATTATTTTTGCTTTTAAGTTAACTTTATTAAAAATGGAGATTGAGGACGGACGGAAAAGACAAGTGTGCAAATTTAAATAGGACGGAAGTAATACTAAGTTTAGGTCTAGTTGTTGTGTGCTTTAATTTTTCATATCTTTCGATGTTTGAGTTATTTGATTTTTAAGTTTAGATCTAGTAGTTTTGTACTTCAACTTTTTCATATCTTTCGATGTTGTTTTGATTGTGTTTTCATGTTCTTGTCAATAATGCCGGCTGATTATAGCAATTTAATGATATTATACGTTCTAAAAAAACCTCAATGACTAAGAAATTGAGGGAAAAACAAAAACATTAAATGGGAAAAACAAAAAAAAATAAGAGCAGAGAGGAAAAAATAGGAGGACGAAATAGAGGATTACTTTCTAAAGAAAAGCCTCACTGACTAAGAAATAGAGGGAAAAACCAACAAAAAAAAATGAAGAGGAAAAAAAGAAAGGTGCCCTCACGCAGGATCGAACTACGGACCTTCAGTTTACAAGACTGACGCTCTACCACTGAGCTATAAGGGCAGATTGAAATTACTATGCATTAACTAATATTTAAAGTTTAAACCTAACCAAAAAGTACAATTTTCCAGATATCTATGCGCTGATTTTTTCTCAATTAAGGCACTTTGAATTTTATTTTTAGTGGGGAGCTTACATCTTAAAAAATACATTATTCAATAAATAGAAGGTTCAGTACATTATGCTAAATCTACAACGTACTAAATTTTTCATATATCGAATAATATTTTTTATTTTTCAAGACGTAAATTCTGAACTGAGAATAAAATTTAAAAATTTAGGCCATGATAAAGCGCAATCCGTTATCAAAAGAGTACCCACCAAAAATAACAAATCAAAAGGTAACCAGATAATAAGACACAAGGTATATGTGGTTCGATCCGGAGATCTACGTCCACGGGAAAATGATGTCCCTACCGGGATCTTTTTCTTCTCTTCTTCTTTGTTTAGTTTACAAGTGGTTTTTCTCTGATCAAAGTTCCAACCCCTCTTCTCTCTCTAATTCTACTATTTATATCATACAAATCACAACCCTAACTATATTCCTACAATTAAGGCCGTAAAACCTGCCTTTGTGATTGAGAGAAGATCGTAGGCCAAATCTTCCAGTCCCCCTTGCGCTGCTATCGCAACTTAATTACCAAATCTGTATTTGGGCCAATTACTGGGCCTGCAGCCCTAGACAACTTGGGCCGGGTATTTGTGTTGTAACTTTAGGATACTGGGCCATATCTTCCAGATGCCCCTCCCCCAAAGAAGCCGGAGCAGAAGGATTCGGCTTGTAAAGTAGATAAAGTAGACCAGAAATGATGTGAAATAGAAGACCGGATTCCCGGAGTCATGAGATTGGAATGAGAAAGAAGGCAAAAACATCAGTGTCCCTGAGCTGGAATTGAGAAGAAGTGACAAACCCGAGGTCCCGCAACCGGAGTCAAGAAAAGTAAACCCCGAGGTCCCTCAACCGGAGTTGAGAAAAGGTAAACCCCGAGGTCCCTCAACCGAGGTTGAGAAGCTTCTTCAACACGAGTGGTGAACAAAACTAAGGCGCGTGACTGACAGATGTACACAGTATTCGAGTAAGCGCGTGTGAAACGGTGCATATTGTGGGTTTCGAGGCGCGTGTATGGCACGTGAAGATCAGGACCGTTGATTTTAAACCATCGAATCTGCACCGTTGCTGAATGTATAAGAAAAGGAGGGAAATCGAAACCCTTCACCTTCTTCTCTTGTAGTTAACTGAATCACGCATCAGCGAAATCCACCATTGTGTCAACTGTGAAGATAAAACACCACATCAACCACCCAAAGAAAACAAGTAAGTATGTCTATCTCATCTTCGTCTTCATCTAGGGTGGAGGAGGTAGGCAAAGAGGGGGAGCCTTTTAGAGCACCTCCTATACGGGTCATCTTCCCCTTGAATAGCGAAAGTAGGCAAATTCATCGGGGTGATCTTAGTGAAATCAGAGTGGAGGCAGTAAGTTTTCCCCACTGTGAGGAGGAAGTAGAAGGGTTCGAAGTGGCAGGGGTAAGACCCACTGTAGCCGAGACTCAAATTAGGCGATGGATTCCAAATTTTTTCTTACCCTTTGACCTGGAATTTATTATTCCCGAAGATAAGGACAAAGCCTGTTGTCCTCCCAAAGGATTCATATCCGTATACATAGATCAACTGGCCGTAGGATTGAGGTTTCCTCTGTGGGACTTTTTAGTAAAATTGTTGGAGTATTATGGACTAGCTTTAGGGCAGTTAGGGCCCAATGCTATAAGGCAGGTGGTAGGATTTTTAGTGGAGTGTAGTAAGGGGGGATTAGTGCCTAGTGTTAGTTTATTTAGGCATTTCTTTCAGCTGAAAACGATGGGGAGAAATAAAGGTTGGTATTACCTTAACCCTAGACCAGGTAAGAGATTCAAAGTAAATAATCCGAGCAAGATTGAAGGATGGAGAAGCAAATTTATTTATGTTAGGCAGGCGACAGTGCTGCCGAAGTGGCAGATGTTAGAGGTAGTAGATAGTGCCCCGGCAGGGGAACCTAGAGGTGTGGACGTATTGAAAAAAGCCGGTGTTCTGGGGTCCAAATTTTCAGAAGAAGTCCTGGACAGAGCTGGGTTGAGCCCCTATTATTCCAGATGGGCTGCTGGGACTTCGGATTCCCAAGAGAAAGATACCCCAACCGAGACTGACTCTGACAAGATGCGAAGCGTGAGAGAGAGAGGTCGAGAGCCGGGGCAGAATTAGAGGGTAGGGCTTTTATTTCTGTACAAATTGTGTAAGATAAAATTGTAAATTCTCTGAACATATGACATGTTGTTTGTAGTGGGTAAGTTCAAGAATGCCGCGAAGAAGAGTACAGAAGCCAGCTCCGGTAGGCGAGATGATAGATCTAAGACCCCGGAGCTACAGAAAACGACAGCGGGAGGTGGTCACGGAGATGACCACGAGGACAACATTCCACTCTCGGGGTTGACTCCGAGCGCCAAGAGGAGGATCACCTCTCCAACAACACCACCGCCTCCCAAAAAGGCGCACATGACCCCGGCTCACGAGGTATCTTCGTGAATAGTGTGCTATTAAGTATCGCACAGGCCCATCATGATAGTGAGATAATGCAGGGACAAAGGTCGGAGATAACTGCGGCCGGGGCCGAGCTGGAACAACTGCTGGAGCCAATCCGTGGACTGGTGGAAAGGTTGGAGAAAGAATCTTCCCGAGACAGAATAGCCGAATTGGAGGCCGAGGTCACCAAATTACGGGCCGGATTCGCGGAGGCCCAGAAGAGTGCGAGAGTGGCCCGAGACAGGGCAGTACTTGCTGAGAGAGAGACAGCGAGACTACGCAAACAGGCTGTGGAGGTTGCCGTGATCCGGGGTGACCTAACTGCGGCGCGGGAAGAGCTGAACAAGGCGATCGTGGGCCAGGGAGCCGTTTTAGAAGCCTTCGCCGAGAAATTGATGCAAACAGAGACCTTTTTGAAGTTCCTAAGCACATTCGTGGCTGCAGGTGACACAGCTACAAAAAGCAAGCTGTTGGAGGCCATATATGATAAATACCCGGAGGTCAATGTTTATGACGAAGACTTCGGGTATAACTATGATGCAGTGGGGAATGAAGACGGGGCATATTTCGAGGCGTTGACGAAAGCTCCGAGGTGGCCACTAATCGAGGTCTTAGCCAAGAAGAATACTCTCTTAACTCCCGAAGTTATCAAACGGTGTAATGAAGACCAGGATAAAGACTTCTTGGGTTTTCGTAACGGTTTTTATGTGCGGGAGTTAAGGAGCCGGGCTCCCATTCCCCGTAAAGGAGCCGTAATGCCTACCGACGTGGTTGAAGGTTCTGGCAAGGCAATAGAGGTAGCCGGGGACGTTGCAGAGCTCTCGGGTGTAAGAAGGACCACCTCTACCCCTGGAGAGGTCAGTGACCTTCAGAATCATGAGCAGAATGTAGAGTAGATGATCTGTAAAACAGAATCCCGTTGTACTTTTTTGCTCTGTAATGAACAACTTTGTATTTCCAGAGAAATAAACGATGTTGAATCAGTTTTATGGATATCAAATGTCGCAATATTTCTTATTCGTAACAATGTACATGTATCTGTACGGTCTAAATACCGAGGTGTCTCCTTTGCCAGGAAAACATTGAAAACCCATATGAGGTAATAAAGCAGCTTCAATCATCAATAGCCTAGTTACAGAAAGACCAGGATATCTGGATGTTGCAAGAAGTCCCGCGGTTATCGAAGAAATTAGTATCAGTAGAAAAGAGGTGCGCAGAAGCAGAGAGCTCGTGGACAGAAACTGCACAACAAATGCGGCAGTATAAAGCAGAGTGCGTGCTGAAAGATATGGAGTTGGAGCAACTCCGCATAAACCAACAAGAGTGTGAACACTTGCTTATTGATGGCGGGCGACTATCAATTCAAGAGATTCGTGCCCGGAGAGCAGAAATCCGGGGAGACGTCCAGCAGCGGAGCAAGCAAGGTGATGCCAATAATCCTGAAGTCATAAGGAACCGATTGGTGTTAGGATTTCTGGTAGAGCTGCAAAAGAACGTTGACGCCAGGAACGAAGCTTTAAACATTGCAGATCAGGAGGAACAGGAACACAGCCACGGGGGGAAGCATCGGGGCAAGAAAACAAAGGCTGGTACTCGAGAGAAGATGTTGTCTGAGGACCACACCGTGGGTGCAGGGAAAGCCAAGAACATGCCCGAGGTGATGTCGGGTTTCCCTCAAGAACCGAGAGAAACACGTGTGGTTGAGCCGGAGGCCAGTGGATCAACAGTTATAGCCTTGGCAAAGGAAATTGATGAGATGCCTGTTGAAGAGTGGAATGCTGTAGAATGGGCAAACACTCCGGGGAGGAGACGGAGAGCAAACCCAGTGTTTCGGAAAACACCAGAGCCTCCTCATCATAAGACCAAGGAATACATAACTCAAACCCCCGAGGAGATGGATCCCTTGGCACCACTAGAATGGGGCCATGCGGAATAGATCAATATGTCGGGCCCAAGTAGAAGGTCCGGACATCCTGCAACAGACCGGGGTCCTCAAGGGACAGATTATAGGCATGGGACCGGGGTCCTTGACCGAGGCGAAGTAGAGCGACGTCGGAATGCGCAAGAGACTTCCCGGAGGACTAGAAGTAGTCGATCAGAGACAAGGCAACGAGGTTTTGCGTTTTGGTTCGGAGAGGACTCCGAACAACGTCAGTAGGGAATAGGGTAGCCAGAAACCAATCAAAATAATGTAGTGACAAAATAATTAGTCTGTTGTAACAGCCATACGTAATATATACATATTCGGAGTTGAAAAAAAACGTTGTTCGTTGTTTATTTATTTATTTTTTTATTATCTTATTATGTTTGAAAAATAAAAACACTTAAACAGATTACCAAGGATGTGTAAAGGAAATGAGCTGAAGTCCGGAGACAGATTAATAACACCTTGTACTCTTTGATCGAGTGGGATGGAATTTGAACAAAACCCTGAGGTTTGATCATGTAACTTGACTGAGTCAAGGAAGTGAGTAATGGAGTCCGGAGACATGTTTTATATACCCGACGGATCGAAAACAAATGTTCGGAAACATGTAATATAAAGATATCGGGGCGTCCCCACGGTATCATAAACAAACAATAGATAGACGAGAATAGTATTGTTTACTGAGCAAAACTTGTCAGAACCATGTCAGAATAAAAACAAATTATGCAAGAGATAGAAGACCGAAGTAAAACTAACAATGTTTAGAGAAAAAACTTTCGAAGGTTAGTCACATGCCAAGTCCGAGGCACTGGGGTGCCATCGACGCGTGCAAGCTGATAACTCCCGAGGGGATGGACAGTAACCACACGATAGCGTCCTTCCCATGCTGCATGGAGCTTGCCTTCAGGATTGGCCTTACTGGCAGAATTGCGCCGGAGCACAAGATCACCGACCTTAAACTGTGTGCACCGAACTCGAGCGTTGTAGTACTTCGCTGTTTGCTGTTTATATTTGGCTTGTCGGATAAGGGCTTGTTCCCGGCGATATTCTACTTCGTCAAGGTTAGTACGGAGAGCGTCCTCGTTCTGTTCTGGGTTGAAATTCAACACCCTAGGATTGGCTACTCCGATTTCCGCCGGGATGACGGCTTCGGAGCCATAGGTTAGGCTAAAAGGAGTTTCGCCTGTAGAAGAATGTGGCGTAGTGCGATAAGCCCATAATACCTGAGGGAGGACATCAGCCCAAAGTCCTTTAGATTCGCCTAGGCGTTTTTTGATGCCTTCAACAAGTGTTCGGTTTGTCACGTCGACTTGGCCATTAGCCTGGGGATGAGCCACCGAAGTGAATGCCTGTTTAATGTGTAACTCCTTGCACCAAGAGCGGAAAGGGTCATTCGCGAACTGTTTCCCATTGTCAGAAACGATGGTGCTAGGGATACCGAATCGGCAAACAATATTCTTCCAAACAAAATTAAGGATTTTCCTTCCAGTGATGGTAGTGAGTGGTTCGGCCTCAACCCACTTGGTAAAGTAGTCCACAGCGACCACTAAGAATTTAAAACCACCTGGAGCTAAAGGGAAAGGACCCACGATGTCTATGCCCCATTGAATAAAAGGCCATGCACTCTGTATGCATGTCAGCTCTGTTTGAGGTAAGTGTTTAATCCGTGAGTGCCGCTGACAATTCTCTCATTTTGCCACTAGGTCATGTGCATCATTAAAAAGAGTAGGCCAATAATACCCCCACCGGAGTGCCTTTTTAGCGAGAGTCCGAGAACCAATATGGTTTGCGCATGAGCCTTCGTGTAATTCCTTGAGGATGTAATTAGCCTGAACAGGGCCGAGACACCGAAGACTGGGCTGGAGGTAAGATTGTCTATACAAGACCCCGTCATGTAAAGTGTATTTTGTTGCTTTCAAGATTACCTGGCGAGCTTGTAACTTGTCATCGGGTAGGGTGCCGTCCTGTAGGTATTGGACAATGGGTGTCATCCAAGTAATTTTGGAGTCAGTGATTACCAAGACAGGCTGTTCATAGATTGACTGATGAGACACCTCTTCTACAAGTACATCGGAAGGTATGCTCGAGGGGACCGCGGAGGCCAGTTTGCTGAGAGTGTCAGCTTTTGTGTTCTCTTCTCGGGGAATCTTGTGAATGTCGGCAGAGGCAAATGTGTGCAGGAGACTTTTAGCTAAAGCCAAATACTGTTTCATGGTTTCCTCCTTTGCTGTATATGAGCCATTGATTTGACTAGAAACCACCTCGGAGTCAGTATATACTCGAATGTGTAAAGCTCCTAAAGTCTTTGCAAGGCGAAGACCCGTAAGAATCGCCTCATATTCAGCTTCATTATTTGTGACTTGGAAGTTAAAGCGTAGAACATACTTGACTTCGACGTTGTCGGGCCCATTGATGATGACCCCAGCACCACTTCCCCGTTTAGCGGATGCACCATCTACATGGACATGCCATCGTTTGGTTTCGACACTGAGGTCAGTAGGGGAAATGTTTTCAGGACGCGAGTTGGAGTCCGAACCCTCAAAGATAGCTTCGGCTAGAAAATCAGCCAGGGCTTGGCCTTTAATAGCGCGACGGGGAAGAAATTGAATGTCATGCTCTCCCAGCTCTATTGCCCATTTAACGAGTCGACCAGAGTGGTCTGGCTTACTCAGGATTTGACGGATTGGTTGGTTTGTGAGGACGTTTATAACATGTCCTTGAAAATAGGGACGGAGGCGGCGGGCCGCCATAACTAGTGCCAATATGGTCTTTTCGATGACTGAGTATCGGGTTTCTGCTCCTTGCAAGGCCCGGCTAGCAAAATACACAACCTTCTGAGTCCCGTGGTCATCGCGGACAAGAGCTGCACTGATGGCTTCATCAGAGGTGGACAGATATATGTACAGGGGTTCTCCAGCAATCGGGGCGGAAATAATGGGAAGTTGGCTGATGTGCTGTTTTAAGGCTGTCAAAGCCTCTTCACATTGGGGAGTCCACTCAAATTTCTTAGCTTGCCTTAAAATCTTAAAGAAAGGAAGTTGTCGTTCAGCCGCTTTAGATAGGAACCTGTTTAATGCAGCCAATCGTCCGGTAAGACGCTGAACATCTTTTTCCTTCTGGGGTGTCTTGAGGTCGAGTATATCTCGAATTTTGGAGGGATTAGCTTGTAGTCCCTGAGGGGAGACCATGTATTCTAAAAAATTTCCTGAACCGACCCCGAAGGTGCATTTTGCTGGATTTAAGCGGAGATTATGGCGTCGAAGTATATCCAATGTTTCAGCAATGTCCCGAACACATGCATCGAAATTTCGACTTTTGATGACTAGGTCATCGACATAGACCTCTACATTTCGACCAACTTGGTCCTGAAAGACATGGTCCATCAACCGTTGATAAGTGGCTCCGGTATTCTTAAGCCCGAAAGGCATCTTTTTGTACGCAAAGATGCCGAAGTCCGTTATAAATGCTGTCTTGATAGCATCCTTCCTATCCATGTGAATTTGGTGGTATCCCTTATATAGGTCCAAGAAACAGAGTGCGGGATGTCCGGTAATGGCTTCGGCCTTTTGGTCGATAGAAGGTAGTGGATAGCAGTCCTTCGGGCAATATTTATTCAGATCAGTAAAATCCACATACATTCTCCACGTATTATCAACCTTCTGAACTAAAACAGGATTCGCCAACCAAGTCGGATAATGGACTTCGAAAAGGATATCTGCCTTCACCAATGCTTCAACCTCTGTGCGAATATCAGCTTTTCTGTCGGCAGCAAATTGTCTGCGCTTCTGCTGTACCGGTTTGACTGTTGGGTCAATGTTCAATTTGTGGGTAATCAAGTCCGGTGAGACACCGGGCATGTCCAAGGGTGACCAGGCAAAGACCTCAGAATATTCTCGCAGTATCTGAACAATGGCACTGTGAAGTAGAGGTAAATGTATAGCACCGACCTTAACAGCGCTCGGGTATGTTTGGATCGAGAGGGACTTCTACTACCTCATCGCCAAGGGGTTGAATTGGTATTGATGCAAGTCCGGGGGTATCTATTTGAAACTGGGGTTGAACCGTCTGTGTAGTTCGCGGTTTGAGTGCAACAAGCATACACTGCTTAGCCATCTTCTGATCGCCACGGATGACTATTGTTCCGTAAGGTGAGGGGCACTTTATCGTCAGATGAAACGTGGAACATATGGCTTGGGCAGGAGTAAGCCAGTCTCGTCCAAGAATCATATTATACGGAGATGTAGATGATACCACGTAAAAATCAACAAAAACTGTTTTGATTGCAGGATGAGTACCTACCGAGGCTGGTAGATTAATAATCCCTTCTGCGCGAACTTCCCCCTGTGTAAATGTCTGCAGAGGTCCTGGAGCAGGCCGAAGCAGATCCCGAGATATGCCCATTTTTTGGAAACAATCTGAGAAGATAACACTCACGGCCGCACCATTATCAACGTACACCCGTTTGATTATAATATTTGCCACGGTCATATCAATGATTATAGCATCAGTGTGGGGTGTGCGCTCGGGTACAGGGTCGTCCTCGGTAAAACTTACTGTTTCAGTATTGTGGAAACGCTTGTGACGAGGTTCCTCAGGAGGAGGTCTGCGAGCTTCTGCAATAAGAGCTTTGCGGGACACTCCTTCTGGCTGCGTACCATAGATCATATGAATAACGCTATTAACAACACGAGCTGAGGGGTTAGTCCCTTCTTCTTGAGGAGGGGGAGCTGGCAATAAGCGAGGTTGTTGTTGTTGAGTACTATGTCTACTTCCCTGATCTTGTTTTGGGTAGTGGCTATTCCCGGATCGATTATTCGGCCATTGTGACCGACCTTGTTGGAAGCTACGATTATTATGGCCAGCTCGACTCTGTTGCTGGTTTCCACTTCGGTGCTGTTGTCTATTGTCTGATTGAGCAATATACTGGCGAAAATATCCCTGC
Organism: Ajuga chamaepitys; assembly: GCA_958295605.1. Lineage (NCBI taxonomy): Eukaryota > Viridiplantae > Streptophyta > Magnoliopsida > Lamiales > Lamiaceae > Ajuga > Ajuga chamaepitys. The sequence goes on along the minus strand of OY282508.1, from coordinate 51,236,780 downwards.
TTTATGCACTCTTCGATTTCTTTGCTGAGTTCTCATCAGTATCGTGCCCGTGGTCATAGTGGTATTCACACCACTTGGTGCGGTTTCGTTTGTCAGCCGGTGCAGTCATGCGAGGGCAAGATTTTAGATCAGCCTTGTGGATGGCATGTATTTCGGTTCGGGACCGATTCAAAGGTGTTAGTTGAGGTAGATCGTGGCGAGTGTCGGGTCGCCCTCTGCCCAGTCGGTTGAAGGCGCTGGTACGAGCATTATACTCGGATTGTCCTTTATCTGATTGTCTCTTAGCAATAGATTTTTCCCTCTTACGCCGGGTTTGCTCATCTGCCTTAGCGAACCGCCCAACCACATGATAGAGAGCTCGGGTAGTAACGGGAGTATGACGGACTAGCTCGGTGTACAGTGGTCCGGCTCATAATCCGTTCATGAAAGCTGTGACAATGATGTTATCTGGCTGATTGCCTACCTTCAAACTTTCAGTCGTAAAACGTTCCAGGAACTGAGAGATGGTTTCTCCTTCTTTTTGTTCCACATTCATCAGGTCGGCCAAAGTGGACATGGGCTTTGCACGTGCTTCGAAACGTGCCCAAAAGTGTTCAGCAAGTTCTCTAAAAGAGGATATACTATTACGGGGGAGAGAGTCAAACCAAACTCGTACCTCATCCTGAAGATACTCGGGGAAGATCTTACAATAGTGGAGAGATGCGGTATGATCTCGACTGAGCATGTTGTGCCTAAAAGCTCCAAGAAAATTGGCCGGATCTCCAGTGCCATCATAAGGTGGTATGGCGGGTCTCTTGAACCCTTCGGGAAGGGGCGTAGCCAGAATTTCTTGGGAGAATGGGGTGATAATGTCTCCATTGGCGTCAAGGCCTAGAATTCTATCTAGTTCAGCATTGCGTTATACTCGCTCATACTCCTGAAGATCTAGAGTATGGGGATTGGCATAACGAGCTTTCTTAGTCGCGTTAAGTGGACGACGACGATCAACGTCGGCAAGTTCGTCATTGCGCTGTCTTGACCCATTAGAACTCCCATGGTCCTCGGGAGAACCGGGTCGTTCTCGTCGTCGGTCCTGACGCCCATGGTGCACTGGATCTTGTTGGTTGGGCGGGTTCCGACGAGGTGGATGCGCTACGGGGTTGGTGGTGTGTCCAGCAGGTCCATCAGGGTTTAAGCGGTTGGCTGCCCAGTCTTGGAGAACATGAGCGTGTTCTTGTAGGAAAGCCTGGAGTAGTTCCGGAGTCATCTGAATATTAACCTGTGGTAGCAGCAGGATTAGGATTTTGTATATCTTGTGGAGGTAGAGGTAAGAATTGGTCGTCCGGATTCACAGTCGGGCCTTGGTTGCCCTGATGATGAGATGTATCCCGCATCAGCGATTGCCTCGGCGGCAAGGTTTGATCCACGGGTGGATCTTGATTGATTTGATCACCTTTGCGAGATTGAGTTAAGCGAGTGGTTACCATGGTATAACAAGTGCAATATCAATATTAAAATCCAGTCGTCGTTTCCCACAGACGGCGCCAATTGATAAAGCGCAATCCGTTATCAAAAGAGTACCCACCAAAAATAACAAATCAAAAGGTAACCAGATAATAAGACACAAGGTATACGTGGTTCGATCCGGAGATCTACGTCCACGGGAAAATGATGTCCCTACCGGGATCTTTTTCTTCTCTTCTTCTTTGTTTAGTTTACAAGTGGTTTTTCTCTGATCAAAGTTCCAACCCCTCTTCTCTCTGTAATTCTACTATTTATATCATACAAATCACAACCCTAACTATATTCCTACAATTAAGGCCGTAAAAGTTGCCTTTGTGATTGAGAGAAGATCGTGGGCCAAATCTTCCAGTCCCCCTTGCGCTGCTATCGCAACTTAATTACCAAATCTGTATTTGGACCAATTACTGGGCCTGCAGCCCTAGACAACTTGGGCCGGGTATTTGTGTTGTAACTTTAGGATACTGGGCCATATCTTCCAGGCCATAAATTGAGAATCCCCAAAATTCAAGCACCTTATTGAGACATTTTTCAAAATTTACCAATTAATAATCATACTTCATGGAATAAAAAATTTCATGAATTAATAGATGAGATGTGAATTATAAAGAAGCCTTACCAAATAAATAAAATATTAAAAATAAGATACTAAACTAACCTTAAAATTTAATGTTTATCAATGATATAATAGAGAACAATTTGTTGTAAAGAATAAATACATTTCTTGCGGTTAGAATATTTTTAGGCCCGTTAAACTTTTGATCTATATCGAATCTATCAGTTCAAATAGTACTTCGAATTTTATATGATTCAACTTATTAAAAAGTATAGCACAAACTAAATAGATTTATTGAGTGGGACCAATTTTGGCACTCAAAAAATAGCATCCGAGCTACTTTTATTGATATATACGGTATGATTATAGACATGACAACAACAAATTAACAATCCCACTGTATCTCCTGCAAAGAAGATAATGGGGAAATCCAATAAAAAATTAATTTATTTTTTCCAAAATACAAGAAGCAGTATAATACTAATGGATCACTACAACACATTGTAAAGAGACGTCTTCCTTCCGGGGTAGTGATCACATGTTTCGCATTCCACATCAGTCGGTGCAGCAGCGATACATAACATACTTCTCCATGGTCTTGCCGCATTCCGAGCATACCACGTACTCCGGGATGTATCCGGCGTGGCCCGGCAGGATGAGGCGATGGCAGTGATGCTCCGGGTGGGTCCGCCGTATCTCGTCGTCCACCACCGCCACAAACATGTCGGGATGCTCCACCCTGTCGGCCCAAGTTTTATATTTCTCCATAACTGGCAAAACGACGTCGCCGTTCCCCTTCGTGATCTCATGGTTGCCTCTGCTGAAAACCGCCCACCCTATATAGAGAAATAGAATTGAGAATTAATTGATTATATTCGGGGGGCACCAGTTTTATGTACACAATGAATATGGCTAATTCTAAAAGTATTACTCTTTTTTTAAAAAAATACACTTTTCGTCCCATATTAAGAAAAGTTAATTTTTAAGATTTTGTTGATCAAGGTTGATTGAAGGTGGAGATTGTGTTATAACTTTCATTTTTAAAGAGTGTGCAAGTTCGTTTGGACGGAAAAAACAAAAAGTGTGCAAAAAAATGTGGAACGAATGTAGTATTAATTAATTGACAAAAAATATTACTTTCTTTCTGATGGAATTATCAATAAAGCATGAGTTTTCATGATAAAAAATAATATTTTTTGTCAACTAAGTGATACATTTCACTAACTTATCAAGTGAACATAATAAACGTTAAAGACCTGAAACATAAAAACTTTGAAATTCATCCATTTTTCAGAGATTGTTACTTTTTCAAGAAAATAAGATACTTTCTAAAGAAAATACGTGTATTTTCTGAAAAACTATTACGTTTTCTTAAAAAATATTATTTTTCTGACAAAAGTATCACTTGGCTATTTTCTTTCTGAAATTAATCCAGTTGAACCGGGTGAGCCCGTAGATAAGTTCTTGCCCTAGGCCATATATATACACACGCGTACAAAACTATTTAAAGCTTGTAATAAATCTTATCTACCTTGATCGCTGCTGTCGTAGGTCAGAATGTCCATTATCTGCTGCATTATGTGGTCATTTTCGACGCCCATTCCAACTTGCTTCTTGGAGTTCCACATGCTCCACAACCGCACCCAGAAGTACCATACGTAGTCGTAGTAGTCGGTAACGGAGAAGATGTGGCTCAGCTTCTCCTGATGAATTATTTCGTGACACCGACGTACTTTGTCCTTGGGGTTGCGTTTTCCGACATAGAGCATTTCCAATGGAAGGTGTAACTGGGTTGCCGCTGCTCGTGTTGCTAAGGTGAACTTGCGGATCCACTCTATGTCCTCTCCCCCATACAGGCATAGTAGCCTGTTGCCTTTCACCTGCATATTTGTCCAATCAATTGTAAATAAGTGATTTTAAGCTTTTGGTTTCAGATAAACTAAAAATGATGTTTGCAAATGAAAGTTTCTACTTAATTTTAAGTTTATTGAAGTCAAAAGTTGAAACTAGTACCTTTCACAATTACCATTGCATATATCAAATCACTTCTACAAAAGTAAATGCAATCCTAAATCACTGTCTACTGACAGATTCATCGAATTAGAGTTGCGTTAGGTTGATAACCAGCATAAAAGTTTGTGGGAAAATTTCACTAGAACGCCGGAATTTTAGTTTTTTCTTTTTTCAATTAGGATCTAAATTTTAAATTTTATTATTCATTCAGCGGTTACGTCTTGAAAAATAAGTCATGTTATCTAATGTGCGGAAGGTTCCTTACGATATATTGAAAACTTTCAATATACTTCCTATTAATATTTTTTTACATCGGATAATGTTTTTTATTTTTTAACAACATAAGACCTGAATTGAAAAAAACTCAAAATTTAAATTCAAAATTGAAGATCTCCAAAATTCAGGTTCAAAATTCAAGTATTCAACCATTTCATAAGGGCTGGTAGTTTACTCATCCCTTTATACTCAATGGTAGGGTACTAGCTAGGGTCTGATAGTCCTGACTTTCAAACTTTATAGGAGCTTCGAGCTCTCAGGACCATCTCGACCCCTTCCATTGAACTTCATAGAAGCTTTGAATCCTAGGCCTCAGAAGAAGCTCAGAACTATCGGGCCCTAGTTTGAGCCTTATAGGACGTTTGACTCTAGGGCTCTAACTTCGAGCCTCATGAGTCAAACGTCCCGAGGATTATAATGTCAAAATCCTCACATGAATTGTATAAGAAACTGTGCATCAAAGGAGAATATGATGTATATATAATTACCCATTCTGGAATACTTGGATGAATGGAATCTGCTAGGAGTTCCATGTTCCACTTCTGATCTCTCCAGAGAAGCAACTCTTGGTCTCTAGTGAAGGGGAAAGCTTCACTGCCCCAAATCCACATCATGGGCAGAGCATCGGTTCTCGACAGCTTGCCACGTGGATCCAAGACGATGAGCATTGGCATGTGGACGAACTTCAACTCCTCTCTGATGTACCGGATTGCAACTGGCTCGATCATCGAAGGATGATCCACAGTATGCCACGGCATACTGGTGTTCCTTAAGTTGTAGAACACTGTCTTCTCTAATTCTGACATCGGGGTTGTGGGGTCCATGATCGGAAGCCATAAAACCTCGTACTCATGCCTCCTTGCTTTCTGGTCGTAGATCATGTGGAGAACGTTGAGCTCCTCGTGTGGAATGTCCAGGTCGGATATCAGCAGCAACACGTACTTTGTCCGCAATTCTTCCAGGCGTTCCTGTCGTCAGTTATATATGCAAATACTTAGACAATGTTTGCTAAACTTATTTCAAACATTTTATAAGTTTCAACATCATATGAGTTAATAAAGTATTTGGATAAAAGAGTCTATAAGCTTGCAATTGAATGAAGTGATATAGTTATGAATTTGTGAACTAATTCGAAAGTCGTGAAACACACATTCTAATTAGATGTGAAATGTGTGTAGTGTATGCCGTGTGTGTGGTGGTGAGTGAGTGTGTGAAATCAATGTGAAGAAAGAACTAACATTCGATCGGGTTGAACCGTTATAAAGCGGTCTTTGATCGTCTCTGGAATGAATCATGGCTCTGAGTACTTTCATGTTGTCAATGTGACTTGATTCAATCAGTCTCTTGAACGCAATGTACGCATCTTCAGCCTTCTTCCTCTCTGTCAAATATTAATACGACTAACTAAATAATGCATCACATTTAATAGGAAAGTCATAAATGTAATAGGTGATCTCATGTGAAAATGTAGAGGATTTATTCCCGATACTTACCAATTAAGTCTTTACATATCGCCAGCTGGCGTTGTAGGTGCTCCAATATGACAGTGAGCTTATGAGCTAGACTCAGAATCTCCCAGCACTCAGCAGTTGAGGTGATGTACCTTATAATCCCCATAACAAATACAACATTAACATTGTCGGGCAAAAAATAAATATATGTTACATAACTACCGTGAGCACCTGTTTATGCGGCAGTTTTTACATATGCTACATTATTAACACATCAACAGGCACTCATGAGTTACTCACCGCAATTATGCAGCATATCAAAATTCATTATACTGTATACTAGTCTTTGAAGATATACATACTCGTGACCGCTGCCAATGAGGTTGAGCAAAGTGGATGCACAGGCTAAAAGACTTCGTATAATCCAATACACCGCAGTCGGGATATGAGTCGTAGCAGCTACAACTTCCGGTGCGTCGGGGCTAATGTACTGAGGTGGAAGCTCCTTGAACTCGACCAGACAGTGCGTCACCTTTAGAACGCCGTTTAATAGGTCAAGAACTGCCTCAAATTTCTTCTCTAATCTCCCCGCATTCTCCATTACATGCGGCACGTCTTTGAGAATGGCGATGTTCTTTGCAAGCGGGTTCTTCTGTTGGAGGTGCTCGACTAGCCAGAACTCACCGTAGTTGATGGCAAAAGCCGCGAAGGTGATGACGACCTTGGCGTCCCACGAGTAGTTTGACAGTGATCGAAGGAGGTCCATGGTTACGGAATGCGCTTCTCCCCCAGACGCACATTTGCATATTATCTGTTAGTTGTCCAAAAAACTGAGTCTTTGTTTTTATAACTAGCTAGAAAGATGGCAAAGAAGGGAGTAATCACTACATGACACATGTATGTGATGACATCACTAATTAACACATGGCGTGTAGTGAAAATAATAAAATACTAGATGTCTAAAAAACATTTTTTCATTATTATCTGCTTTTACCATAATGGAATCATTATTCTTCATTTTTTCAAGTTAGTTCCGTATATTCCAAATTTATTGATTTTGGGTCAATTTTAACAAAAAAAAACTTAGTTGTATGTTCGAATCTATCTAATTTTGGATCATTCTTCGCTGAAATTGGTTAATTAGCAGATGTCGGTCATGTGTCTGTCATGCGATCTCTTATTTTAGGGCTTTCTAGCGGAATTTAGTGACATGATATATTTTATGTGGATTAGTATTTTTTACCAGCTAAGTTCCGACGGAGAGCTCCCAAACAAGAGATCACATAACAAGTACGTAACTAATTCGGTCAATTAACTAATTTTCAGTGAAAATTAATTTTAAATTAAACAATTTTTTTATATTCGGGACGACACTTAAAAAGAGAAAACGGTGGGATCACTATAATAAAAGCAGATTACGGGACAAAAAATAAATTTTAGCTGGAGATTGATATGCGTTTCAGGAGCAAACATCTCCTTGAGATGGTTTTATCATTTACTTTGGTATATGAATATGATGAACATATGTATAGTAGAATACAAGGAAAGAGCACAATACCTCACTAGTAATCTTGCTAATGGGAAATGCCAGCAATCCAAGGATTTCAGAGTCGTGGTCAGGACTATAATGTACACTGCTGCCATCCTCATGGAGGGCCTTTTTGTCATTCAATGGGTCTACATGTGTTGGCACCTCAGCTGCCTGAATTTCGAAATGACAAGTCACATTCGCATCAAAGTATACTCAGTCTGGTCCAGTCTATCCGATGTTTTAGATGGATTGGATCATAAAAATATAGGTTATAAGTACGATCAGACCCAATGGGTCCGACTTAATGGGCTACCAGTCCCATAGGCCAGCCCAAAATTTTAGTAAATTTAAGAAAAATGGATTAGGCTTAATAAATTTTTGTCCAATAAAATTATGAATCGCTTTTGCCGCCTCTCCTAAAAAGTAGATGGAGTGTAATAAAAAATAATCTTATATAGCATTCGTACGAGAGAATTATCAGTAGTGGAAGGCCGTCCCAGACGCAGAATATCCTCGACAATGGACAGAACCGGCTTGACGTCGACGTGTTCCATATCGGGAGCATGAGTGGCCAGAATTTGCTTGCTCAGAGCATTATCGTCAGACGAAAAGAATCCACGCGCATGTGCCCTACCAGAAAGCGGGGCGCCATGTGCAATGGGCTTATGATCCAGTTCATGGCCAGGCCGTAAACTGTGATCAGTGGAAGTTGAGGTGTGGTCCAGTTCATGGCCCGGCCTGAAACTGTGATGAGCTTTGGGCTTGTCGGACGTCAACGGACGGCTGTTGGTCGGCGGCATGAATCTGCGGCTGGCCATTAGAAGAGGAGTGTTTTAGTGAGGAAAATTTGATTGTGGGTTAACTCGTGATGGTGTATGGACATATATAGATTGAAGATTATAGAGTTGTAGTAGAGATGAAATTAAGACAAATTAAGTAATGTTAGAAATGGAATAAAGTTGTACGATGTTCTTTGCTTCGGTTGTTGTCTTGGTTTACCTGTGTGTCGGAAATCCTTTTCTTCATCAACATTTGGTTCTCTTGTTTGGGAAATTCACCGGTAGTGTCTGCACTTCACTAAATTCATAATATATGGACTGAAAACTAACTTTTTTTTTCTCTTAGTTCATATACGTACATCCAATAAAATGCAGGTAATACGATAGGGATAGGAACAACTCTACACACTGTTACTATGCTGAAATGTACAGTACATATTTGTGCAGGCATGCAAACATTTAGATATAAACGGGACGGATCTAGAATTTCGTCTCAAGGGAGGCGAATTTTTTAAACTATGTTATTGAGTTTAGGAACGAGATTTTTGAATTAAGGGGGTGAAGTTTGAAAAAGTAAGATAGACAAACTTTTATATATTAAGAGTATCAATAAAAATAAATAAATAAAATTATTTTTGAATTTTTAATTTTTTAAAATTCAATGAGGGTGACCGCCACCCCGCACCCCTCGAAATCGATCCCTGGATATCGATATATGAGAGCGTCTTCATTGCTTAAAGTACTTTTGTGATTTTAACTTAATTTAATTTAGGTGGAGTGTTTGGTAATAATTGTTTCTACGTAACTAAGCACTTAAAACCCAAAAGCTATAATCAACAAATAAATTGTTTTTAGTAACTTCTTGGCATTTTTGTAAATTTGTTAAACTTTTTTAATTGATAAAAACATTGTTTTACCAAAAATATTACCATTTTTAAATTTCAGTAAAGAATATTTTATTCTCAAACACTACTTACGATTAGCTATAAATAATTTTTTCATAATCTTTTATTTTAATCACTTTTTAAAAAGTACAAGCAATCATGTTGGTAATTTGAAGCAAGTTAGCTAGAATTCCAATATTTTTTCTTTTTTGGGGGGGTTAAAAATGAAGGATCATGTGAAGCTTAAAGTTATTCCAAAGTGTTTTAAGACAAATCTACTAAAGCTATCTATATGAAGAACATGTAACCTAGTAGAAGGCAAGTTTGTCGGTTAGACAAAGGACAACTTCAACATTCTCACCTTGCTTTTATCAAACTTCTTTTTTACAACCTTGTTAGGTTAATAATTATAATTAATTATTGTTTAGGGTATGTTTGTTCTACAACGTAGGTGGATGTAATTCATTTGAATATTGGAGGATTTTGTTATTAAAAAAAATGAAATGAAATGAAATATGGTAGGATATGTATTGTAGTAGTCAAATCAACGTATTTACACATTTTTAGTAGAGGGGACAGGATGAAGGTTGGATGTGACCAACGACGGACCTTAAAATTTTGTCAAGGGCTATAAACAAATCTTAGGGTTCATTTTGTTAGGGGAGAGGGTAAGATTACGAGATAAATTTTATATCAAGGAGGGAACACTCGAGAGTCTTCCAAATTTAATATAATTGATAAATTACATTAAATCTTTTTTTAGAAAAGATCACCTCTCTGTACCACTAAATATGTTGATAAGCCTCAACAATATTCAATTATATGGGTGTGTTTATTTAAGATTGGAGAATGTTGAATTAATGTTAATTGAGAGAGTTAATGAGTGTATTTATTGGATTTGGTCCCTTCAATGAATTGAGGGAACCATAAATAAACACACCATATATATAAAACTAAAACAATCTATATATATATAAAAGCAAAATGGAGGACATCAATGTAATTTTAGTTTTCCCTCCAAAATTGTAGACCATAATTGGTAACTTTTTCTTATTTTTGGTAAGTAATAACTTTCTTTTACTTTTCGAAACTACAAATAACTTTTTCATTTTTAATCCGATTTTTATGCATAATATACCAAATTATTCATATTTTTACGAGCTTCGATTTGACATCCATATCATATATATTATAATGAGATATTTAATTCGAATAAACAAATTGTTTGTTGGTTAATTATTTGTGCTAGAATTGATGTTTATTGTGAATTTGACTATAATATTTTGATTTTAGTTGCAACTAAAATTAGTAATATAAATTCTTTATAAAAAATATAATTTTTTTTTTTATAAAAATACAACTAATAAATTTATTTTATTTGACATGAATTTTTAATTTTTTTTTCTTATTTAAGTCAGGGAGAAAATCCATTGTTTAAATAATGAAAGTCCTACTTTATTAAATTAAAGGCAAACACAACAATATCTATTTTATAATCAACTTATTAAAGTATCAAATCTGCTAAAATATCTTCTTATCACGACTTTGATCATACATATATTTATCTATCAAAATATGTATTGAAATTATTTTTAATTACCTATTTATATTTTTAATAACGAGTATTTTGTTAAAATTACTCTTTTAAGGAAATTTATTTTTTGTAACCTAAATTATGACTTTTATTACATTTGGCAGTCTTTTTAATTTTTTACTTTTACTAAAACTTCAATTATATCTTTTATACTTTCTAAGCTAAATAATACTTGGTCACACAAATCAACAACGGATGTCTTTTTTACTTTTAACAACCTAAATAAATTAGTACACATTAATCAATTTTTATCTTCTAATAGATAACCCATTTCTAAGAAGGCTCATTTATATAAATAATTTACAATACCAAATAAAATACGAAAATATTCAAATATTTTGAAGAAACCAAAGACTTTAATTTGTTATTCGAATCATTAAATAAATTTTGAATTTTATTTTTTTAAAATAAGATTTTATTAAATAAAAATTATTTAAGTATATTTGAAATCACCAAATGAAATGTTAAAAGTTGCAAATGAAAATTCAATGTTATAAAGAAAAAATCAAATATTTATAATTAGAACTTGAAAGTTTATTTAGATAAATTAAAAGTTAAATATTAAATAAATCAGGGACATAATGAGAAAATTATTAAACTTTATATTACATATGATCCAAATAAAATATCATTGTTCCTTTTATTATATATTTTATGGTAATTTAAATTATTTATAGTTAGAATTTAAATATTATTTTATAAATTATATACATATATATATATATATATATATATATATATATAAGCCACAGTAGTGACAATTCTGTAAGTAACATTTTCCAGCCTAAAATTTTAGACTGTGATTGGTAAGTTGTTGTCACATTTGATAAGAATCAAAATTTATTTTACTTTCTTAAGTTGCAAATATCTTTTCTTTTTTTTTTTTTCATTTCTAATCTATTTATTATGTATACTATATCAAATTAATAATCTTTTGGCGATGTTTGATTTGACATCCATATGATATATATAATAATAAGATATCCTATTTAAAAATATTATATTATTTGTTTGTTGATTATTTAAGTAAGATTTCATTGTTTATTGTGGGTTGTACAAAGAATATAGTATTGGTTTGGAATACAATTAAAAATAATTCAAATAATTATATTTTACAAATTATTTTACTTGATTATTTCATTAAAACAACAACTAATCAGTTTGTTTTATCTGACATGAATTGTCTCAAGTTAATATTTGATTTGTAATCAGCTTATTAAATTATTGAATTTGCTAATGCTTATTTGATATAATAATTATTTTTGTTGATAAATCACAAAACTATGATTTTCGATCATATATATAACTTTATATATGATAATTAATCTAATTTTTTTTTTTAGATATATTAATGTTATTTTTCTATAAATAAATACAATTTGCAACCTATACTATGATATTATACAAGTTGCAACTAAACTTCTTTTAAATTAGCAAAATTAGCGAACTAGAACTATATGTTTTTTAGACTTTGCAACATAAACAATACTGGGTTACATTAACCAATCTCAATTATGTCTTTTTTTTTTTTTTTTTCACATTTTGCAACCTAAACAATTTTTTTTTTTTTTTTTACATTAACCAATGTGTATCTTTAAATGAATCTACTATTTACAATATAAATGTATAATTTAATTGAAACTTTTCAACATATATATGAAAGTATTAAGAAATATTGGAGCACTCATATGTTTTATTTTGTTATTCCAACTATTGAATTATTTTGTTGTTCTAACTATTGAATAACTTTCGAATTTTATTTTGTTAATTTTTTATTCTTTGTATATCGGAAATACCAAGTAAAGTACTAAAACTTGCAAATAAGATTTTTCAAAAGGAGATATTTATATTTAGAATTTAAAACTTTATTTAGATAAATTTAAATATTTAAAGTAAAATGAAAATAATTAAAAAAAAAAATTTCTTATATCATTATCCAGTTTATTTTATTTAATAATATAAGTTGATAGTTAGATATTTATATTTGTTTTAACATTCATAATTAATTAAGTTATTATGCACATAGGTGAAGAATGATGCAGACACATTAAATGTGTGTTTGGATTTTAAAGATTAGAAATGATTATTTTGAAAAAGATTTTTATTTATATTGAATATTTATCTTAATGTTAATCTATAATATATATGTATATATATATAAAGTAAGTTATATTAAATTCATATATGACGTGCGAGAAACTAATATTTACATTACTTATAATTTAAATTATGTTTTATCCTATATTATAAAAATATATATATATTATTAGGATAAAAGGATCACATATTTAAATATTAGAATATATCATATTTAGTTTATTAAAATTATGACGTTCTAAATAAACTTCCGTGCATCGCACGGGAACATTACTAGTACTAATAATATCGATAAGATCATTAAATTGATTCAATTAAAAAATAATCACGGTATAGTGTTTGTAAACATTTTATTCTATTATTTGAAATCTTTATCTCTATTTCGTACAATTAAAAATACATCAATTGATTATTATTAAATGATATTAAACTTTAATAATAAAATTATTTACTCTATTTAATTAAGTTGTGTTAAAATATACATACATAATAACAAATTTTCACAGGGGCCAGCGACGCCTTGACCCCGTGTAGGTTCGTCGCTGGATGTGATCGTTTTCATCCCACCACATTCAATAGTAAAATACTGGTGGACCAGCCCAGAAGAAACATCTTCTAAAAGACTGCGGGTTGTTTTAGGTTGATGAGTGCTGAATTAAACTTAACTGAAGGAGTTAATAAGTGTGCATTGTTATGATTTGATTCCTTCAATTTATCGAGGAAAACCATAAACAAACATATCCGCGCCTTTCTTTTTCTATTTCTCATATTAATCTAAGGTGGCTTACATGATTTTACCCCTACGTCTCACAACCATGGAAACTTGAACAAGTAACCTTTAGTTCAAAGTTCAAACAATGGCAAACTAAGATATAGTATCATTTGTCATTGTCATTATCATTATCATTATAAAGAGAGTTTTATCCTTTTTGATAATTTATAATCATATCATAAAAGTAAATATTATGAACTTTTACCATTTCGAATTTCAATATTATTATCATAGTCGTTTGAACAAGTTTTGGTCTAAAATACTTTCACTATTTAAAAATTATTTCGTATATGTGTATACACACACTTACTATTATCTCCTTTCGTTTTCAATTGGCGTTTTACAATAAAGTATATGAATTAAGAATTAAATGTATTGACAAATATATTCCTTAATAACAGGGATAGCAAATTGAACGGGTAGGGCTGTTATTGGGTGATTCGATAAGGCCCAAACTGTTAAGGACTAATCCGAACCTGCCTATTAAGCTTATTGAGCTGAAAATCTTAACCCGAACACGAATCAATAAAAACGCAATAATCCAATCTGATCCGACTCGATAAGTCCGTCAATACTTGCATATTCAGGTCACTGTTTTGTTCAGACTCATTAAACATATTTCTATTATTCATTTTTATAAAAAAATACAAGATAAATTTAAGTATTCGCAAAAGTAGCACATAGATTCTACAATTAATCTCCATTTACATAGATGAACAAAAAACGGAAGAAAGAAAAAAAGGTCAAAACAAAAGTTGAGAACATTATACATAGTTATTAAATATATATATATTTTTTTCAAATTATCATATTTACCCTCTAGGCGGTTGGGCCCATGTTTTCTAGTTTTCTTCAAATAAATTTCTTACACTAGATTCATCAATCCTAACATTTTTAAATAAACTATTACTAATAAGTAATAATAATAAATTAATAAATTAAAGTTATCGGGCATTATCGGGTTGGCACAATATGACCCGAATTTATCGTGTCTTATCGGATTGACCCAATAACGGCCCAAACTCGATAGACATCGACCCAAATCCGAAATTATCGTGCGAATTCGTATCGTGCTATCGGATCGTGTCAATTTTTACCACCCCTACTCAGTAATCTTATTTCTCTCTCATTAATCCTAAAATTACGTTCTCAATAATTATCAGCTCTTCCTATAAGATAGTTGAAATTAAGAGATATTTTAGGATTGAGATAGAACAATATAGAAAGAAATAGTGAAATATATCTAAACGACAATTAAATAGAAAAAGTATTAATAAATTAAAAGGAAAATTAAAATGAAAAAGAGGGAGTAATATAATAAAAGAATTGGCTTTAAATAATAAAATCCTGTCAAAATGAATTTCCAAATCCTGATTTTGTTAAATTTGCAATTTCAAATAAAAGTAAAAATTGGTACCTATGATTGGGCAATGGTTAAACATGATGGCAACACTTCGCAGACAAAATTTCGGTACTCGGTAGCTGATAGTGATTGGTTTTCTTTTTTATATAAAGATTATTCGATTATTTTTATTCTTTAAAAATAAATAAAACATAGATAAGTCTTTTATTTCTTATCCGTTTTTACTACATAATAATATATTAAATTAGTCATCCTTTGTTGATCTTTATTTTTACAACTCTATTGCAAATTCTAAAAAATATATTAAATTCGAAAGCAAAAATACACTGTTTTGTTGATTATCTATATATTTGTGTATTTATTGTGGGTAGGATTCTTTGTATTAATTTGGGGAGGAAATGAAAGTTTGGGTTTGTTTTGAATATGAATTATCTTTTTACAAATATATATATATATAAAAGTTGCGTATGGCAAGTAGGCAAAATTATAATACGAGCAGTCTCTTGAACATCAATTTTTTTTCCCTTTTTCAATTTTAATTCTTAATTTAAAAACAAAGAAAAAAAGTCTCTCACATCCAGGGTAACTAGAACTCAAGACCAAAAGTCTAGTTAATTGATGTTCTTGTATACTAGTTATCCGTGCAATTCGGATCATGGTAAAAATGTATTACTCCCTCCGTCCCGGCTTAAGTTTCCTACTTTGACCGGGCACAGAGGTTAAGAAAAAACAGATTTTATGGAATCTTTGACTTTTTTAAAGGTAGAGATTGAGAGTGGAGATTTGGAGGGTGGAGATTGTGAGAGAAATTTGCCATTTATGGACTGGAAAGTTAAGTTGGGACAAATCGAAAAGGAAAGTAGAAAAGTTAGAGTGGGACGGAGGTAGTAGTATTTAAGTCTAATGGTAAAAATGTATTAGTATTTAAGTCTAAAAGTATTACATTTTATGGGTAAATGTATTATGATGAAAATGTATTAATGTCTATACTTAAATGTGTTATTTATTATGGACACTGATATTATAATATATTTACCCAAATCAGTAATAGTACTTTTAAGCAGTAAACGTGATACCGCATCTGGATTGCACCGTGCATCTGGTATACAGAAGACTTTGTCTTCTAATACGTACATACACACACACACACACATGAATAGAGTTGGTAAAATGGGCACAACCTAATGGACTAGCTCAGTCTGTCCAATATTTTAGACGGATTGCGCCATAAAAATTCATATCTGCAATATCATCGTGCCCAGGGGCGGATCCAGAAACTGACAATGGGGTGGGCTAGAAAGTGAACATTAGTGAATAACTACCATGCTATACGCTATGTAGCACTTGCTTAAAATCGTGCGTGTAGATACATATGTATGTGAGTACATATAATTCAAATATATGGAAAGTACAAATATATAAATAAAATATGTAGGTTTATATAAAATATATACTAAGATATACATATAGACGTAAGAAATTCACAAGAAATGTGTTTGACAACATAAAATGTATTAGTTTTTGCAGCAAAAATATTATTTTTATTTGCATAAGTATTAAATTTTCTATACAAAAAAAGACAAAAAATTGTATGTGACTATCCGTGTGACGGATTAACTTATGTATAGTTAAAAGGAAATAAGTAAATGGTTCCCGCCTTTTCCCCTTAGTTTGTGGAAATGAGGCTCCGTCATAAAGAATGAGAACTGTAGAATCGCCACACAAAAGACTGCCTCAAAAAAATATTATTTATTGTAACGAAAGTGTCATTTTTATTTGCAAAAGTATTATTTTTATTTGTAAAAGTATCATTCATTTCCTATAATTGAAATGTGCTCCGCCACACATGCTGCCAGGTACACACTATTTTTTAATAAAAAAACGTATGTAGTTGTATATAACTTTTGAAAAGAAAAACTCATCATATATCATATTAAATTTTTGTATTTATGATGAAGGTATATATACACATACTTATGCAATTCATTTTCAAAGTATGCGTATATATATTTAGATTTAATATAAAAAATATGATACAGATATATGCGAATATATATAAAAATACACATATGCAGCGGCAGTATGTTTTCTTTCTCTTGGGAGAATCAATTCTTTGTCCGTCATTTTGTTTAGGATGGGCTGAGCATTTATTTGGGTGGGCTAAAAATAAAATGACAGGTGTGGGAATACAAGGGACTTTGCACTGGGCTTTAGCCCAGTGCTGCCCTAAAGAAGATCCGCCCCTGATCGTGCCCAATAAATTTGACCCGATGAAATAAAAGTCCAACAGATCATGGCTTGACCCAAAAATATTTGTATATTTAAGGTGGACAGATAAGACTTGGCTCAATAATACTCGAGTCAATAAAAATTTAAGTCGGTTAGACCCGACACAACTTATAATATTGACCCCGATAGAATCGAATAGGACCGCCCGATTTGCCTACCCATCAACAAACGAATGTTTTTCCATGTGAATTTTAGGCTGTGTCCCGATTGGGCCTTCTCCCTTAAACCCAAACGCAAACCCAAAGCCCACGTCAATTGACCCGACTGCTCTCCCTTTTCTTCTCCTTTCTTCTTTCGCAAGTTCACATCGCAATAACTCTCGCAATTCTTACTGATTTCCCATTCTTTCTTCGATTTCAATACAATAATTTCACCGAGGAACCAATTGACATGTCGGGATTAGCAGAATTAAGTCCTCCAGGATTCTCTTTCGATTTATGCAAGAGAAATGATATGCTTGTGCAGAAGGGCTTGAAGCAACCCTCGTTTCTCAAAACCGGAACTACTATTGTTGGATTGATTTTTCAGGTATGCTTTCACTCAGTCTGTTTCTGTTTTACTTTTTAATTTGCAATTTTATGTTTATTTTTGTGCTGGCTGATTTCACTGATTTGTTAATGTGCTTTGAATGTTCAGTTTAATTTCGATTGAGCTTTCTGTTTGCCCTCAAGGATTCCTATGTTCCTTTTCCGGTATTATTAAATTTGTTGTTATTGTTTTTCCAGTCATTTAGATTTGGGGATTATCTAGGTAACGACATTCGGCAAATTGGAGAACATGTTGAGGAAGAAAACGATAAATGTTTTTGGATGTTTTATGGAGGCAAATTATGTACATGATAATTTTTGGAGATTTTGTCTACCATAGATTATGTGATGTCATCATTTTGTTTAATCTTGATGTCTCTTTAATATTATTGTTGGGGGTGTACACTTATGTAGATGACATTTAGATTTAGGGATTATCTAGCAAACAATATTCGGCGGAGGGAGATTGGGGAACACATTGAGGAGAAAACGAGAAAATGTTTTTGGATGTTTTGTAGGAAAACAAGATGTTCTGTGGAGGCAAATTATGTACATGATAATTTGTGGAGATTTTGTTTACCATAATTTATGTGATATCATCATTTTGTTCAATCGTAATGTCTCTATAATATTGTTGTTGGGGGTATACACTTATGTAGCTAATATATTCTTGAGAATGGAGATGTGCTTTATTGAACTGAGGTTTGTTAAGTTTGCACTTTTGATGGATGGGTCCGGAGATGGAATTGTAGTTCGTTGATGGGTTTTTGAGTTCATTCGTCCTAAAATCCCCATCTCGCTCGTTTTAAACTATTTTCTATGTTATTCAGGTGGATTTAAGTCCACTATAATTTTGATTCAATTCATTGTAATCCTTGAATTTAATCTCTTGTTCACCTTGTGATGCATATAAAAGGATAATACTACTGCAAGGGAACTTTTTTACGGTGAATTAGGATAGTTGTGTTCGGTTGCCTAGTCTTAAATCAATATATATCTTACTTGGCCGCCACCAATTTCTGATGTTTTTGTATCTTTGTAAGTTTGTCTGAAATGTCACCTACGAAATTTGGGTTGCATTAACTAAACTAACATCTCTCAATAAACCAATTTATTTCTGCTTGTACAATGGTGCTTTTGGAAAGTGATTCAAATTGATTTCTGTGGTGAAATCAGAATTTGGTAGTGTTTGGAAAAAAGTGATTTTAAATCCAAAACCAGCCAGAATTTGGGTCTTGATGGATTCTGAAAAGCAGCTCTAAATCACTTCTGTAAAGGGATTTTAGAGCTCAAACATGACATTCCAAACACCCCTTCAAACTAAAAGTATTTCTTGAAAGTGATATTAATGGTGTTATTGGGTTTGCAAACACCCCCTAAGTATTGTATGTGGTCCATGTCTGCTGGCGAATCATGAACAAATAGTGCAACGAGTAACGGACTGATTAATTACCTCATTGGCTTACTCTTGAAAATACCTATATGCTTTAGGATGGTGTCATTCTTGGAGCAGACACACGAGCAACTGAAGGTCCCATTGTTGCTGATAAGAACTGTGAAAAGATCCACTATATGGCCCCTAATATTTACTGCTGTGGAGCCGGGACTGCTGCCGACACTGAAGCTGTTACAGGTACTTTAATTTTCTCTCTCATGTTGAGTTGGTTACCAACAAATTTTCTTCTTTGTAACAGTAGACGTCTAACTTTATTCATTGACTTGTTGTAATCCTTACAACAGACATGGTAAGTTCTCAGCTGAAATTGCATCGTTTTCACACTGGTCGTGAGTCCAGGGTCGTCACAGCTCTCACCCTTCTGAAGTCACATCTTTTCAGGTGATGTTTTAGTCCTTGTACCGTCATTATTTCTGGTATGAGAGGGCTATTATCTAAAATTATCTTTAATTTCATCTGAATCAGTTATCAAGGACATGTATCAGCTGCCTTGGTCCTCGGTGGAGTGGATGTGACCGGTCCTCACTTGCATACTGTGAGTTACTTCTGATTCAGAGAGCACTCAATTTATTATTTTAAATTTTGTCGGGTCTAACATGCCATGATTTATCCTAGATATACCCCCATGGCTCAACAGATACGCTCCCATTTGCCACAATGGGTTCAGGATCGCTTGCTGCAATGGCTGTTTTTGAATCAAAGTATCGTGAAGGACTTACCGTAAGTTCATATTTTGATTTAATCATCCCAAGAAATGATAATGTGAATTCTTTGAGGTAAGTTTGCACGGGACTTTTGCAGAGGGATGAAGGAGTAAAAATAGTGGCTGAAGCAATATGCTCTGGAATATTCAATGATCTGGGCAGTGGAAGCAATGTCGATATTTGTGTCATAACAAAGGTATGGCGGTTGTAGTTCATGATAATTTCAACCTTCTCTACTGAAATTATTTTCTGAATGTGACGAATTAATTCCCATCCAACCCTTTTCACTATTTTCTTCAGGGGAAGCAAGAGTACTTGAGAAATTATATGCAGCCAAACCCTCGTACGTATGTCAGTGAGAAGGGTTACTCTTTCACCAAGAAGACTGGTTAGTTTCATTCAATCATTAGTTATTCTTGGAGGACAATATTATTTTTCTTGATATAGAAGTTACCCACTTTCACATGTTTCTTGCAATATTTCGAACGATGTATGCTTAAGTTCAATTCATAAATAGCTGGCTTCAAATTTATTTTTGTTTTCCTTGTGCCTGCAGAGGTTTTACTTACAAAGATAACACCATTGAAAGAGTTGGTGCAAGTGATTGAAGGTGGAGATGCCATGGAAGAATGAGGTGCTTTTAATATGATAAGTTTCACGTGAACTATCTTGGTCGTCCTCATAAACCATTGAACTTTTGTTTTCGCCTCAGTGCTGAAAGCCTATCTTGGTAGAAACTATTTATCTTTGCGGGTTTGTTGGAGATTACGGTGTTTTGCTTTATATTTCTCCGAACTAAGCACGATAGGCATGATTCTGTACTAGTATGCACATTATTGAATATCTTTGTTTCCCCATCAAAGTTGAAGGATCATGAAGATACTGCAGTCTGATTCATAATTAAAAAGTTTCTCCCACCCATTCTTACTTGGGGCTAAAATCCCGGAAATTAAAAATGCCCAAGTAGGAGTAAGACTTGATATTATTAGAAATGCCCAAAGGATATCATATTTGTAAAGGAAAACGATAGACGTACTCCTATGAACGCAGATTGGTTGATTCGAATTGAAGTTGTAGTCTCCATAAGTGGTTAGTCAAAACCAAAATTCATTTTGACCAAACTATCTAGCTTCCTTTGATTATTGCGGGGCCTATCTCATTTCAAGATTTATCGACTGATTTGATCGGGATCCAATTTCCAGTCTATTCTTTCATTTCAATTTTCTTTAATTGCTTTAGTTAGTATAACTCTATGTGTTAGGCGTAGACAAATTTTCTTGTTTTTGCCTAGGATCCTTGCTAAAGAAAACGACTTCAAATTTAGATTTTTATTTATTTATAGGTTTTGCTTTTTTGGGAATAGAAACGGGAGGTCATTTTATCGTTTTTTTTCTTAGTGATTTAGAATTAGAATGGAACAAGTACTCAAATCTTCCATATCAGAATTAGCAAATTTCCACTAAGTGAAGAATGTGAACCATAATAGGTGTATTGATAAATATGTGAAATGAAAAAGAAATACAACATATATTCTGTTAAATGTACAGGCTCTCATTGT
Source organism: Ajuga chamaepitys (assembly GCA_958295605.1). NCBI lineage: Eukaryota > Viridiplantae > Streptophyta > Magnoliopsida > Lamiales > Lamiaceae > Ajuga > Ajuga chamaepitys. The sequence goes on along the minus strand of OY282508.1, from coordinate 51,215,430 downwards.
GAATAGAATCGTGCATACTTCAAAGAATCATAGTAAAGTAAATCTCTATCTATCTTTTCCATGTCCCTTCATTATGCAACCTGCTTGGGTCGAGCATTATTCTGTGTCATGTCAAAACGCTTCATATGCTGAAACCACTTAGGAAACTCTCTGTCATAAATTTCACTATCGACTTTATATCAAGCAAGTTGTTTTTATCTGCTCCACATCTTGTGCTGTCTATGATCTTGAACCACTGGCTCGCTGGGTCACACTTACTGTTGTTATCGACACACTTGCATTTATTTGTGACTACTTTGCTGTCGGAGTCTACGTCCAGGCAGACGTTAGTCCCGTCATCGAGTTTTGATTGCAGATGCATTTTAGAGTCTGAAATAGCTTCCCATTTTGATTTATCATTGCTGCAAATTATGCCGAGTTTTGCAGGCTGCCCTAATGCATCTGCTTGAAGGCAGAAATAGGTTCCCTTTATAGTTAGGGTTTTCTGGGGAGTGTATTCCCATGGTACAGCCTCAGAGCATGGGGCTAAAGCCAAGGGCCCGAGTACGGACTCGCGTTTCACGCATAGGCCCGTCATAGGGTGGAACAGAACCTTGTGTGGACGCGTTTCTGTGTAGCCCGGTCCTGCATTGATAAAGTAGTAGCATTAGTTTCCCGTTTTGTTGCACAGGCGCACACTCACTGTGTGTGTTTTGCTAGGGTTGTGCATGGAATTTGAGATATATCGAAAGCCGAATAAAAAAAGCACAATGAATTGAAAAAAACCGTTGACTTTTGAATAGAGTTGGCAATTCGGGCGGCTGACTCATATGTTGAGTTGCGTGTGCATAAAATTCATTTGGTCAAAATTTATCGAGCTCAATCTAGTCTAACCTCTTAAATATATTTTCGGTTGACCCATGACCCAACGAGCTTTTAGCTCATATGTTGTGTCTGATGACTTCGGACCTGCATTCTTTTGTGCCAGCCCATCTAAATGTAGGGCAGGTTGGATTGGCTCTTCAGATCTGACCAATTTTGCTAGGTCTACTTATGACTCTCTGAATCGAACCATAATGAAAAAAATTGTGGTATGATTCAGGATATTGGTAATATCCGCATCGAGAACAGACCAAACTATTTTGAACTGGTTTGAACTGTTACATATCGAAACCCGAGATTACAAAAATATATAAAAATAAGTTTTCAAGTTTTTGTGCATAATTTTCATACATGACTACGTTTGGACAACTTGAAAGGTTTGCTTATGACTTAATATTTATGTCAACATATGTTTAATTTTTAGTTGCAACTCTAATGAGAGTATCTTGATTTAGCTTTAACTTTAATATAAAAAATCTTGATAAAATCTCTGAATAATCTAATATGTTGTACCAAACCAATCCACTAGATTTGAAATATTTTACTCTCTCCGTCCCGGCTAACTTTTTCTATTTTTCATATCGGTCTGTCCCACTTAACTTTTCACACCCTTAAAAATGAAATTTCTCTCATAATTTTCACCCTCAAAATCTCGACACTTAATCTCCACCTTTAAAAATCAAAGAAAAAGCAAAATCTGTTTTTTCTTAACCTCCGTGCTCGGTCAACTGTGAAAAGTTAGCCGAGACGGAGGAAGTATTAAACTGTCCCATCGGTACTGATCTTTATAAGTTTTAGTTCGGTCCTTAGATTTTGGGAGTACTGAACTTTGAGAAGATACTGAATTTTTTAAATTCTCGATTCATATCGTCCCATGCACACCCCTACAGGAAGTAGAGCTAGCAAAATCAGCCCAACCCGCTCGACGTTTTGGCTGGGCTGGGCCATAGGAATGTAGGCCGAAAATACTATCATGCTTAACAAGTCTGACCCGCTAGGCTAAAAGCCCGACAATCCACCCCCAAGCCCTTAGTATATTAAGGGGTATGGTTGGATCTGACTCAATAATTTTCGGGTGACGGACATATAGGGTTGTCCCGGCCTGACCGGGCCGAGCGCCCCAAATGCGACCTTTAACAGGACGTACCTTTAAAAGGATATTGAAGAGCAGATATCTTTTGGAGTATTGTTTGGTTTCTGATTTCACACCAATTCCAGTTATAAACACCATAAGTTTCATCATGCCCGATCACCCCTTCTCTTGTGTAGTAACTGCCTGTAAGAGCCCACAGTGCCCAATCGACATCTAGGTCAGCTGCCCATGCCATGAAACAATTCAAGTACCTATTGTCATTGTCATTAGTGCCCCTCATGTTGACCCCAAACTCGCTCAAGAACAAGGGGTAATTTTGTCCCAACAGGAATCCAGCCTTCCTCATTGTATCCCTCACCACTTGCCCGCACACTTGGTTAGGGTTGCCGGTTTCCCATTTCTGCCCGTCTGAGAAACCGTACCAATGGAGCTCGAATACGAGCTTGTTCGCGAAACTTAGGGTCACCGGTCGGGCGAGAAGAAAGGAAAGATCTCGGTCGTAGCTCAGCCCAGATAAGATTACAAGGATGTTCGGGTTTGCTGCGTGCACGGCTTCTGCTCCTTTTTGCATGTACCTGTTCCATTTTAAGAGGGCGTTTGCAAATGCTTAAATTAAGTACTTTTGAATTTTTAGCTTGAAATAAGCTGAAAATAATGTTTGCAAATGTTAACTTCTGCTTAAATTTAAATTGATTTAGACTAAAAGCTGCAAGCTAATATTTATTACTTTTCAAAATCACTTATTTTAACCACTTCAACAAAAACAAAAACAATTGCAAACACCCTCTAAGTGTGAACAATAGGAAAGTAGAGAACATGACGACGAAGTGAGTGAATGTGAACAAGTGTATGGTGCTGTAAATTCCAGCTTTTAGAACTATTACCAATAGGGAACAAGGATTGAAAAAATCGCAAATTTTGCAAAAACTTCAGTTTTTTTATCTTCCGAAACGAAATGGGGGTTGTAGTGCAAAATTTCGGCGAAGTTTCAATATACAGCAATTTCAATTGATATTAGGAATAAATGAGTAGTAGAGGCGTTCAATCAACGTTTATTATATTGTTCGACTATATTTATATTATTTAATATTTATAAATTAGTTGTAAATTTGTCATTGTATAAAATTTAAGATAAATATATGTATTTAAGTTAGTTATAGGAATCCATAAAATATCATATTGATTGGGAAACACGTTGAATTCGTACCGTAAGTTTTTATTAGAATGTGAACTATTTTTTCATCTAAAGAAAATTAAACGTTTTCATAGGATGAATGCACCCATGAGCTTTTAAACTCAAGACAAAGAGGACCCTATGAAATATTAAAATAACTAAATAGATTTTAATAAATATTAAAAATAAAAAATTAAAGAAAAAATATTTTTAGAAACTCAAGAAATTAACAACATATCATCTAAAACGATCTAATAACTTGAAATAAATCTAAAATAATTTAACATATTTAGAAAATATTAATATCTTAAGGATTTTGTGTAGTTGTTTTCTTACTTTGTTTAAAAAATTCTTAAAATTCTATGGAATATTTTATTGGCTTTTAATCTACATCTTTTATTTAATGTTTTAGGTTTTATAGTTATTTCAACATATAGGGAGATTCTACTATCTTGAATTTAAAGTTCAGGGGTTTGTTTGATCTATTTAAAAGTTCAAGTGTTTATTTGGACACAAAAATAATATACGGTCTAATTTGAATCTGGTATAAATTAAAGGGCAAGTTTACACTTTTCCCTATTATTGATATTGATGTAACTCTAAAAACTAGTAAAACGAGAAATTAATTTTTGAAACAAGATTCTTTTTACCTGTACCAGTCATTAACATTTTGTCTGGAGCCGCGGAGTTCATTCCTCAAGCTCATGGCAACTACATTTGTGGTGTCCTTGAAAGTGGTTGCAACTCGGGTTAGACCTTTGATCCAGAGGTCCGGATTAAAATATATATCTCCAAAGAAACCGTTCCCATCAAAGCTGCTGCAACACCACCCGGGTTTGCTTGTGTGGTTGTCTAGTACCACCATAACATTTTTTCTTCCTAGACTATCCACCACGGCCTGAAATTCATATTTAATTGCTAAGATAGTGTTTGCGTTTGCTTAATTTAAATAAATTCTTTGTTTTGGCTTTATATAAGCTAAAGTGGAGTGCTTTTGAGAAATTACTTCTAATATAGTTAATCACCTAGAAGTTAACCAACAAAAATTCTATTTCTATTTGCTTCTATCAAAATCATTTTATTCTCAAACATTACTCACTTTTTAATTATAAGTGATTTTTTGTATAAATTCTAATTCTAATCATTTCTTCAAAAGTAAAAGCAAATACCGATGCCAATGCTTAAACAAATAATTAAATAATTGCCTTTCCTCTATTTACCCTGACGCACACCTGTCCAATGTGGGCACATGTTAATATGTTTATCGTTGATGTGGAAGCCACATCAATAAATTTCAGGGTATATAGTTTTTTAGGTCCATTATGTTTCACCAATTTTAATTTAAGGGCATTATCTTTCACTATTTCGATTTCGATCATTTAACTTCTAAAATTCAATAAATTGATCCTTTAACTTCCGAGAGTAGGTAATATAATCGGTTTTAGTGAGTCCACACTTGCAAATTTCGAAGGTTAAGGGATAATTTGTCGAACTTTAAAAGTTAAAGAACCAAAATCAAAATTATCAAAGATAATGTCCTTAAATAAAGAAAAGGTAAAACTTAATGGATAAAGAAATTATTTACCTAAATTCTTTTCATTCATTTTATGCACTAAACAACAAATTCTTAGGTGGAGCAACATTGTTATAATTGTTAACATATAGTTGAATGATGCTAATAATAATATATGGTCCTTGTCATTGTTTATGGTAGGTCACAATCAATACGCACTATCTAAAAAGATTGTAACATCTACCCATACTTACAATAATAGTATGAAATAGTATGTGGATCAGATTAGCTTGTTGACCATCAGATATTCATGATAAAATTAAATGTAGCACCCCCACAATTCTTTATGCTGGACTATAGGAGTTGTTGAGTTATTTAAATATTGACAAAAAGGGTACTAAAATAAGAAATTGTAAGGGAGAGGTTGCAAAATTAGGGGTGTAAAGATTTTTATGAAATATTGACACATTCGTTGAAAATATTAATTTGTGCTCACGGTGGTAGGAGAGTAGGTGAATATGATTGGTGTTTGTCGTACTTTAAAAGTGGCACTGGTATATGTCGTCCTTTAAGGGCTCATTAGTTTAGCAGGTTCAAGTAATATAGTATAACATATGATTCGTGTGTTATGGTGTATTATATGTTAGTATCATTTACTCTCATCTGTTTAATCGTCCATATAACAGTGTAGGATAATAAAATGAATGTACACTTATACTCTCCACCTAATAAAATAATATTGGATGTATATTTTTTAGCAAGGTATTTTCGAGAGAAAGATTCTTATCATAATTATCATAGGTACTGTATCAACATGTTTAACCTATACGGCCTAACTGGTTGGATTACTTGCAGGAATATGTACAGGAATTCTACCGGGCCTCATTTTAATTAAGAGCTTCTGTAAGGACTACAAAACGAATGTTAAGACTATATATACCCCTTTTTTATATGGGCTACCAAATGAGCTTTAAAAAGCTACTTTTTGATTTGTTAATATAATTGATTCCTTAAATAGGTCAACCTTAAGGATAATTTGGTAATTTTAGTTCTCTTTATTAAAAGGGATCACAGCTGTTTATAATGAAAATCTGCAACTTTTTTGTCTTTACAACTTATTCATCCCTCATTCTTATTATCAGATGATCATTAGCCAAAAGAGAAATCAACAAAACAAAATGACAAAAATACATTTTAGTCCTTTATATTAGAACTAGTTGCATATTTAGTTCTCTTCAATTAGTCTTTTGCAGTTTTAGTCCTCTAACATTCCATTTTTGGCGGTTTTAGAAATTTTTTCGTCGAAATTTATTGGCCTCGCCGAAAATACGCACGTGCAGGGCACGTGCTCTTTATAAGTTCTAACAAGATTAAAATTTTCAGCGGAAAAAGGTTGTGAAATTGCAAAAAATGAAATGTTGGAGGACTAAAACTGTAAAAGACTAATTGGAGAAGACCAAATATGCAACTAGATCAAGCATAAAGGGCTAGAATTGATTTTAAATTTTAAAACATATATACATATGTATGTTACCTTGTAAGCACTGATGAGAGAGAGATCAACAATGGAGGGATTGTTTATCTGAAAACCAGCGACAGATTCGAACAATCCGAGGTTGTTGAAAGACTGTCTGACAGTTAAAGAAGCTAAGGAATCATTGGTAAACAAGAAAAGTGGCCATGTTAATCTAACACAGTTGAATCCCAAGTTTGTGATCTCGGCTGAGATCTCGTCCACCGGCTGTTTGCTCAGCCCCTCCGCCACCACCACGTCTAGATGAGACGGCCAGTTTACACACGCCAGCTTTACACGCTGCCCCAACTCGTCCACGATCCACCGTGAGTCGGTGGAGAGTGGCAGCGCCACCGCGAAATGGGTGGTGGCGGAGAGGAGGAAGAAGGGAGAAAGAAAACAGAAGAGGGAATATAAGTTCCTCATGTTTTGTTTTGGTTGTTGTATACACTCCTGCTTCATATTTATACCCTTGTATGAAGGGGAGTTTGCAATTACGTAAGTAATTTTCAGCTTATAAATTGGAAAAGCTGTTTTGGAGTTGTTTTGAATAAAAACTTCAGTTTTAATAAAAGTAATTTAGTCCAAAATTAAGGGAGTGTTTGCAATTTTTTCAAGTACTTTTCAGCTTATAACTTGGAAAAATATGTTTTGGAATGTTTGAGAAAACAACTTCAACTTTAATAAAAATGATTTTAGGTCAAAAGATAAAAGTAAAAAATATTTTTTTTTTCCAACTTTTTGATATTTTGGTAAATGAATAAAAGTTTAAATAATTTTATTAGTTATTATATAAAATTTTAATACATTTTGATTATTTTTTAACGATTATTTGATAATATCTTATTAATTTTGTTATGTTATTTTCCAAACAAATATTAAATTTAAACTTCATATAATTAAAATTTTTACGTGCAGATTTTTCACGCCCACCTAAATTCATAAACAAAGAGAGCCTTACGATACTTATAGCAAAATGTTTTGAGGGGGAAATTGAAGATATAGTGCATGCACATTGTTACTAAAGAGCCTAGAGTTGAAGATAATTAAGCATGATTGATGTTGGAAGCACGCCAAGAAAATATCCCAAAAGTTTCTCCTTTTATAAAATGTGAAATAAAAAACCTAAAACAGCAAATTAAACAGAAAAAGTGTTTATCACTTTTGTTGAAAGGAATGAAATGTTAATGTTGGAAAACTTGCAAGTCAATATACACCCATACACACTACAGGACCATTGGAAAAGCACCATCTCATTATGTAATTGTTACTCATACAAATAAAATTAAATCACTTTATTTTTTGTGCTAGATTTTTCATGTTACGTTGGTTTGATTAATTGTTAATGTTATTTTCTCTAATTAGATTAGATTACCACATATATAGATTGCGATAAAGGTTGTGCTTGGATGGAAGGATTTTAAAAAGTCCATTTAAATCTCTTATTTAGATGTTAAAATTCAAAGGAGTGTATTAATGATAATATTTAGTATATCTTCTGTAATCTGGGTAGTTATTTGTTTCCGTAATTTACGCTATCTTTGTACTCTTAAATACTTGGTTGAATACAATGTAATCCTTGATTTGAGGAATATTTACTTATCACATGGCATCAGCCTCCCTGACTGAACCCTAACTGATGCCGCCGTCATCTTCCTTCTTTCTGCCGTCGACCTTTCTACATGGCTACCACGGACGCTCCTTCTCTCCCTCTCTCTACCATGATCCACATGGTTACTGTAAAACTTTCTTCCTCTAATTATCTATTATGGCATGCCCAGGTCCATCCATTGCTTACTAGCCAACAATTTTTACCCCTCGTCGACGGCTCATCTCTTTCCCCGCCGGAGACCACCACGAACGTCGCAGGTCGTTCTATTCCAAATCCCGATTATGCTACCTAGTTTTCTCGCGATCAACTTCTCAAGTTGTTCCTTGTCTCGACTCTCACCGAAGAATCTGTGTCTGTTGTTATTGGCTGCAAAACTTCCCGTGACATCTGGAACGCTCCATCTACTGCCTACAATCATGGCTCCAAGGCTTGCTAGTTAAGCCTTAAAGATGATTTACTCTCTGCCAAGCGAGGTTCTCAGTCCGTTGCGGATTATGGTCGCCCCATTGATGAATCCGATTGTTGGTTGCATCCATATCTGATGGATCCCAATATGGTTGGTATATATATCTGACGAGATATTTAATATCTTATTAGATATATTCCCGATAGGGATGGAGATCTTATCCATAATAGGAGATAGATCTCTCCCATACTAATATATATACGAATATATTGGTATTCGTAGAATACGGAAAAATAACACCACAGAATACATATTTCTCCTTTTCTCTCTAATTCTCTGTCTTGGAGAATCACCGGAGTCCTCCAAGAGTCTAGGGTGTGTAGTAGACGGCGAATGCTCTAGTAGTATTCGTCCAGACGGGCTTGTAGACGAATCAGTGCACGATCCTTCAGTATTGGGAATCAACCGAATACATTCCGCTGCAAATCAACTGAGGTATACCGATTCTCATATACGTGTATATGTGTTTACGTGCTTTAATTTCTAACACCGATAAATCACATTGGTTCCTTCGTGGCCTTGGCTCCGCTTTCTCGAACTTCACCACTGCACAGATGGCTCAAGACCCTCTGCCCGATTTCTCTAGTTTCATGGCCCATTCCCAAAGCCATGAGTTCTTTCAAAAATCGTTGGATGAACAACAACCGAGTCAAGTCGCCTTCACCGCCGTCACCCGCGATCGTGGTCGTGCTTCTTCTTCTTCACGTGGCCGAGGCACCTCCACCAACCCGTCTCGTAGCCGTGGTCGCAAAATTTTCACTTCCCGTTGTCAATTCTACCGGGCCACCGAACACGATGTATTTGGTTGCCCTCATCGATTCGATTGGAATTATGACCGATCGTCCAGGCCTTCTAACACAGCCCATCTTGCTGAGGCTTTTTCCACTGGATGCTCTATCTCTCCTAGCTCCTCCTCTGATTGGTTTTTGGACACTGGAGCTTCGGCTCATAGGACTCCCGATGTTGATCAACTTGATACAGCTTCTTCTTATTCTGGCTCCGATCACGTCACTATTGGCAATGGTGCGCATCTACCCATTCCTCATACAAGTTCTTGTATCGTTCTCTAGTTGGCGCTCTTCAGTATCTGACAATTATGCGCCCTGACATAGCTTATTCTGTCAATACTGTGAGTCAGTTCCAGCAACATCCCACTATTGATCATTTCCAAGCGTTCAAGCGCATTCTTTGTTATGTGAAAGGTACTCTTGGATTTGGTCTTTCCTTTTCTCCAGGATCTCCCTCTGTTGTTGGTTACTCCGATGCGGATTAGGCTCGATGCTTGGACACGCAGGCTCGATGCTTGGACACGCGTCGATCCACTTACGGTTATTCTATCTTTCTCGGTCCCAATGTAGTGTCCTGGAGCGTGAAGAAACAGCCCACTGTGTCTCATTCTAGCTGTGAGTCGGAATATCGTGCTATGGCCAACACCACTGCTGAACTTGTCTAGGTGTGTAATTTACTCTGTGAACTTCACGCTATTTCATCTTCGTTGTCGGCTCTTCTCAGTGATAACAAGAGTGCCTTTTTTCTTGCTCAGAATCTGGTTTCTCATAAACGAGCTAAGCATATTAACATTGACTGCCACTTTGTTCGTGAACTTGTGGAAAACGGTCGTCTTCAAACTCGTTTTGTTCCCTCTTCCTTGCAGCTCGCAGATATATTCACAAAGAGTCTACCTCGGCCCCTCTTCGAGATGTTTCCTCCAAGCTTCGCGTTTATTTACATCCCATGCTTCGCTTGCGGGGGAGGGGGTATTAATGATAATATTTAGTATATCTTTTGTTATCTGGGTAGTTATTTGTTTCCGTAATTTACGCTATCTTTGTACTCTTAAATACTTTGTTGAATACAATGTAATCCTTGATTTGAGGAATATTTACTTATCACAGAGTGGATTTAAATTGTTTAAACTTTTCATTTTTCAGTTCTTTCTTAATATTTTTTAAGGGATGATGATAATGAAAGTGTGTGTAGTATGCGTGTAGTGTGTGTAGTATGTGTGTGTAGTGTGTGTGTTCGTGTAGTAGTGTTGTCTGTGTGCTGTGTGTAGTGTGTGTGGGAAGTGTGTGAAATGCGTGTGAAGTGTGTTTGTGGGGTATGTGTAATGTGTTGTGTGTAGTGTGTGAAATGTGTGTGATAATGTATACATACATGAGAGGTAGGATGGATTTATAAATGATTAAGTTGTTGGACGGATTTCAATGAACTAGAAAATTTAGGAGGGATTTAAAATCCCTTAATTTAATTTTTTTTTGCCAAACAAGTTGGGTGGATTTGAATATTATTTGATGATGAATTTTCAAATTTCCCCCTCAAATCCCTCCATTCAAATGGACCCTAAGGGAATGCTCGTGGACATATAAGGAAATATGGATTTTCATTGGTACACGGATTTTTAGGAGGAAGCTCAAAACGAAATCATGTTGACTCTATACAAATTGAACAAATATTATATACCAATGTGAAAACCGGGGCTCCATCAGCGCGGGCTTAGCAAGTTGTATCATAGTCATGGTCCCTGAACGAGCTGTGATGGGGGTCCTCGGAGTACCATAGAAAGGGAGTGACCTCAATAAGAAAAGGATGACTAATGAGTTCTATTGGCCAGATAGAGGCGGCCCGGATAAAGTTGGATTTCCAGTATACCAATCATACAATAGGTGACAAACGGGGGTTTTTGGTTATGCAAACACGCTTATAATAGAGATTTTATCTTATATTTGTGTATTCTAAGCTCTCGTTTGTCATATAATTCGTATTTTCTTTCTTTCGTCGGAAAAATTGGTTGAGTATTTTGTAGGTAAAATAGATTAAAATTACAATGAACATAAAGGAGTGGAAGAAACAAGGGTGAAAGAGCAAGGGACTAGAATGTCAGGTGAAAAGAGGCAAAAGTGCAAAAGTTCAAACTGACACACCTTTGATATTTTGGGCAGATCTTGAGATATACATATCCAATGGAGGTGAAATTAGCAACATTGGAAAGGCAACTCAAAGAGTTACAACTTTTTTAGAGAGAGGAAAATCCAAATTCGGACCCGAAGACCTCAAAAAATGGCTTTGAAGTTGGACTACAGGTGCAATTTTGACCTTGCACGACCATGACCGTGCAACCTTGTATCACCCGTGCAATAAAATAGAAAACCCACTAATTTTGGGGTCTTACACGGTCATCACCGTGCACCCTTGCACGAACCGTGCAAGACCTCCGGAATTGGATGAGCTTTAACTCATTTATGTGATTTTTTAGTCCAATACCTTAAAAAAGGCCCCCAAATGTGTATAGAAATCATACCACTTCAGTTTTTGGGATATATTTCATCATTTGTATAGTTTTCTAGAGAGAGAAATTAGAGAGCAAAAGAAGGGGAATTGAACTTGAAGATCAAGATCAACATTGAAATAGGTTTTATCTTTCCATTTTCATTTAATATTTGTATGAACATGATTATGTCTATATATTTGTATTTATTTCTTATTATGATCATGGTTGGCTAAATTTCCTTAATTTAGGTTTAGATTATGGGTGATGAGTGATTTTTACCCGATTAATTTAATCATGTGTTATGCTATTAGTTAATTAATTATTTATAATGTTTGTTAGATGATTTGACCAATTGTTTAGCAATTTATTAGGGATTAAATTGGAACCGAGAGGGGATATTTGACCCGAGATCACATTAATTGACATGATTAAACAATAGAACCGAGAGGTATGAGCTAATTGTGGGAACTTTGGTCTTAGGATCGATTGGGAGTTATATTTGATTAATCGACCGGAGACGGTGATTAATCCTATACAATCAACACGTAATTCGCTCCGAGAGGGGGTCATGTATATAATTGTGATCGTTTCCTAATACATAGCATTCGGTTTAAAGGTTGAATTAATCGGGATAATAATTGTTAATTACCCTTAATTGAAATCTAATTCTAGATTATCTTTATTAATTGTTTAATCCCTATAATTTCTTCTCTAGTCTATCTTATTAGCTTTAATTACTTATTTATTTTAACTAGTTCTTAAAATATCAAAAAAATCAACCACTTGATCGTCTAGTTAGCCATTAAAATGCTTATTTCGATTTTTCTATCCGATATCGAGTCGATTCCTTGTGGGATCGACCTTGTACTTGCTTAGTACTACTATTAACGTCGTACACTTGTGGTTGCTCAATTTTAGTTGCAAAACTAAGTTTGTGTCAAAAGGGCTCAATGGTCTTTGTCTAAGGAGGAAGATGGAGATGTCCTCAATGGGCTTTGTTTGAAGGAGAGGTTGTTGGATAGTCAAATAAATATCACATTGAATATACAAGGGAACAACACAAATAAAAAAAGATGGATCTCCACCGATATTATCTTCTAAGAAGAAACACAAAAATAAAATCATGCGGTATGCTCAACTTAAAGCAAACAAAATCATATCAGCGTGGAAAAACAATGTCATACCAATGTGATTAGGTCGATCAGGGCCATAACAATATCATACAAATACCAATGTGGAGATCAAGGCCTATCATGGCTTAACACTATAGAGATCATGCCCATACTAATGTGATCAGGCCTCTCAAGGCCGTAATTACATCACCAATACCCCTGTGGAGATCAGGGCGTAAAAATATGGAGACATGCCAATCAGAACTAATAATATGATACCAATACTAATGTGGAGATTGATGGTCATTAGGGCTAATGACCTTAATAATGTCAATGGAGATGTCTTCAGTGGGCTTTGTTTGAAGGGGAGTTGTTGGATAGTGATGCACTTTTTCTAACCCAAGTGTTATCGCAAGTGTACGGGGCTACTGTAGCTAGCGGCAAATAAAGTTGATCCCACAGAGACTGTAACACCCGGATTTTCGTAAAACTTTGCATATTATGTTTAAATTTTTAGACCTCTTTAATTATACGCACATATATTTTTACTAGACTTTGATAAGCTAACATCTTAAAAAGGGGAAGCAAAGTTTTATCCACAATGCAGGAAAAGCTACCAAAGGAAATTGAGCTTGCTCGTATTTCACTTGACCGTCACAAGAAGACGATGTTATAAGATAAGTTACGTAAGACATTGCAATTATTACCTCCTAAGTGGTACACCACATTAAACACTATAAATCATCAAATAAGTATACCACTCTTATCTTCCCACGCCACAAATATGTAATTACAACTATAGTAATCATCAAATAAGTATACCACCCTTATTTCCCCACACCACAAATTATGAACATCCAATTGAGATAAATGGATAAATGCTTAATTAAGAGATAAACTTCCTGCAAAGCTTATCAAATAGAAGCATGACAAAGCATGCTAGTCTATAATTGACTAAGCAAATCTATTTAATTTCCCTTGAGCCACGTATATGGATTTGCATGAACTGATTTGCATGAACTTCCTAACATGTAGCCCTTATATATATATATATATTACATGTGTAAGTAAAGGGAGACAAGTCCCAGTCTTAAAAAAAAAAAAGAAAAAAAAAAAAGGAAAAATAACAAAAGCTACTAACCCTCTCAAAACAAACGAAGGATGCCTCCTGACAAACTACTACACTACGAAGGTCTAACGAGGCAAAGGATAGGCTCCTTAATTTTCAAGATACAAGGTAAAATGTCTAACCCATTGAGCTAGTGATCATGTAAATGATTAGGGATCTTATATGATTAATCATCACTCGTCAATTTTGCTCTACAAGTGAAACTTACGAAAATTATATAAAAATATCTACTAGTTTTTTTTTTATAAATATTTTACTTTGTATAACTACATGATGTTAGGAGTCTATGGTAAAAATTTGAGAATATTTCGTCAAGTCTGTAATTTTTGGCGAATTTTACAAGTTAAGCAGATTCAAGGTCCAAACTAGGTAACTTACGAAAATTACATAAAAATACCTACTGAATATTATTCAAAACTGTTTTACTATGATTAACTATATGATGTTAGGAACCTATGGTGAAAATTTAAGAATATTTCGACGAATCTATGATTTTTAGCGAATTTAACAAACTAAGGCTGATTTTAGGTCCAAAATGGGATAATTTAGACCTTGAAAAACCTGTTTTGTATAAATTTATCCCTTAGGACTTTTTGTGAAATATTGAATTCTTAAAAATGTGAGAATACTACAAAATAAGACTAATAGAGCAAAAACCGTCACAAGTGTAGTACGAGCTAGATCATGATCTTCCTGGAGCTTACCCCTACAATCAAACGACAAGAGTGGGTAACTTTTATTTAATGTTCTTCAATTTTGTGTATTCTTGTGTATGCCGGCTTGGCTTCAGGGTCATTCCGTTATATAGGACCTTTGGATCACCGGCTTGGCATCAGTGTCATTCCGTTATACAGGACCTTCGGGTCACAGACCTTCTGGTTGGTAGGTAGTTGGTTGACGGGTCAACTGATTATAGTCTTACACGTCAATATACAGTTTCGTGGAATTTTGAATAAACGTTATCCACTGGGTCACATAACTCATGATGATATGTGTAAACGATTTCAGGTACGGCGGGAGATGATGATGTATAGCTAACTGGAAGACAAGTTTCCCAGTAGATGCATATGTAAATATATAAGGGTGTTTAAGTTCGTTTTGAAACTCACAAATCGTGCAATCTATGTTTGAAACTGACTAGAATATGTAAATAAATAAATGTGAGCTGAATTGCTTTGCATTCTAGTAGATATTATAATATGATTTTTTTCGAAAGCTTCTGATTCAGAGATGTGGGTGGAACGCGAGTAATTCCCCCATATGGTACGTAAATTTGAAAAGGGAGAAAAATTTATAACTCGTGTTTTTGTATCAAAGTTATTCTTCCGTTGTAACTCTTCAGCTAAAATCATTCGTCAAGCAATAGAGAGTATCAGTAGCGACTCTGAACCATGATTCTGGGTTTGAGGCGTTACAGAGACTGTTTCCTATGTTCAGTTTTATACACTAATCCTAATAATTCTATCCTATCTGGACTCTCGAGTGGTGATTTGATTTATTGTCCTAAAACCTAAAGTGCAAAAAATAAAACAAATAAATTAAACAGACCCTTGAATAAGAAGAATCAATTAATTCACAAAAGATTTAAATAGATAAAATACGTATTCTAGGGCTTCGATTTCAACTACAATCTCCTATGTTTGATTATCCTACTAATCTAGACTTTTAAACCAATTATATTATTATTAGGCAGCACTACTCTAGTTAACTCTGCTCCAGGACGATGTTAACGTGTAGATCAATTCTCCTCTCTGGATAACTATCATATAAAAGACTCCAAAGGACTCCTAAAATCGATGCCTACGCAAGACCTCACTCCTCTCGAACGATTATTGGTGCCTACGCTATATAATTGTAAGCCTATTAAATACCTCACCTCTCAAGCGTCGAATTGTTAAGCAAATAGAACTGATAAATTGGACATATCAATCAATTCATGAAATAAGAACTAAAACATATATATAAACAATAAAATGAAGTTTAGAATATATAAAAAATCAAAATATAGTTAATTGTAATCTACTATCTAACCTTAGAACACAAGAGAATTAGCTACACATATTCATAATTAAAACCAAACAATATTCATAAACAAACGTTATTGAATAATAAGAACAAACAAGAACGATAAAACCCTGAATTTTGGATCTCGATATTCCTCGTTTCGCGTTCCTTGCTCTTCAATCCAAGCCTTCAAGTGTTTCCAATGATCAAAGTTGTTCATTCTCAGACTTGGGGCCTTGTATTTATTAAATGGGCCGAAAATAGGTTCAAACGCGTGAACCGGCATAACTTACTCGACCGAGTCGACCTCCAAAGCATAATTTCTTACAAATTTTGAACCTTCAGCTTGACCGAGTCCATATTGGACTCGACCGAGTCGACTCCTTCGACGAGTTTTTATGGAAAATATGTGAGTTTAGTGGTACACGTATTTATGCATGCATAATAGGTCGAGTCATGTGTTCATTTAGTGACATTTGCATGCATAAATTGTCCGTGTATTGTTCATATTTGCATTATTGGACAGTTTGATGCTATGTGACTTGTTTTGAAGCTATTTGGGTGAATTTAGACAAGAAAAGTCAAACTCGACTAAGGATGGACGTAGAAAGCAAGTCTCACAAGTCCAAAAACGAAGAAAAATCAAGCCAAGTGTCAGGAAGCTGAGCTCGGCCGAGACAATCAGGCTCGGCCGAGACAGCTAATCAGTAAAAACAGGTATTCTGGCTGGGAAAGAGGCTCGGCCGAGACACTGATTCTCGGCCAAGAATTTAGTACAGAGAGCTCGGCCGAGACTCGACGCAGGTCAAGTGAAGATTTGCTCGAAGATTACCCTTTTTCAGCCCAAATTAGGCCTAATTCATCCCCATCTATATAAAGAAGACTCTAAGTCAGAAAATACAACTTTGACATTGATTTTGGAGCATGGACTTGGGAATTCGGAAGAGCACGAAGAATCAAGATTTGTTATCTCGAATTTTCTAGTTTTTATGTCTTTTATTGTTAGTTTGATTTTAGCCATCATTATGATCGGCTAAGTTGAACCCTAGAATGATGTTTTTGTAAATAATCCAGTAATTGTTTGATTCAACTATGTTCTGTAATTATTTATGTTATTCGAAGCGTGAATTTATTCACTAGGATAACATAAATCGCGGTCACTTGTACCGAGCTTCCAAGTACAACACGGTACCTACTTTGTTGCCTTAGTTCTCTATGCGTTTGATTAATGGTGTTCTAGTGATCGTATCCTAGGACTACTTAATTGAATAAGATTAACTGCTAAGCGACCCTGTGATTAATTACACTTAAGGGGTAACAAGAATTAGGTTAGCGTACTTGTTGATTCTTGGGGTAGGAGTTTCAGAACTAGTTGGTCAAGCAATTGCATTATTTATAAGAATAATTCGGACTAGGGGGATACTGGGTTAAAGGCCGGAATACTTTTTATCATAATTTAATTCATCTTTAGTTTGCTAGTTTCCTTGATATTTTCTTTAGTTAATGCACTCAAATCATTCCCCCCATACTATATATATATATATATATATATATATATATATATATATATATTATATTATATTATTATTATCAGCATAATTTGGGTTAATACATAAGATGATACGATTAGTTTATCTGTTCTATGTGGGATCAATCCTGACTTACCCCTTCTACTATTTAGAAAAGGAAAGGTAGGTTATAAATAAATTAGTTTGACTGCATCCGACAGTGCGGTCATTTAGCTCGACCGAGTTGCTTTTGTGACTGGATCGAGTCATTTCTTTGTGTTTTTCTTCTCTCTTCTTCCATACTTTATCATTTCTTCCCTCTTTTGACTCATATGCTCGTCAAACTTTGTCCAAATAGACTTTTTGGTATCAGAATCAGTCTAAAAAAAAAATGGTCACTTAAAATATTAATATTGTTGTTTTGAAAATAATTTTAATCAACTAAAAATGGGCCTCAAAGTAGTAGGTCCATCATATCATTTAGTATGTAAAAATTCATTGTTACTTATCGATCTCAAGTCCTCCCACTTCTCTAATCTCTTCGCTTCAAAACATAGCCACTTGAGCTACATTAATTTATATTATGCTTAGCATATGTTAAATATATATACTAAAATACAAATTTATACAGAAAATAGAAAAAGAAAAAAAATCGGAGGCACTTGCTGGGGGAAGGGGTGCGGAGCGGCAACACCGCATTGCCCCCCTAAAGGCTGGCTCTGTTTGGCATACAATCACCTAATAACCTCAAAACAAGCACAAAACACGTCATACGACTAAATACCCTTCTAAATCGACATACATGTATGCATACACGACGTGTACCAAATAGTCGAATAAATCTCACATTAAATATACAAGGGAATAATACATATAAAGAAACATGGATCTCCACTGGTATTATCTTTTAGGAGGAAACACAAAAATGAAATCCGGTGGGAGGAGCATCTAAAGTAGACAATTTCATATTAGTGTGGAAATTATACCAGTGTGATTAGGCCCATCATGCCATCACAATATCATACTGATACCACTGTGGAGATCAAGGCCCATAGGGCTTAACACTATAGAGATCATGCCCATACCAATGTGACCAGGCCCCTCAGAGCCGTAACAATATCATACCAATGCCCATGTGGAGATTAGGGCGTAAAAATATGGAGACCATGCCAATACTAATGTGGAGGTCAATTGTCATCAGGGCTAATGACCCTAATAATGTCATACCAATATGAAGATTGGAGGTTGACAATGTCATCAATATGATCAGGGCCATTAGGTCCCCAACAATGTCATACAAATACCCAATATCGAGATCATAGGTTATTATGGCTAATGAGCCTAACAACATCATACAAATACCCAATGTAGAGATCAGGGTCCTAACAATATAATACCAATGTTGAGATCAGGGGTCATATGAGCTAATGGTCCTAGCAATATCATACTAATGATATTTTCTTTACACATCTCACAAACTATTATAAAGTAATTAAATTATAAAATTACAATCACAATTTCATGTCCATAAAATATCATATGTGAAACAAGTCAGAACATAAATTAAAATGCATAGAAAAGATATAGAAAAAGAGAACGGTTGGCCTATGTAGGAGTCACGTCACTTGACGTTGTCCTAATATCGTGATGGCCTCCCCTCTTGGGGGTGTTGTCGGTGCATCACCACCCCAAGATAAAATCCGAAAGGCCACGCCGACGCCTTCTACTATAAGCACGATCACAGGAAGACTAATCGACAAGACCTTGTCTAGTTGCCCACAACACTGGTATGTATGAGCATGTCTATCTAACTCCTCCAAACTTCTATATATAGTAGTAGGAATGATGCATGTCATAAATCATATTAAACTCAAATAATAATTAACCATTAGTGGGCAAATTTAACACAATACAATATTGTTCATCCCCTTCTTAACAAAATAAGTGAGTTTTTTCAGGTGTTACAATTATAAGTTAAGTCACCCCTCGTATGAGCGACTCTCCAAAAATGTCAGAGATTCTGTTCACTGTACCATTAATTATATATATTTTTTTAAAGAAAGTGAAAGTCGCCTCTCCCAGATGCGACACTATTATTTATTTTTATTTTTTAGTTTAATCGAAGAAAATGGGGGACAATGGCAGCATGTGAGCAATAAAGTTACTGGGCAAGTTCCTGCATGTATGTAGTATTGCAGCAAGGCTGCAAAATAAGTGAATTATCAAAATCAACTTTAATAGGTTTTGTCTTCTTTTTCATCTTAACTCATTATCTCCCTTCATTCAACCGAGCTTTTCTTCTATAAATCAAATGAGCTTCTGGAAAAAAAAATTCACCCTCTCCTCACTCTTCAGTTGCCATGCTTCTTATTTTCCTCTCAAATTTTTTGCTTCAATTGGAGTGATTTGCACTGCAGCAAGTCAAAATTATGGTTGAAATTTTATGGGGAACAATTTAGCAGCTAAATTAATTCTCCGGTTAGGTACAAAATTTTAAATTTTATTTCTTTCCATCATTAATTTACAGCTTCTACAAATACTGATTATTTTGTGTTGATAGACTATTCTCTAATTTCTTGTAGATTAGTCTAGTTTTAGTATAGGTTGAAGGTCTTATTATATTAGTTCCAACAATTATGAAAATATGTATAAATAAGTTTGAAATAATGACAAAATAATCTAATTTTTTTTTGCATGTAGTTATAGAAATTTCAGTTAATTTGTAGTGTTTTAGTTTATAAATAGGAAAATTAATTATAGTGTTTGTAGAGACGGCCCAATGTTAGAAAAGGCCTTGTGCGGAAACTTTTTGTGGCCCCATGTTATTGAAAAAATACAAATGGTTGAAAAAAATTATTTGATATATAATGATAAAAAATATCATTTTCCGATTGAAGGGTAATATTAGGGGTGGCAATTGCCGACACGACCCGAACAACCCGACACGACCGAACCTGTATTTTGAGGGTTAGGGTCAACCCGAACCCGAACCCGAACGAATAAGAAACAGGTCGAACCCGTCTGACCCGAAAAAAAAAAATGTGGGTCGGGTCGGGTCAACCGCGGGTTGACCCGCAACCCGTTTTTAAAAAGGGCAAATTAAAAAGAAATTAAAATTAAACAACATATTTAATAAATAATCATAATAAATGCATAAACCCTATAAAATCTACTAATCACATTGCTGAATAATTGTTGTGGTAACTAATAATCATGTGAATGTATCGTCTAGAACCTATAGAAATCAATATTGTTTTGTCGTAAAGTGTTCTTCCATTCTGTTTTTCTTATAGCTCTTAGATAACAAATTCTTACAAATCTAAGCATAATGGTCTATATATTCTTTTACAACTAATGTTATTTTTTATATAAGAGATGCGAGTATAAAACATTGACCAGTAAACAAAATATGCTTAGAAAAGAGCATGCAACAATTACATTTGGTATTTGTAAGAGTATGATAAATTTTATTAGTAAAAGAAATTCACTGGATGAACTTATAAAGATGAATTATCCAATTAACAAGATATTAGATATGTTCAACAGAATCTTAAAAAATGAGAGTGAGACAATGGGAGAGTGAGATAGTGAGAGTTTTTAGAATATTTTGGAAACAGCGTAATTTTGGCTTTTAGAGTTTTAATATGATAATTTTGTGTTGTATTGTTATTGTGTGAGAATGTTGTTATTTTAGAATATTGTTATTGTGAGAGAAGTAGAAAATTAGAAATGATTTTAAAAAAAATTAAAAAAAAAAAAATGGGTTGGAAAACAGGTTGGCGGGTTGACCCGCAACCCGAACAGGTTGGGTTCGGGTTGCAGGTCTTGACCCGAATATGAAAACAGGTCGGGTTCGGGTTGGTAAATATTTTGTAATAAACAGGTCTCAACCCGACCCGCGAACCTGCAACCCGACCTGTTTGCCACCCCTAGGTAATATTTGCTACATAATGACTAAAAATATGATTTTTCAGTTTTGTTTTTTAAAATTATTTAAGATGCAAAATTAAATTATTTAAAATCTTTGATATGGATTAAACCAAATATATATTATTTACTTTTCATTTGAACATAAAGTAAATAACTAAGTTTCAAAGGAGAACGGCAGCATGATAACAAAAGGAGAAGAAATATTCAGAAGAGAGTGATAGAAGTTGGGATTAAAATTTTAATATTTTTTTTATCGTAAGTAGAGTCAAATTATAAAAATTGGAGAAATAAAAGAAATGGAGATTAGAGTAGTTATAGTAAGGATAAACATGTAAATATTGTTAAACAATAATGGGTTAAGGTGGACTAATTTTAAATTATGATATGTTGGAAAATTAATTTGACATATGTATTATTATAAATTTATTTTATATTATGATATCATTAATATTTTCATTTGTCGAAATCTCATTTAAATTAACTGTTTTTCTTTATATTGTGTTGTTCCCGTCGAAACCGGTTTGACTAAAGATCGTTCGTGAACGTGTTGTCCGTGATCCTCAGTGCAGTTTTAGCCTCAACACCATCACACTTCTCCTTCAATAAGGTTAAAAAAAAATTGCTATTTAATTCCGACGTAATTACTTTTTTATTTTCATAAATATGGATTGTAGAATGCACTTAGATGTGGTTGCACTATCCCCGTACGATGCATCGGTTTGTAAATGTAAATGAATAAATAATAAAAAAATTTAATATAATAAAATATTACAATCAATATATAATGTAATATCCCAAAATTTTAGTCTATTATTTAATTCTAAAATCTTATTTTACGTGCTCGTACAAATAATTAGATATTATATGATTTATTACGTATTTCTAAAATTGTTCTTTGATATTTATTTGTAACACAAAAAGTGAATCAAAAATATTAATATGTAAATTTAGCCAAAAATTCTATTTATAATATTTTGATTCTAGGCTAGTTATAAAATTAAGATAATATATTTGGTCCTCGTCTTGATCAAATAACACTCGGTCTTCTGTTTTATATATAATTAATTAAATTCCATATTTTATGTTTTCAATGTATTCACTCATTTATTGATTTATTAAATTGGACCAACCCATAAATATTTTCAATGCGTAGTTGGGCCTACAACCTACGAATAAGTCAATTTGGTCCGTTTAATATTTCCAAGCCCAACTAGATTGGGAATCATTATTTAATTATTCGCAGACCCATTTATTTGCAACTTTATTTATTTAATAGTTATAAATTTTAAGCTTGATGTCTCAATAGGAAGATCATTCATTATAGTTTAGCCCATCGCATCTATTACTAATGTCATTATTAAGTCCAAACCTTTGAGCCCAAGACTCAAGCTCAAACCATTAAATATGAAAAGGGTTCATGTCTTGAGCCCAAAGGAATGTTCGTTCGACTTAAACTACACGGTTCCAAAGTCTTTGAAATCAATAAAATATAAAATGTTAGATTCTACCCTAACCCTAACCCTCACACCGAACGGTTAATAACATGAGTATAAAACCCATAGTCTCTCACAAACCCTCAGTCTAACCCTTACCACCGAAGCACAAGTGAAGCCTACATCTCAATTCTCTTCCAGTATCGCCATGAACGGTTCCAATCCTCAAAAAAATCTAATCAGCAGATGAAATAACAGTAAGGAATTAAATCAGCGCTTCTGTTTTTATTTTTATTTACCACAATCACTAACCCAAATACCATCACGATCTAGAGTACCGTGTCCTTCTTTCTGGCCAGAATACTGTGAGTAAACCTGTTTCTAGTCTAATCAGTTATAGGAGATGAGGGGAAAGGGTTGTGTTTCAGTAAGAGTGTTCGCAAATTAGTGTGTGTATTGTGTCGCCCAGTATGTGTGTGGTTGCGGGAATCTGTGTGTGTGTTTGTGTGTGAACGTAGTGCAGCCGTGTGTGTGTGTCGGTTTGTACAAGTGTGCGAGTGTATGTTTGCATGATTATTGGGTGTGTTTACAGGTGTGTGTTGATTTTATTGTGTGTGCTGGTGTGTGTGTGTTGGTGTGTGTGCCTGTTGGTGTGTGCACGGTGTGTGAGTAGTATTGAGTATGCATTTGGGAGTGATTGGTCAAGAGAGAGAAAGTTATGGGAGTAGGTGTTATGTTTGATTGTGAGGGGAGAGAGGGAGTGGGAATAATCTGTAAAAGAATGAAGGCACGCACATGGGATATTGAATCCCTTATCTCTACTTCTTCCTATTTACCAGTTTGCCATCACCATTTACTTACCAAATTGCTATTCAATTTCCCACACTATACATTTTCGTCCAACCCCTTCCATATGCCGAATAAAACCCATCTATATTTCAATCCTTTAATTTTCTCTAAATCTTAATATTAAATAATTAGGACACAAGGATTTATATTTGTAGGTTGCAAAGGACAAGGAATACGGTCTAGCATTTTCATTACGTCACATCAATTTTACAATTCAGATTCAGGTGGGGGTTTATTGTTTATCGCTTTAATTATATTTACTTGACTGCCTACGTGTGCTATTATTTTTAAGTTATTACTTGCCAATACAAGTAATTATTCAATTTGCTACTTGCCAATACAAGTTTAGCTTATTGTCATTATGCTACTTGCCAATACAAGTTTAGCCAATTATCAGTATGCTACTTGCCAATACAAGTTAGCTCTATGTGTCTTGCTCTATGTGTCTTGCCAATACAAGCGCATCATTATAATAATTGCTACATTGTATGCCTTTTTGTTTATATAATTGTTGTGATAAATTGTAATCCTCCACGAGCTAAAGGAAGCTCACCCCAACCCAATATTATCCTTTCAGGTTACCTCGGTGTGGCACTAAAATTTTAGTAATAATTTACCATTTATATGTAGCTACTTGAAATTTATGTGGAGGAATTGAAATGACTTGTTGTGACTATCCTTTCAGGTTACCTCGGTGTGGCACTAAAATTTTAGTAATAATTTACCATTTATATGTAGCTACTTGAAATTTATGTGGAGGTATTGAAATGACTTGTTGTGACTAGATTAATAGGTAAAATATTAATAAAGTTACATGGCTATTCACTTAATTATCTGCGAATTATGTGGTATTTGCAAATTACTTGCTTGAATGTCTATCTAGGTTTCAAATATCGTGTGACAATGCATGAATGAATTGTTATATGATCTCTTATTCAAATAGAATAAGTAATTTGCTTATATGCTTGTACTATGGCTTGATTGTACCTTGATTGTACCTTGATTTGATTTGCATTTTCTATAGGCTTGTACGTCAGGTATGCTAGTACATTCACACACGCGAACACTTATACTTAATAGGATAAATTAAAGTACACTCGTATGGGTCTCCTTCCATACGGTTAAAGTCAGTTTACGTGGGTCTCCTTCCGTACGGGGCCTCTTTCCATACCGTTAATGTTATATTATGTGTTGTTAATTAATTATATTATAAGCATAATTAGATGTGATGATTAAATTATATTTTTGTTGAAGGTGCGATAAGTTTATCTTAATAATTTTATTCGTGACATGTTTATTAATATTATGTTCCTGTAATTTAACTAATAAATAAATTATTTCGTGATAACTTAGTTGCCGATTTATAAAATCCCGAGCATGCTTTAATTATGAACTTTCATTGTATCTATGTTGTTACGGTTGTTTTTATTTTCGCTACAATCTAGGGTGCAGGTACTTATTTAATGACTTATGACTTGTGTCCTCGTTGTTACAGATGATTTAGATTTGTATTTATTTAGGTAATTAATAATAGGAAATTTTAATACAAGTTTATTTGAAAATTGAAATACAAGTTTATTTGAAATATTTTCCTAGTATTGTATGGATGCTTAATTGTGTTATCTGAATTATTCAAAAGTGCAAACTGATTTTAGTGTTAAAGTATTGACTAGAATATTGTTTAGTTGTTTGATTTTGACCAAATTGTGCTGATGTAAATACGTCGTAGACGTTGCTAGTAATTAATCAAATATTTTTTAATAGTTAAAATTATGAAAGGTGTCTTGGGTATAATCATGATTATTATGTGAAGTTGCTTGGTCAGGATAATCTTTGGGCTATTTTATTATTTTAGTTTAATTTAATTCTCCATGATCACTTATTTTCTAATAAATAATATGGGTTTGACTAGTAATTGTCTATTTATTTCGATGTTACATGCAGTATGAAGTGTTAAAATTTTCAAGTGCAAAGTGATGTTAGTTGATATAATTTATTAATAGGGATTTAAAATTTGAGTCCGACATTATGTGAAAAATAGATTTAGATGCATTTTCATTTGGTTCTTTTAACGGCCTGTCTAGTATTGTCTTTTATAGATATTTATAAAAGAAAAAAAAAACAATTACTTATTACAGTTCTTATAATTATAAGATTGTGTAAAATATTTTCACATTTAATGGTTATGCAGGTACACTGGGAGAATGAAAAAAGAAATGCTATTGGAAATTATCAATCGCAATTCTTTGACTGAGCGGATTTCCAAATGATTGCCATTTTATAGACGTCGCTGCTTTTTTGTGGAGGAATGTATATGGTCAATTATTAAATAAGAAACTATTCTAGCAAATATTGAATGTTTGATTGGCGGTATCATTAGCTAATTTTCTAACCAATAAAGACAGACAAATATTTACCATATATCATGAACATAATTTACACAATTTAACAAAAAAAATGCCAAAACTAAAGATTTCCAGTTTTAATAATATGGTTTGGGCGAGAAATTTTTGGTGTTTCTATTATTTACGGATTTTGTTATATTATATAGTATAGATTATTGTGTATAAACTATAATTAAAATGACTTTATGTGTAGTTAATTGTATAATTTCGCGAGAAATTGAATTTATCAGTTTTAAGTGGTACGAACTGCATTCTGAGAAAAAAATGCTGAAGGAATTATTCTACATAATTAATCTTATATTCTTCAATTATTTATTAAACAATTGGGTTGGATTTTAAATTAATTGTTTTTTTTTATTAACCTTATATTCTTCAATTACTTATTAAACAATTGGGTTGGATTTTTAAATTAATTGTTGTTATTATTAAGGAAATTGATAAAAATGCCCTGTAAATTTGGCCTAATTAAGAAAATATCCTTTATGTTTGGCACTTTTTAAAAATGTCTCATAACTTACAAAATATTGATAAAAATGTCATGTCGCCTTCTATAACAGTAACTCATCCAGTGACAGGCTGAGGTGGACGAAAATTGATGAAGTAAATGACACATTTTTTTACTAGGTTTTATTATCTATAAAATAGAACTATATAATTGACAGCTAAGCACCAAAATGAGGGAAAAAAATCTTATTTTCATTGAATCAGGGTGTTAAAAAAATGAAAAAATTATATACAGAAACATAAATTAATTTAATTTTTTTTTTCAAATCAGTTAATTATTTGAAACACATAAAATCATTTCAAAAATCTAAAAAAAAATTAACAATCTAGGAAAAATTATAGAACTATTAAAATGTGGAGACTAGAGGCCATTAGGGCGTAACAGTGTGATACTAATGTGATTAGGGTCCATCAACCCATACAATATTATATCAATGTGGCGATAACATGCCACAACCGATATGGAAGATCAGGGACTATTATCAAGGTGGTAACCTTAGAGAAGATAAAGCTATGTATGACTTCAACTGGTCTTAGAACTTGAGATGAATGTCTGGTGCCACTCTAGTTATTGGTTATGGATTAAAAGATGAAGAGATAGTTACATGTGCGTTCAGTCTCCAGATTGAAAATTGTTGGGCTATGGAGTCTGACTATGTATAAACCTCATGATAGTTAGAGCTAGGTTTTATACTATATAATGTCAACTCATGTACCTGTAACTATATACTCTCTAAATATTGAAATTCCTTGCTTGGTAGCGTCCCAGACGCAGTCAAAATCAAATATTTGACAAACTGGGTAAACAATTTCGTGTGTTTCTCGTGTGCAAGGACCAATTAGTTAAGAAAATGATAAGTGAATGTTTGCCCATTAATTTCCATGTCGCGCGACATCCAGAGAAATAATTTATTTTATTTTCTGAATTTTAAATATTTTTAAATAATTTTTAGAAATAATTTTACATTTTCTCAATTTTATAATAAATTGTAGAATTTTTAAATAATTTTCTGAAATAATTATTTAATTTTCTCAGTTTTAAATAAATTTTAGTCTTTCAGTTTCTTGATTTTAAATGAATTTTAGAAATTTTTAAATAATTTTCAGAAATAATTTATTGTTTTAATTTTAAATGAATTTTACAATTTTAAAATATTTTTTTTTAATTTTTTGGTTTGTAAATAACTTTTAGAATTTTCAAATTAATTTTCTAAATGTTATTGGGCCTATGACATGTGCTGAGCATGTGGCCTATACATGTCAAAATATATATGCGGAGATTGCAAAATGCAAAAAACCGTGTAATACAAATTGTGATCATAAAAAAAAAAAAAGAAAAATTAGTTTAATCGCACATAGTAGTTAGTACAAGTTCCATATTGTAATTATCCCGAAGACAAAAAAATTTAAGATTGTTGTCAGTAGAACTATCATAACAGCTAGTGAGGTGGCGGATGGCAGGTTATTAAAACCTGGATCCAACCCACCACGGGCTACAGATTAGGGCGAGCTAGCCCATACATTTATATATCATTTGCTAAGAAAGGTAAATTAAAATAGTTCTCAAAGTTCTTCTATTTCTCAATATTCATCAAATATAAATACATACTCCCTCCGTTCCGGCTGAGTTTGCACACTTTCCTTTTCGGGACGTCCCATCTAAGTTTGCACATCCTTAAAAAGGAAAGTTTTCTCACAATCTCCACCCTTAAAATCTCCATTTTCAATCTCCACATTTAAAAAAGTCAACCAAAAAGCAAAAAGCAGTTTTTCTTAATATACGTGCCAGCTCACATGTGCAAACTCAGCCGGGACGGAGGGAGTAGTATATAACTTTCAAGATGACATATAAAATCGTCAGCGGGTTGGTCAACCCACGCCCGAAAGCCAATTTTAAAAGCTCTAACTCTCAGGTATTTTATATAGTTTTAATAATTTCAAATTATTTTTGGGTTATTTATAATCATTTCTATGTTTCTAAGATAATTCTAGCATTTTACCAACACATTATGAATTTTCCTTAAATATTCAAATTTTAGATTAATTTATGGTGTCTAAATATATTGTAATGATTTTTAAAATTTATTTTATGATATTTAAATAATATAAAAAAAGTATAATTATTTTAATCTTTTCAGAAAATTTCATATATCATGATAATTTTAACAGCTTTCCAAATAATTTTTATAGTTTTAATTTTTAATTTGAAATTATAATATTTGGACTTTTACTACTCCCTCCGTCCCGCTATAATTTGCACACTTTCCTTTTTTTGATCATCACACCCTATTTTGCACAACTCTAAAATGGAAAGGAATCTTACAATCTCTAACCTCAATCTCCACTTTTAGAAAAGTCAAAGATTCCACGCATCGGAGCAGATGCGCAAATTAAGCCGGACCGGAGGGAGTATTAATTTTTATTTTTTGAAATAGTTATTTTTAATGTTGTTTAAATAATTTTTTAGAATTTGAAATACTGTTTATGAAAACTAGTAGTATCCCCGTGCGATGCACGATTTGTAAGTGTAAATGAATAAATTAATATTTTTATATAATTTTAATATAATAAAATATTATAATCAATAAATAATAAGATATGAAAAATTATATGTTAATGAAAAAAGAGTGCAGTGAAAGTTTTAAAAACTAAAATATATATTAGTATGGATATTTATTTTTCGTAATATATGAATATCTCCAGCATCCTTCCATAGAAGTCATATTGATGATTAGGACTGGAATTACAATATGCGGTTGATAGGGGATATATTTGTAATGTTAAAAATTTAATTACCGTCTTTATAAATAATTTTTCATTAATAATACCCAATAAATTTATTTAAAAAAGTTAATTTTAAGAAAATATTTTTTTTCGGCCCGGGCGGAATCAGCCCAAATATCTTTATAATATTTATTTTAGGCTAATATATGACAAGTTATTGACAATAATTATATTTTATATTGGGGTTGAATTTTATATATAAAAAATTGTTATATCCAAAATTAGTAATAAATTTTGGGCGAGAAAACTTCAAAGTTACTAATTTGGGCGGATTTTGTTATTATATTAAGTATAAATGGAAAACACAGTATGAGGGTGTAAATGGAAAATTTTGTACTTTCATCTGCAATCTTCGGCCAAAAAAAGAAAATATTAAACGGTCGTTTTGCAAATATCTCTTCAAACTGTGTCTCAGACAGTGTGCTTCATTCATCTCTCCCCACCGGAAAACCCTAAATTCTTTGTCCCCTTTCAACCCTTCGACGGTTAGAATTGTTGAAATTGATCCTTGCTTAGATTCCGTAATTGCATCGATCATTACTTTGTTATTGCTCTCGTTCTCCCGCTCCCCTCGCCGTCCAAATCCGCCGCAGCTCCGCTAAATAGAAGGTTAGTCAAATGCTAGTTCTTACTTTGTATCTTTTTGTACGCCGGAGCCTTGATACTCTGAATTTGTGTTTATTACTACCGATACATACGTTGAAATTGGAAATTGGAAAATTCGTGTCTATTGCAAATATCTGCTAGGTGCCTAGGTCAACATTTTCAATAAAATATTAGCTTGAGATCAGTCATTTCTGTGTTGTGTTGTTGTATTAGTACCACATTACCAATGCGTAAACTGGAAATTGGATGTTAGAAATATGCCCTAGTTGGACATTTTCAATAATATGTTATCAATCGTTTGTTTGCTGTCTACAAAAATTCAATCTTCTTCTCTGGCAGATATATTAGATAGCAAGGGCGCAAATATATTTGAGAATAATCGAATAAAGAGAGAGGTCAAGCTGACGGTCTTTTGAAATTATCATACCTACTACAACAAGAAAGTTTGTAAAAACATCGGTTCGTACTTGAATGATTTCATTCATCAGAAAGAAATCGATAAAATAATTTGCATATGCAAAAAACAAAATGAAGTTGCAGAAGGTGATTTTATTTTCTGTAACACTTCCATCGTATGTCTACCAACATTTTGTGAGGGCTGTGTATCACGTCTTCTTTTTCCTTGATTTAGAACAGATTTTTTAATTAATATACATTTCCTTCTGTGTCCAAGAACATAGTATTCCTTCAGGTTCAGGATCTTCCGTTCCACGTTAAAATCATGTCTTGGAAAAATTTAAAATGAGTTTGACCGCTTCTTTTGTTAGAAAAACTGCATCATTAAGTCTTCAACAATTTTTAGGGACTATGATCTGTTTCCTTGGCCTTATTGAATGTCTATCATTTGCAGTCGTGATCTATCTTGTGAGACTACTTTCCTGGTTTTGCCATCATTAGCTTAAATTCTTTCAGTTGGTATTTTATATTCACATTTTTGTTCTACTGGTCGAGTTTACTTTAGCGATATCAATCTGGGATCAGTTATTTATGTTCATGTTAGAAATCCTGAAGGATTTGGTTACAATTTTCTTATCACTATTTCTTGTGTAGAAGTTATCCTCCAAGAATATGGCGACCTGGTGTTGTTGATTTTATTTTCTTGTTAGGCATTTCTTTAATGCCTATGTATTATGAAGATAGAAACAGGTAATATAGAGGAAATCGTACACGTGGACGCGACATAAATGAAATGTAAAATTTTTGAGTGGTCTACTTTCCCTCATCTAGTTTAAACTAAAATTTGGGTCGTTGAACTCCCATGAATATCGACACGATTTTAAATAAGTGGTGAGACTATTTTCATTATTATTTTTTGGATTCCCTTTAATACTTAAACGCGATTTCCAGTTCATACTAACAACAAAAAAATCTCTTCAGTCTCGAAGTAGTCGAACTTCTCTATGGCTCCTCCGAAGAAACCCAACAAAATCAAGAATGATTCGAAGAAGAAATTCCAGAAAGGCAAGAAGAAGAAGAAGAAAACCAAGAACAAGATTATTAGGGCAGTTCCAGTAGACAATACAGCTGTTGATTCTGAATGGTGGGACATTTTCTGGAAGAAGAACTCCCCTAATCCAGGTGCACCTTCTCCCTTTTTACCCTCTTACTTACATAGAATTTCGAATTAAAGAAAACCCGTTCTTGAATCTCTTTTCTCCAATGTAATTGAGCAGATAATACATACATTTATTTAAGATCCATTTTCTTCAATGACGGACCCAGAAATTCAGTCGAGGGGTGCTCATTTATAGACAAATCTAGGAGTTTGTCTCACGTGTATTTTTTTTAACTATGCTCATGTGACATTTTTTTACCAAATAGAGGACAAATTCTGAGTAGGTTAGAAATCAAATTCTTTTATATTAGGCCCTAAATTTAAAATATTGGATAAATTACATTAGAAAATAATATCTTAAGAACTTTAAAGGAGAACTACTGTTGTGTGCCCCCAAAATATAGCCAACTGTATAAATAAAACTAGAATACGATTAACAATTTAGATGAAATCGGTAAATTGTTTTAATTATGAAAAGAAAAAAAAAAAAGATATCTTACCATATAATAAAATGGAACTCTCTATAAATAGTAATTTCAGCATTTTCCCGCCTAAACAGAGTTACTTAATGTAGAAGTAACAATTTTATGCTAAGATTATAGTAATCACAAATTTTATGGTAAGATTATATTGCAATTACAACTAGAAAATCTGCGCCCAAATTGTGGTTAGCATAATCTTACCATAAAATTTCGTATTCCAATTAGCAAAATATTTTGTATTTAAAGTATTGATATATTCAATTGATTAGCCGAATTGTGATTAGGATAATCGTACCATAAATTACGTGAACATATGCTGGGAGAATATTTTCTAAATATCAACAGATTAGCAGAAAATTTTGTATTCCAAAAATTGATATCAATATATTAGCTGAAATTTGAGGTTATTTAGTTAGCTTTTACTTTTTGGGTTTTCTATAAAATAATTTTGGGCTATAAAAATATTTTGTTTTACATGGCATAAATTTATTGGATTTACCTTAATAGCAAAATAAAAAAGTATTTGGTGTATTAACCAAAGTAATTTGTGAACCGATTTAGTTTTGCAAAATGAGGTTAATATTTGTTTTAACTATTGAAAAAAAAAAAGAAATAGGTATACCAAATTTTTAATGTAATATTTAATTTGGTTAAATTTGATATTTTATACAAAATGAAAATGTGAAGTTATTCTAAAAAATTGATTTGTTTAATGCTCAATAAATTGTGAACCGTAAAGGAAGATTAGAACGACCTTTATGCAAGGATAACAAAGATATTTACATCTTAAATGAGTGAATGATAATCTCCTAACTTATCATACTTATGTATTTTTAATTTTTTAAGTTCTTTCCTTTATTATAAATATATAAATTAACATATTTGATCATATTACGATTTAATTATATAAATATATCATTTATATTATATATGTGATACATTAACAATCTGTGAATCGCACAATGGGAGAATTCTAGTATACATAACAATACATCCACCTACTTCAAGTTAAACAATAGAATTCTTTATTTTATTTAATTAAGTTATATAATAGCACATTATAACGGGGGCAGAGAGCATAATACACATATATAGTAACACATTATGATCCCCCCGCGCCCCAAGGTGCTCCGTCCCTGCTTTTGTTGAATACCTAAGATTGCATTTTGATTTCACGGTTGTATTTGGTGTTTGGTGAATAAAATATGAGTGTAATAGTTTATGCAAGATTGTGTTTTGGAATTAGTGCTTGGTATTGCTCTTCTTAATTTATATAGATATAATCATAATTTTTCTCTATAGGTTGGAATTTGATACATAAAAAGTAAGCTTTGAACTGATAAATTTTATCGTGATAATTTTAGAGTAACTAGTGGAAGAAATATATGATATGCCTCTACATTATGCATCTTGTTGATTTGTACTAGTGTTATTTTGCAGTTACAAATGTCCTCGATGAGGAAGAAGATTTTAAGCATTTCTTTCGGGTTTCGAAGAGAACGTTTGAGTACATTTGTTCACTAGTAAGGGAAGATCTTATCTCCCGGCCCCCTTCGGGACTTATCAACATTGAAGGGAGGCTCCTCAGTGTGGAAAAGCAAGTTGCCATTGCTATAAGAAGATTGGCTTCTGGTGAATCCCAAGTTTCGGTCGGGGCTTCCTTTGGAGTCGGGCAGTCAACCGTTTCCCAAGTCACTTGGAGATTCATCGAGGCAATGGAAGAACGTGCAAGGCACCATCTCAAGTGGCCTGACCCAACCCAAATGGAGCGGGTCAAATCTGGTTTCGAAGCGTTATCTGGGTTGCCTAATTGTTGTGGAGCAGTAGATGCTACTCACATAGTTATGACTCTTCCTGCTGTCCAAACCTCGGATGATTGGTGTGACCAAGAGAACAATTATAGTATGTTTGTCCAAGGCATTGTTGACTCCGAGACGCGGTTTCTTGACGTCGTGACGGGTTGGCCTGGGGGTATGCCTATTTCCCGATTACTGAAGTTTTCAGGATTCTACAAACTCTGTGAAAGCGGGGCCCGTCTGAACGGGAATGTGAGGGCGTTGTGTGAAGGTGAGATCAGAGAATACATAGTTGGTGGTGCTAGCTACCCTCTTCTTCCATGGCTTATAACTCCGTTCGAAGGTGATGACTTTTCCGATTCTGTTTTGGAGTTCAACCCGATTCTTGAAATGGCTAGATCGGCTGGTGTTAAGGCATTTTCGCAGCTCAAGGGTGGTTGGAGGATCCTTAACAAGGTGATGTGGCGACCAGATAAACGGAAACTACCTAGTATTATCTTGGTATGTTGTTTGCTTCACAATATTATTATTGATTGTGGAGATAGCTTGAATTCCGATGTCGCCTTGTCTGCTCATCACGACTCCGACTACAAAGGACATATTTGTAAGCAGATTGATCCTTTAGGCAGAGATAATAGAGAGAAGTTAGCTAGACATTTGTTGGGCACAAAGGAAAAGGCTTTATGAGCATGACTGACAGGTACGCACTGTTTCTCTTTTGTATGACTTGGTTAGTTCTTCAATTTATTTCGCCTTTTATATGTTTTCTTTTTCTTGATAAATTATGTTCGTGGTTTATAGTTGTTTCTAGAATGGTATATTACATCATGCGGGTCCTTCAATGTCAGCGATTATCTTACACGTGTGCTTTGTTGTTAAATCGATCTGATCTATGTTCTCTTAAAACCAGCATTCCAAATTAAGATTTCCACATGCTCTTTCACAAAAAATGTTGGAAACCTATTTGATTAAATCTGGCTTGTAATGATGTACAAATTTCCTACATAAGTAATTAGGATTTTGCTGCCTTAAATGCATATTTGTTCGTCTTTAGAGAGAGAGCACATTATCTAATTGAAGGAGAGAGAATTTTGTGGGGTTATGAATATGGTCTAGATTACATGTTCTTTTAGTGCTCTTGAATTGACACACTCGCACACCAACATAGATTTTTATGTGAACAAAGATGAAGGCACAATGTCTCAAGTATCTGTTTATTTTCCAGCAAATATTGATATGCAAAGATTAGCATGCTTTACAAACGCAGAAAGGACCATCAAATCCTGCATTTTCGATACATTGGACCGTTGTTGAAGGTCCAAATTTCTTCTTGCAGAAAGCTGAACAGTTATCTCGGTTCCCATTTTGGCAGAGGATTTCAGGATGTATTTCATAGCATTCTTTCTCAGGAGTTATTGCAACTGCCATCTCTACTGCACACACATAAGCAAACTATTAGAGAGAGTCAGAAGCAGGTTCGGATCTTCTATCCCAATTATAGTGTGTCACACTAAAACTGTGGTATTATGAGAAAGTCGGTAAGATAATAAATTTCCAAGAGTAGATCAAAATGAATCGATTTCTCAAAATAACACTATTTTAGTGTGGGAAATCATAGTTGAGGCAGATGATCTCGATTGAAGTGAGAAGGCATACCTGAAAAGAGAGCTACAAGTACATATATGCAGAAGATTTGAAGTTTGGCCATTATTGATAAAATTGCTGAAAAATCAGTTTGCAGGAGTGGGACTGAATAATAAAAGTTGGGTCCTTTTAAAGAAGAAATAGGTTTTTATAATTATTATTAGATTGTGAAAACTTATCTGTGGATAAAATTCTATTGGATTATCATCATTTATTATGAGCTGGAATTTGGAAAGTCACGGTTGACCGCTATAGAGATATGGCTGGCACTGGAAAATAGTTAAAAAAAAAGCGTAAATCTGCTTTGCTAGAAAATTAATCTTACTTAATAATAAAAGATAGCCGTCTTCAAATAGATATTTATGTATCTTTCCGTCCATTCTTGCTTTCTAAATTAGACTGTATCAGTGCGTAAAATGCTATTTATGGTGCATTTGTTCTAATCCCAGGTATGTTGTTAGACTAGGACAGTGTTTGCAAAAGCTTAGAATAATCAATTTTGAACTTTTAGTTTAAAAAAATAATAGATTTGAGTGTTTGTAAATACCTGCTTCTGTTGAACAGTTGTTTAAAAAAACTTATAAAAATTGGAAGTGTGTCATTATATGTTTTTTTTTTTTCTGAAAGCAAATCATCATATACTTTTTTCAGCTTATACATACATCTTTTATTTAAATCACTTTTTTTTACAAAAACCCCCTACTTTTTGTATAAACCACTTATTATTGCAAACACTCCCTACTTTTTTTTAAAAATAATTTTTCCACAATCTCTAAATTTAGGTAATTATTCTATAGTTCAAGCAATCCCACTCTGGTCATTAATACGGAATGCATCGACTAATTTTTAACAAACTATTCAGCATGTATGTTGTTGATTTCACGCCATTGATGTCCTGATTTGTCTCTTTTTAATATTATAATAATCATACATGCACTGCATAGTTTAGTCTTCTGAATATGATATCAAATTCAGTGTATAATTGCCACAATTGATATATGTATGTCAATTCCTTATTTATGGTAATTTGCTGGTTGAAATCAAATCTCAAGTCAGTAATACATAATTGGAAAACAATATCTAGCAGTATTTGTAAATCATGTAAAAACATGTTTAATGGAAATAATGAAAAAACAGCTGCCTAAATACTTAATTCAAAATAATTTTATCAATACTACTACCTCCCTGTTTTTATTTATTCTTTCAGACTTTGTAAATTATTTTTAAATAGTTGTCTTTTTAGCTTTTTCACCTTATTTCTTCTAATAACACCCTTTAGTTATTTGGAAAGAGCAAAGGAAATAATATGTAATTTTAAAAATATGAGGAGATAGAGAAAAATTAATTGAGGACTTGTTGTCAATTTGACTCACTTTTCTAATATTAAGCTAAAAGAACAACAGAAAATGAAGGTAATATTATCTTACGTAATACTCTCTCCGTCCCGTGGAAGTTTGCACGGTTAACTTGACATATATATTAAGAAAAAATTGTTTTTGCTTTTTGGTTGATTTTTTTAAAGTAGATATTGAGGATGGAGATTGTGAGAGAACTTTCTTTTTTAAAGATGTGCAAATTAATGTGGGACGTACCGAAAATGAAAGTATGCAAATTCGGGTGTGACGGGAGGAGTAATAAAATGAAACCTTCTATATTTTTTAGTAACTGAAGTATTTTCCTGCCCGTATCAATGTCTTAATGTTAGCTCTTTTTAATGGCCTAATTGCAAGAAAAATCGCCACCTTTTCTAAAGTTGCAATTTGAGTTTAACTTTTATAATTTGGCAACATAAAACATAACTTTTACTCATCATTGTAAATTGGGTCATTAATAAATTTTTCAGTCACCGGAGTCCACGTTTTCGGTTTCTTGCCATATTATCTACCACATCATTTATAAAAAAGATAGAAAAAATTTTAAATTTGTATAAAAGCTACCAATATTTTTAAGAAATTGCAATATATTCTTAAATTTTCATATTTGCATAATAAGATCACAATATTTTTCTTAAACTACAATTTAAATCTAGGTTGGGAAAAAAACTTCTACTCCTAAAATAATTTTTTAAAATTGCAATTTAAGAAAAAAGCGTTTTGATTCTTTATGCAATTATGAAAATTTAGTAGTATAATGCAATTTCTTGAAAAGGTTGGTATTTTTTATACAAATTTAAAAGTTCTTCTAACTTTTTTTATGAATAATGTGACCCTTCTTCTTTGACGCTTGAAGTTTCTTTTTGGCGTTTGGTGGTTTAGCAGTTCCTTTGTCCGATGTAACGTTTGGGCTATTCCTTATAGTAGACCTTGTGCTCACTCCGGAGCTCGTTGGCAAAGACCTTGTCTCACTTGTTGCACCTTTACCCGTCGGCTAAATTAGATATAAAAATAAAAATATTAGAGCCGGAATTTAAACATCAACACCGAGTTGCAAGTTCACCGGATCCACAATTCAAATGTCTTCCAACTTACCCTCTTTGTCGGTGTACACCTTCTCACATTTGGACGGCTCTCAATCGATGGCTATTCTGCTCCGGCACAACCATCCTTTCTCTTCCTCCCCTTACAATAAAAATACAATTGAGTAAATAATTTTGCAAGGCTCGATGAAAATCAATCGTTTCTAAGCAATATATACGTACTCTTTTTGTCGTAGTTTGGATTGTCTCATCATTTTTGGATTTCGCCTTACTTCTTTTCCCCTAAAATTAAGCACAACACACAGAATTGCACACCATTTCAGTTAACCCCAACAACAAAATTGAAGAAAATCAGATTACACGCATTATCTACACAATTCTGGAATTTTTTTCAAATAATCAGTTTAAACCCAAATTAGCAAATACATGTAGTATCCACTCAAATATTCAAATTACACGCATTATCCACCCAACGCATTATGTTACCTCACAAGCTGGAAAAATGTTGAAATATTCTAATCACATCACAAGCTGGAAAAAATATTAATGCATATTCAAAACAAAACATAGTAGATCCCATTTGCAAATGTCTCTTTCCCCAGAAAATCAGCATCATCAAAACAGTTTGAAAAATAGTTTCGGGAACGCTTTAATTGTACCTGTTGCGCAGTAGGATTAGAACTTCCAGCCTCAGCACCCTGTCCTCTAGTTGCTCCCTTCTTGTTACCTTTCTTTGTTCTCTATATCAAATTAGCAAAATAAAAACAATAATTAGCAAATTAAAGAATTAAAAATAGCAAATTAGAACAATAACCAAAATAGACAACAACCTCTTCATCCGTAGCCGAAATGTCCATTCCCACTTTATCACCTTTATTAAGAGGACATCCCCTTGAATTGTGATTTTCTTAATGACATATTGAACATGTCATCTGCATCCCCTTTCTACTCATCTTTTGGAACTTCTTTTTGACCTGAGGCTCTTCATTTTTGTCTTTCTTCCTGTCGTGGTTCTTAGGTCTGCCCGGCATCCATTGAGCAGCAGGTGGAGTCAATGGCTTCATGTTAGTCAATTTTGGCCACTCATCAATGCTACTGATGGTCGGCATTACATAGATGTAGGCATTGACAAACTTTTCTGAGATGTAACATTCATCGACATAGTCCTCAGGCTCCACGCATAAGTAGTATAGGGCAGATATTGCATGCGGGCAGGGGATGCCCGTTAGCTGCCATTTTCTGCAGCTGCATTCTCTCTCGCTTGTGTTCACCTTCCACTTCCCACCAGATGGGAGTTTCACCTCAAACTGATCTTTACCATTCCATAAAGCTTGGAAATCCATAACCCTTTTCTTCCAATCATCCAGCAACTTCAAGATTTTAGGGCATATCTTCACATCTTTCTTCGCCATCAAATCCCTTCAGACATGCACTCTCTCCATCAGCATATGCCTCATGGTCTCAAGCATGTCCACAATTGGCAGTTTTCTTGGTTTCACTATCATTGAATTGAAAGATTCACTTAGATTATTAAGTAACATATCCGACTTAAAGAAAGTGCTGAAATGGGACTTGCTCCAATGGGCAGGTGGTCTATTTGCGAGCCATTCGTGTGCTTTAGCATCCCTCATTTTCAATTCGTTCATTGACTTCTGAAAATCAACTACTCTTGTGGCTCTTGCTGCCTTCCAAAGCAAGTTCTTCAATGCTAGGCCTCGATGCGACAATTTGAAATTCTGATACAAGTGCATCACGCAAAATCAGTGCTCGCAGCCCCCTAACACCTCATCGGCAACATCAATCAGCCCCTTCTGCTTGTCAGACATGATAGTCCGACTGTATGGGTTCACAATCTTCAAATCATTTTTTAGCAATTTAAGAAACCAGGCCCACGATTTCTTTTTTTCTTTCTCCACAACTGCATATGCCACTGGATACGGGTCATTGTTGCCATCTATGCCCACTGCGGTCAATAAAATACCACTGCATAATGACTTCAAATGACATTTATCCAAAGACAGAAAAGGCCTACAACCTTCAAGTAATCCTTTCTTTAGTGGTCCTCAGCAGATGTAAAATCGCTTGAATATGGGTTGTTCCTCCACCAGTTTGCTCTTAATCATAACCGTGGTGTCAGGGTCGGCCATTTTTATTTCTTCTGCGTAGTTCCAAAGTAAGGCATATTGCTCGGCATAGTGTCCACCACCCACTGAAGCATCAATCTTCTTTGCTCTATACAGTTGGTGTCTTGTGAAGCACAACTTCACCTCATTTTGAAGAATTGCTCCCATAACATCGACATTCCACTTGGGGTCCAAACACAGCCTTTCGAAGTATGTATCAGCCACCCATTTGGCATTGACATGGCTAATCTTTTGCAGTCTGGGACACTTATGCTCT
Source organism: Ajuga chamaepitys (assembly GCA_958295605.1). Classification (NCBI taxonomy): domain Eukaryota; kingdom Viridiplantae; phylum Streptophyta; class Magnoliopsida; order Lamiales; family Lamiaceae; genus Ajuga; species Ajuga chamaepitys. The sequence continues at coordinate 51,175,370 of OY282508.1, read as the reverse complement.
GGATAATAAGTTCTGACTTGCATCGTTGTCTCGCCCTTTATCCGAGCAGCATAAATCTGCCATTCGCACGTCTGATGCACACACACTTGGCTTGCACCTTCTTCGGATGGTTCATAATAAACTTGATTTCTCGACCCCATTTGATAGAGTGAGCCCTCACGGCAGCTTTGAACTCCATGTGGTCGGGGAAGGTCATTGACACTTCAAAGCGCGGGTCAGCTATATCCAGTTTCTTATTGAATACGGGGAACTGAGGCACCTTATTCTTCGTCGGTGCTTCAGTTCTTGCTGCCTTGCTCCAAGTCACAACTCCGGGACTACAACCCTCGTCAGGAGGGGCTTGTTTCTGTGTTCCCCCCCATTCCACATCACAGTCAATGTTATTTCTGAAGTCTTCATCATCACTAACATCCCCTTCGGAATCTACGAATTCTTCACTATAATCTGTATCTGATCCTATGGATTGCTCGTCATCATTATCCCCGCTATCAACATCGTCCACAACATGGTACAAAGGATCGGGGAATTGTGGAAACTCTACCTCCTCACCCACTGAATTCCCCCCGAATTCTACTTCTTCCCCAGCCTGTTCACCTATGAAATCGACCCCCTCAACAACCTCCGGAAGGCTGCCCCCTAAATACTGACTACCAGAATTCGATCTAGTCTCCATAGAATCCTCATCATGCTCAACAAACAACCCTACCACCCTTTGTGCAGTAATAAATTGAACAATCAACATCACATCACTATCATTCTCGAGAGGATAGACGGTATCAGCTTCGTCTACCCTCGCTTCTACTACAGTAGTACCCTTTCACCCTTTTTAAACCCAACTCACCCCCCATTGCATTTATTTCCAGCATCGACAACTCATCCGGATCGCAGAAATCGAAGTGGTCCACTGTCATTTCTGGCCCACTGTAAATCCTCTTACCATGGTCATAGAATCGGCCACCATGATGCATTCGGACAGTAAATTTCTCACTTTGGGGACCTACCATGTGCAAAAAATCGAATATATGTCAATAAAAATACAACCCATAAACTAAACAATAAGTGGTCTAACATAAAAAGCATTCTTCACACACAACAAAGCCACTATACTGTTGTAAAAACAATAAAGAATGCTGCAAAGATTCTAAAACAGCAGAGTTATGTGCACTAAAGCCAAAAGTTACAGCAACAGTATTCCCTATTAGGGGTGTGCAAAATTCGGTTATAACCGAAAAAACCGACCGAAAAATGTCGGTCGGTTCGGTTATGTATATGTCGGTTCGGGTATCGATTATGACAAATTAAAAAATCGGTTATTTCGGTCGGTGTCGGTTTTGAAAAATTAAAAACCGGAAAAACCGAAACCGACCGAAAAATTAGGTCATATACAACCTAAACCCTAATTCACCCACTAGGTCGGTCGGTGTCAGTTTCGGTTTTGGTCGGTTTTCGATTATGTAGGTCAGAAAACATGTATTTTATTTATTTTTTCGGTTTCGGTTATGGCCGAAAAATCGACCGATTAAGTCGGTTCGGTTAGGGTTCGGCTGCAATAAAAGATTCGGTCGGTTCGGTTATTGGGTAGGACTGGTCGGTTAGCGGTCGGTTTTTAAAATTCGGTCGGTTCGGTTACCGAAATCGACCGACGCACACCCCTATTCCCTATTAAAAAATTATTCTCCCATTCAACAAACAAACAAAAAAATGCAAGCCCCTAAAGCATCTCAATCAGAACAATCCAAATAAATTCATAGCTAACCATAAAACCCCACTGAAAATAAACAAGCACAAATAGAAATCCAACCTATATACTCCCATTAGCGAGTGGGTATGTCACACAAGAGCATCAGAAATTCCTAAACCCTAACATCACAATGCAGCAAGTAAAACACTATGATTTCAAAAACTCATTTCAGGATTGGGTATGTCGCGCCGAAATCTCTTCAAAACAAGAACGATTTCGAGCAAAATTGGAAGAGGGCTTACCATAATCAGGTGCGATTCTACCCATCGGAATATTGGCGGCGTCCTCCCGAGTGCGAAGCCTCCACACCATCCTTGATGAAAAACCTAAACTACTATCGAATCAAGAACGAAAATTTCCTTTCGAATTGAGGTGACGAAGGTTTGGATTTGTTGTGTAAGAACCCTAGTTTTTTTCTACGGCAGTATATCAATATTACTAAGCCTCAGTTCGCTAATTCAGCTGTTGGGGTGAAGAAAATGACGCAAATACCCCCTTTTTAGACACCCCTTGCGCGTCACGTGCGTAGTTGACCGGAGATGCTGCCAGAAAAAAAGTTCATATGCTTACTTATAAAATCCGCAAAGATTATATGGAAATCTGTAATAAAAAATACAATTTGTAGTTAAGTGGAAAAAAGGCCAAAGATTGTATGGTTATATGTAATTATCCCTTTTATTAATTAAGATCACCTTTGGCATGATTTGGATGGTCATTTATTTAAATGACTTAGTCTACGAAATATATTATTTAAAGAAACCCTCTTCATAAACTTTTAGTTAAATGACCCTTCTTTTTAAAACTGGGGGAGTTGTTAAATAAAAAAAGTGGGGGGTCTTATATTGAATAAGAACAATTAGCTTTTTTTTAAAAAATATATATAAAAAACTGAAAAATACCATATCTTTTCCCATAATTCACGTAACAGATACAGAAAAACTCGCTCAAACAGATAAAGATTGGTGTTCACGGAGGGGAGCAAAAGATTACAGTGGTTCAAAATCAATCTTATTCTTTCTCATTCAAAATTAGTTTTATCATTCTCAAATTAAGTTCTTCCATTCTACAAAAGATTCTGATTTTGAATTCATAGACCCATCTTGGAGAAGAAAATGCTCAGGATGTACAATGAGTCTCACGGGTTGAAGGTTATTCCTATTTCTCCAACAGAGTTTGAGGTGTATAAAGGAATTGACACGCAAATTGTCAATTTAGAAGTTTATTTCTCCAACAGAGTTTGAGGTGTATAAAGGAATTGACACGCAAATTGTCAATTTAGAAGTTTTCACATGCACTTGTAAACAGTTTGATTTGGAGAAATTTCCGTGTGCACATGCAGTTGCCGCTGTTAAACACACTGGAGGTGATGGATATACGTTATGCTCTCGTTTTTATACCACATCATGTTCAAAATTATTGATAAGAGCAAAATTACGAAATCTCGCAAGTGTGGGAGGTGTGGAGGAACAGGGCATTATCGTGCTACATGTACTAATGCACTGCCTTAATTATTGATAAGAAAGACGTTCATTTAGTTTTTTCAAGATGTTTATCTAATTTTTTCAATATTTATTCTTTGATGTTTATGTAATTTATGATTTATTTTGTTAATGATATTTCATTTTAGGGATATTAGTGGTTATTTCATTTTCATATTTCATTTTCGAGAGACACTGGAACTCTCTTTATATCGGAATGCGCTCTAAGTATTGGACTTTTTTACAATAACCAGTAGAGTGCACATGCCTCACAAATGAATGCTTAAATTTATATTATATTTTTAAATGTAGTTATAAACATTTAAAATTAATATTTATATATAACAATAAGAACCTATACATATTCCTTACAAACTTATTGAATATAAATAAATGCTTCAATTTTATTTATACTAATGAGCTCATCACATTTTCTTGAAAGAATATGAGCTCATCACATTAAAAGTAAAGGTTTAACTCATCGTAAGGTAGAAAATTATTTTCTATATTTTTTTCTTAAATAATTCCAACAGAAAATATTTTTGAGGTGAACTCATAAACTATTCTACATGATAACTATTTTTGGAGATATAACTAAAGTTACATTAACTTGTTGTAAAGAGTTGATTTTTTTTTTTATTTTTTTCTTTTTCATTATTATTTTCTTACTATGAAAATTTGACTTAGTGATTACTTATAAAAGTACTGATGTATATATTAATCATGCTCAACTATAATTATGTAAATAATGTCAGCTAAATATTATATATATATATATATATATATATATATTTCTATACACATTATGATATCATTATTAGAAAAATATTGATACAAATATGATTGATTAATTCAAATAAAATAAGTCATATAACTACGAATTTATAACTTTGTATACTAGCTAATTCATGACTTAGACAAAATTATATGCTGACTTTTCATATTTGAGTAACATTATACTTTTTTCTCCTAATATTCTACCATTATTTTATTTTCACATTGTGATTCTATGCTAGAATTATAATTTTTTAAATTTTGGTAATAGTATATTAAAGGAAATCTAAACAACAAGGTTTAAACTGACTCAACTGAACCAAACCGTCCGAGATTCGATCCGATTCAGTTGAAGAAAAAACATAAATTTCAATTTCTTATTGTGTTGGCTCGGTTTGATTTTTAATTAAACCTACCGAATGTGCATCCTTAGGTATAACGACACATATGACAATGACAATGTGTCATTTCATCATGTCTATGTTATGCTAAGTGATATTGAGTTGGTTCAACATCTATATAGACATATGCAACTATTTTCGAGGCTCTTTTTTCTCCAGATTTCACTGAGATGTGTTAATACATATTATATTCACAAAAATATTATGGTGCATGATATTAAGTTAGTTCAAGAGTCATTGTGTCATTTCATCATGTCTATACCTAAGTTAGTAGCGAATAATTAGATATTAACATTTATCTTGTATTTTCTCGTACGTGAAAAAAATATTATAAAACTCAAGACGTAAGTTTATCATAGGGTGTTATGTGTATTTGGTAGGCCGGCGGGCTATGAGGTTTTGATGTATTGGAGTATTTCAGACTTTCAGTGGGCGGATGATGAATTTCTTTTATTTATGCTTATAACAATATTTTGAGTGATTTTCGTAGTTTATCCATACGATAATATAATACTATCTCTATATATTACCTATTTTATATCAATGTATATATATTTGAAACTAAAGTTTCCAATAATCTAAATCAAGAAAATGTTAATAGCAATGTTGTTAGAAACAGACCGGACCGGTCGATCTACATTTTTTTTCTTATTTTAATTGTTTTGTTTTGTTTTTGCTTATTTCACTTATGAATTTCTCTTTTACCGCCTATTTATGAGCCTTTTTTTTTTTTTTTAATATTAATCTATAATATGACATTGCAAAAAAAAAGGTGACTATCAGTTTTTCAATTAGACTGCAGCTTTGACCAGTTGAACCGGTAACTGATAGTGAGACTGATTTGGTTGACCGGTCATAACAACACTGATTGAAAGACTAAAAACAAATCGGTGATGTAAAAATAGACCTAAACTAAGGCTGCCAAATCAGTACTAGATGATCACATTTTTCCCTTTTTCTTTTCCAAAACGACGTCGTTTTTAGTTAATTTTGAAATTACAAATTAGAATCATTAAATTGAAACGTCAAGAAAACAAAATCTTCAACCCCTCACTCTCTCAACCCCATCGCCCTCGCTTCCCAATACTCACAATTAAAAAAATAAAAACTTTGGATTTACTATGCAGGCCTAGTTGGTGTAGGCGGCACAAAACTATTCGTCTATTGATTTCCAAGATCTATAACCTTGAATCAAATATACTGGTATGGACATATACATACCACAATCTATTGTCTCAAAATATGAACAACTCACATAATAGCTCAACATAATAGTTAGAGGTGGCAATTCGGACAGCCCGGCTCGGTCAAGCCAACATTATATCTTGGGCCGGATCGGGCTGGGTAAAAATTTGATCGGGCCTAAAATTAGTTGGCCCGACACGATCCGGACTACTCCCCTATAATATACTAAGATTATCGAGTCGGCCCGTACCCGTCGGGCTTTTGGCTCATCGAGCCAGCCCGATTGGACCAAATTGTACGCCGGGTCAAAATGTTATGTCCCAGCCCATCTAAAATATCGGGCCTCCTGTGCCGGGTCGATTTTACCACCTCTAGTAAGTGCATCATTACAAAACACGTCCAAACTTTACTGCCAAGATCACTTTGGTGATGTGCCGGAGTTCTCCATTTGTGTTTTTGCATCCCTCGGAACGAAGCATTCCTTTTTCTTACTCGGGCTTCAAAGAGGTCTTGTTCGAGGAGAATGAAAGCTTCAAATCCAGAAAGATGAAAAAGTTAATCCATATAGCGTTTTAATTGCATGTCAAATATATGAAAAAATTTGTAAATCCAGCGCAAGGAAAGAATATTTTTGAGTCCCATAAATATTGCAAACATGAAAAACTCATTTCGGGTAGCTCCAGAAACAAAGTAAAAGCTAACTAAACAATGATATATCATCATATTAAAGTTAACAACTTTATTCTTTACAGCAACTAAATGTGCTTGGAATTATGATTCCATGATATAGCCTCCTATGACAGCTATATTGAGCTCATTACGATTAGTAAAGATTTCACTTCCTTTAAGTGCTCTATGACAAAAATGAGAACATCACATTGAGAGATGGGGAATCTTGAATCTGTTTTCCTTCACGTATGGATTTGGCACACTTATCAAATTTTATCTCAACAAAAATTATTACAAATTTAACATCAGAATAACAATCAACTCAACAAACGTATATGCAACATAACTTACTACTAAATACTATCCAACCAAAAATTTATATCATAAAATTACTCTAAAATGGCTATGGTCACAAACAACTTAAGTATCTATTTTCTCAAGTCACTAAACCATTTTCCCAGAATTTTGTGTAACAGAATCTTGAAAAAAGAATTCAAGATTTAAAATATTTTTAAATAACTGCATGACAGTACAAGGAACTGAGTAATAATTCAAGAAAATAACAGATAACCTCAAACCATAAATAAAAGCTTTTAAGGTAAACGCCAATTCAATCCCAATTTTGTAAAACAAAACGTCCTTAATGTAGAGGCCAAATTTATCATGTCGATATCAAGAATATCCTCTAAAGCATTGCATCAAAAAGAAATAAATGTTACAAACTATAACCAAGATACAAAAAAATGTCAAAATTATTAACTATATACAATTAGTTACTGATTTGTAAAGAAAGAAAAAACTTTGATATGTTTCTACTTCGCGAAATGACAAAGGGTAGAAATTTTCACAATCTACTTCCACCACGAGTCCTAGCATAACTATAGGAAGAATATAGTTTGAAATGTTATGATTGATTCTAGCTGTACAACAAATTTTCATTGTTAGAAATATACTTTGAAAATCTTGATAATCATAATAGAAGAATGACAAAATTAATCTATCCACTGTTCTCACATTTTCTTTTGAGATTTCTTCCATGAAGATATGGAGGAATTCACCATTGTCATATTTCCATGGCTATTTCTCTAATAAACCATCAAGAATTTCTCAAATTAGTAAAGGGAAGATTATATTACCTGAATTTCGACCAAAATTTGAGGTGTAAGAAAAACCAATATCGAAAACTGCTCTGGAAATTCATGTCTTCTCAATTGCTGATAAACTTAACCCCACATCCTCAACATTAAGGGTGGTCCTTCCTCCTCGACCTGCTCGCAACATCAACCATGATTACTACTAGCTCTTTGGCACTACAATAACTTTTGAGTTAATTAACTAGGATTGAAACTAAAAATGGGGAAAATAAAAAAGGTCGAAAATAGCTGACCAACTATTAAATAATTGCAGGTAGATAACAAATCAAAGAAAATTTCCCACTACAATACACAAGAATCAAACTACAAAATTTACAAATGAAAAAAGGAAAGAAAAGAAAAATATGCAGAAATGTCCCTATTTATACCTTTTGACGGTGGCGATGGTGATGGAATATCACCTTCTTAGAACAGCCGACTAAGGTTACCACATAACAACCGTCCATTGTTTGGCTACTCTCATTCATCTCTCTCTTCGTTTGTATTGGATTATAATATATCGTATAAAAGTTCCACCGCTCTTCATCACATAAATTGGAAACTGAAAAACACAAAAAAGCTGGTCTTAATTATAAAATACTAATAGAAAAAATCATTTCAAGAAGAAAATACACATCTTATTCATCCATTCATGTTCTTGTTGGCAGCTGTAGAATCATAAAGTGAGACATTTTAGGAAATATATAGTAAAAAGTGATTACCGAGCAAAACACAATCAACTTTTAGTTCGAACTAAAATTGTCGTGATCTCTTTAATATAATAACTTTTTAAAAGTAAAAGCAATAAAAGAGTACCTCCTAGAAAGCTATTCTGGTCGTTTCGAGAGCAATACTTGTCAAAAATCTAGAATTCTGTGAGTTTAGAGTGTATGTATGGCTTCACAATGCAGTTAGAGTTAGAGTGGAAGCAAGAAATTCAGGTTGGAAGCATGAGGAAACAGTTAAAACTGAGCTGGAAGGATTCTGTCATCAAAAACGGTTATTCAGTTAGAACCGTTGTCGTTTAGCTAAAACTGTTGTCGTTTGCTATCAAAACTGTTGCGAATCTTCTGGAAAGAAAAACTGCTAATCTGTTGCAACTTATTTCGTCCGGTTTACTTCAGCTGCTAGAAACCGTCGCTCATACTCATTAGCTAACACATCAAGGAATATAATTCCATTCCATTCTAGTTATCAAAGAATCAGATTTGTTCTTAGAAAAGAGAGTTAGTAGAAGGAGAGAAAAAGTGTGGTTTTCTTGTATTTTTTCTACTTGAGTTCTTGGGAGTTCTAAGTGGTTGTAAATCTGATTCAAAGCCTAGTGAATTGATAGAGGAATCATCTCTATCCGTGGATGTAGGATTTCAATCCGAACCACGTAAAATCTTGTGTGTTTCATGTTCTTCATTTTCTGTTTTCAGTTTTCTCTCTTCATTGGTTTTTCTTGGAGTGTTTCTGCAAATTTGTTTGTGTGATGTTTAAGTTGATCTTGAGGAATTGATTATAACAATTGGCGCCGTCTGTGGGAAACACAAGAACGCACGCGATCGAGATCTGGAAAAATGTCACTCTCCAAGTTGGAAACAGAAAAATTCACAGGGAAAAATGACTATGGACTCTGGAAACTGAAACTGAAGGCATTGCTGGTTCAGCAAGGTTTATCTGCAGCTCTGAAGGATGAGAGAGATAATCCAGAGATAAGTGATCCAGAGAAGAAACGTGAAATTCATGACAAGAAGATGGAAATCCAGGAGAAAGCACACAGCCTGATCATCTTGTGTCTGTCTGATAAAGTTTTGAGGCTTGTTTCAAAGGAAAGCACCGCGGCAGGGGTAATTAAGAAGCTGGATGAATTGTACATGGAGAAATCCATGACCAATAGGCTCTTTCTGAAGCAGAAGCTGTATGCATTCAAGTTCTCAGAAGAAAGATCAGCAGAAGATCAACTGGAAGAGTTCAACAAAACTCTTGATGATTTGGAGTCTGTAGAAGTGACCATGGGAGATGAAGATAAGGCAATTCTACTCCTGAATTCATTACCCCCTTCTTATGACCATTTGAAGGATGCAATGATGTATGGTGGAACCACCACGATTTCCTTTGCTGCAGTACAATCAGCTCTAAGATCAAAGGAGATGCAAAGACTGAATCAGGATCCAAAGGAAACTGCAGGAGAAGGATTATTTGTGAAGAAGGGGAAGTTTCAGAAAGCAAAGAAAGGTCCAAATTCAGATCAACCAAAGAAAGCCCCTGATTCAAAGTCAAAGAACACTGAAGGAAAAGAAACAAGAAAATGTTTCTTTTGCAAGAAGCCTGGTCATCTCAAGAAAAATTGCTTTGAGTACAAGAAGAAACAATCACAAAAAGCAGGGACTCACTCAACTAACAATGCAGATGCTGTTGAAGCCCTATCTGAAGATCCAGAAGTTCTAAACATAACAGAATCTAGTCCAGAAATGCAATGGATTCTTGATTCAGGGTGCTCTTTTCACATGTGCCCAATTCTATCTTGGTTTGAGAATCTCAAGGAACAAGACTCAGGAAATGTCATGCTGGGGAATGATGAAGTGTGTCCAGTTAAAGGAATAGGAGACATAAAGCTGAAGATCCATGATGGCACAATAAAAGTTCTGAAGGAAGTCAGGTACATTCCAAACCTGAGGAGAAATTTAATTAGTCTGGGGACATTAGAATCCAGAGGGTGTAATTTCAAATCAGAAAAGGGATGCCTATATGTCTTAAAGGAGAACAAAATAGTAATGAAAGGCATCAAGAGAAATAGCTTATACTATCTTGATGGAAAAGTGATACATGGTGAATCTGCAAATGTTTCCCACACTGATTATGATCTGTGGCATTCAAGACTGGGGCATGTGGGAGAATCTAGCATAACTCAACTAGCAAAGCAAGGACTGATCAATCATACTGGAAGTCTGAAAGCTCACAGAACATGTGAAGAATGTATACTAGGAAAAACAAAGAAACTACCTTATCCTGTTGGAAAACATTCCTCCAAACATGCTCTGGATTATGTGTATGCTGACCTTTGGGGACCATCTAGAACTCAAACTCTAGGTGGAGGAAGGTTTTTCTTGAGCATTATGGATGATTTCAGTAGGAAGCTATGGCTGTATGTCCTGAAAGCTAAGTCAGAATGCTTTGAGAAGTTCAAAGACTGGTGTGCTGAGGTTGAGACAGAAAAAGGGAGCAAGCTCAAGTGTCTTAGGACAGATAATGGTTTGGAATTCATGTCTGATGAGTTCAACAGTTTCTGCAAAACAAAGGGGATAAAAAGGCACAACACTGTCCCAGGAAATCCTCAACAGAATGGGGTCATTGAAAGGATGAACAGGACTGTGTTAGAAAGAGTGAGGTGCATGTTACTAAGTTCAGGGCTTGAGAAAAGATTCTGGGGAGAAGCTGCCTCTACAGCAGCCTATTTGATCAACAGAAGTCCTTCAGTTGCTTTGGAAAACAAGACTCCAGAGGAGATATGGACTGGAAAGCCACCCAGCTACAATCACTTAAGGGTATTTGGATGCAGGGCATATGCTCATGTCAAGAAAGACAAACTTGATGCAAGAGCAGTAAAATGCATCATGGTTGGATATCCAAATGGAGTGAAAGGGTATAGGCTTTGGTGTACAGAAGAAGGACAGAAGAAAATTCTCATCAGCAGAGATGTAGTATTTTGTGAAGAAATATTGCCCTACAAACCAGCACAAACTGGAAAAGAAGTAGTATTTCAGAATATCAGTGATCCTATGTCTGAGGAGGAGAAGTCTAAGAACAGAGTTGACTCAGAATCAGAAGATTCAGCTGATGAAGAACAAACTCAAGAGGAAAAATCAGATATTCAAAGTTATCAGCTGGTTAGGGATAGAGAAAGAAGAATAAGGAAGCCTTCTACAAGATATGCTGAGGATTATTTAACAGCATATGCACTTATGACAGCTGAAGAGGAGATTGAATTCCCAGAACCAAGAACCTATTCAGAAGCAATTCAGGGATCAGACAAAGAAAAGTGGCTCATGGCAATGCAAGAGGAGATTGAATCACTTGAAAAGAACCAAACTTGGGTACTTGTTCAGAAGCCCAGAAACCAAAAACTAGTAAGCTGTAAGTGGATTTTCAAAAGGAAAACTGAGGTCACAGAGGTGGAGAAAATCAGATACAAAGCCAGATTGGTTGCCAGAGGTTTTACTCAGAAAGAAGGAATAGATTTTAATGAAATCTTCTCCCCAGTAGTAAAGCATACATCCATCAGAATACTATTAGCCTTAGTGGCTCAGTTTGATTTTGAATTGGAGCAGCTGGATGTCAAAACTGCATTCCTTCATGGAGAGCTTAAGGAAAAGATATATATGACTCAACCTGATGGTTTCATAGTTCCAGGAAATGAAGATAAGTGCTGTTTGCTACAAAAATCATTATATGGACTTAAACAAAGTCCAAGGCAGTGGTATTTGAAGTTTGACAGCTACATGAGAGTCATTGGGTTTGAAAGATCAAGGTATGACAGCTGTGTATATCTGAAGTTCAGTGAAGGGGGAGTGAGTGTTTTTCTACTCTTATATGTTGATGACATGTTAGTTGCAAGTAAAAGCAAAGCAGAAATTAAAATGGTAAAAGAACAGTTGAAAGCTGAGTTTGAAATGAAGGAGCTTGGACAGGCTAGAAGAATTCTGGGAATGGATATATTGAGAGACAGGTCTCAAGGGTATTTGCTGCTGCATCAAACTGACTATGTACAGAAAGTGTTGAAGAAATTCAACATGCATGAGTGTAGGTCTGTTACAGTTCCTTTAGGACAACAATTTAAACTCTCTGAACATCAGAAGCCAAAGACTGAGGATGAAGAATCAGAAATGAGCAGAGTTCCATATTCAAATGCTGTTGGAAGTATTATGTATATTATGGTCTGTACAAGACCAGATGTATCTCATGCTATCAGTGTAGTGAGCAGGTACATGTCAAATCCTGGGAAAGCTCATTGGGAAGCATTGAAGTATGTCATGAGATATCTGAAAGGAGCTGGGAATTATGGAATTTTGTTCAGAAAAGAAGAGGACAGAGAAGGTGATGTTGTTATAGGTTTTGTAGATTCAGATTTTGCAGCAAATCTTGACTCTAGAAAGTCTCAAACTGGATACATCTTTACTTTGTTTGGCTCGGCAGTAAGTTGGAAGTCCATGCTTCAGTCTGTAGTGGCTTTGTCAACTACTGAAGCAGAGTTTATTGCACTCACTGAAGCAGTGAAGGAGGCAGTATGGATTAAAGGCATATTATCAGAATTTGGAATCAAACAAGACTCAGTCAAGGTGAAATGTGACTCACAGGGTGCTTTACATTTAGCCAAGCATCATGTGTTCCATGAGAGGTGTAAGCACATAGATGTTAGGTTACACTTTGTGAGGGATATTGTTGACAAGGGGTCAGTATGTTTGGAAAAGGTAAGGACTGAAGAAAATGCAGCTGATATGCTTACCAAATCATTAACTCGAGACAAGTTTCAGTATTGTCTTCAGTTAGTGAGAATTCAAACTATTTGAAAGAAGCATGGGAAAAGGTGGAGTGGTTCTGATGTCAGTTCATGTTAATGAAGTGGGACAAGGATTATGTTTTGATGTGATTGAGAAGCCAAGGTGGAGATTGTGAGTTTAGAGTGTATGTATGGCTTCACAATGCAGTTAGAGTTAGAGTGGAAGCAAGAAATTCAGGTTGGAAGCATGAGGAAACAGTTAAAACTGAGCTGGAAGGATTCTGTCATCAAAAACGGTTATTCAGTTAGAACCGTTGTCGTTTAGCTAAAACTGTTGTCGTTTGCTATCAAAACTGTTGCGAATCTTCTGGAAAGAAAAACTGCTAATCTGTTGCAACTTATTTCGTCCGGTTTACTTCAGCTGCTAGAAACCGTCGCTCATACTCATTAGCTAACACATCAAGGAATATAATTCCATTCCATTCTAGTTATCAAAGAATCAGATTTGTTCTTAGAAAAGAGAGTTAGTAGAAGGAGAGAAAAAGTGTGGTTTTCTTGTATTTTTTCTACTTGAGTTCTTGGGAGTTCTAAGTGGTTGTAAATCTGATTCAAAGCCTAGTGAATTGATAGAGGAATCATCTCTATCCGTGGATGTAGGATTTCAATCCGAACCACGTAAAATCTTGTGTGTTTCATGTTCTTCATTTTCTGTTTTCAGTTTTCTCTCTTCATTGGTTTTTCTTGGAGTGTTTCTGCAAATTTGTTTGTGTGATGTTTAAGTTGATCTTGAGGAATTGATTATAACAAATTCAAAAGCTAAAATCCATGGAACATAAAAGAAATCTATGCTAGTTGTTATGCGAATCCAGTTCTACCAGTATGTATTTTTCAATTTCTCAGCAAGGTATTGGCTAATTTCCAAAAAATCAAATCATACCTCATTCTCTACTAAATCTGTAAAACTTAGGTCCTCAAAAAACACAAGACCGGTTAGATCAAAAGCCAGCTCCAACAACAGAGGATAATCCTCCATAAGCAACTTCATCCAGGAACAAATCCTCCGTATCCCGTAAAGTTGAGTGCAAAACCACCGCGGCCGCCCCGATAAAAACAGACACCAGAACATTCAGCCAAACGCGCGCGTCAGAACCAAATTCACTATCGTCACAACCCTGAGCCCAATTTAACCACTCGATCATCCACCATGCGATTGAACACCATGACCGGCTCGTCGCGGGGGGAAATAGAGGAGAAACCAAAACACGAAAACTATCATTGAAATTGGATGCTACAATAAACTGAGGAAGAGAACCACAAGTACAATTATGGCTGATTGATTGCGCTCGAGACAAGAGGCGAATCGCTAAAGCTGAGGGGTACGGCGTAGGAGGATGGGTGAGCCAAGAGCTCGCGCCACGGGCGGCGCGTGGCGAAGAGCGCACAGAGGAATACTCCACTGTCGTTGCTGCTACCGCCGCCGTGCAGAGATAGATATGGGCACCTACAGCTAGCAAGCCACCGGAATTTTGCCGCGAAACTGATGGGAATTGGAAAAGGCAGAGGGAAACAACTAAAAGGGCCCAATATTGAAAGAGAGAAGCTTTTGGGGCCGGTCTGTAAATTTTATAAAAAATTAAATTAATTTTGCTTTTCTTTTAATTGAACATAAAAACGGGAAATTGGTCAAAGGCCATTTGGCCAAATATTTATATAGAGGAGGTTACCTCGCCTAATTTCCCATTTATTAATTACTCCATTTGATAGAAAGAACACGCCCAAACCGCCTCCTCGTACTTTGTTGTAGCTACAAAATTCAAGTGCTGGGGTCGCAAACCTAAGAATAATAAAGTAAAATTAGCAGACAACCAGCATGCGGGTGGTTTAAATTTCAAGTCCAACCGACCGTTACTTTGTTGTTGCTCTCGTTCTCCTGCGCCGCCCAACGCCGCCGCCGGAGCTTCCCCGTTCCGCCAAATTGAAGGTTAGTCAGACGCTAGTTCGTACATTGTACTCTGTGAAGGGTTTGAATTTGTGTACTGTGTTGTCTGGTTTTGTAGACATATTAAAGTAAAATATTAATTGCTTGTTGTTTTTGCCCCTCCATCTTCGATGTGTGTATTACTACCAATGCGTAAGTTGGAAATTGAATAATTCCTGTCTATTGAAAATATCTGCGAGGTGCCCTAGGTCAAAATTCTCAATAAATTGTTAGCTTGATATCAATCATTTCTGCTGTCTACAGCAATTCAATCTTCTTCTCTGGCAGATATTAGATAGTGGACAAGCTGTGACACTGAGAGGCTCACTCGCTTTTTCGTACTGTTGTTCTTCATTCGTGAACGAATATAGCTGCCACGCTGGGGATGAGAATGCTGCCGTCCATCCGCGGGTAAGATTTCCTTGACAATATCAGCTCTTTCTCTCTCTTCTTTTTTGTTTTGTTGCTTGATCCAGACTGAAATATAAGTTATTGGTAGTAAGCTTGCTGATGGTGGTGTAACATAAATTGGGGTGCTGAAATGGGATTATTTTGATGGTATATTTCGTTATGAAACTTGTTATCTTGTACTGGAAACAAATTTGGTAGAAGTATTCCCACATCTCTTGATTCAATTCAAAATAGTACAAAAATTTGGATTAGATACATACACTATATTTCTGACTCCAGAGTTTTGCCAAATTTGAAACCGAAATGCTTATAATTTACTCCAGACTGAATTGGATCATATGGACATATTTTACCGGTATCGATACTTGAAAGCACATAAACCGATTTGATTGGTTGGGTTGGTCCAATCAAAACCAAATATCATGTGCGCTTTGATAAACCAGCCAAATAGGTTTAGGAAGATAGGAAAGGATCTATGCTTCAGAGAAAATTGTAGGTTTATGTTATGTGTTTTCAATTGAAATATATTAATTTTGTTGGTATTTTGATTGAGCAAGTTTCTGTTTACACCTGAGAGCTTCTGATTTGAGTGGTTTTTAAATTTACGTCATTGGTGGGAATTCAAGAGGAAGGTTGATTGTTTTTTCCCTTGTTCAAAACAGAATCCCAGTTGAATTGGGTCTCCGATGTCCGCAAAACGTAAATGGAATCGCAGCTGATCCACAACCCGATTGGAGTTTTGACAATTTAATTTCGGAGTTGGACTCAATAGACAGAAAGCTGAATATTAAATTAGAATTTCCTTCGACTTTTTCCAAAACACAACCTAGGTATGTCCTTGACTTCTCGTTTTGGTATTTGGCTCTGGTTTGATATCTTATGATCTACACTATCTTTACAGAGATGTAAGAGCTTCTAGGGACACTCGTTCTCGTGGACAGGGTTTCGTAATGCATGTTTCAGATGATGAAAGCAGCTGTATCGATAGTGATAGTGACGATGAGGCTGCTGATATGCCCATGATGTCTGGTACGAGATTTGCTTGTGATGAAGTATATTTGAGGTTTGTGCTTGACTACACTATCGTCTGTTATAGATATTATTAATGAAAAGAACCAATCACCTTGAGATTCTCATCTGAATTAGTTTATAAAGTCTTATATGATATGATATGAGAATACCATAATTGCAACATTTTCTTCATAATGAGTTTGTAGCATACAGATTTGTATGTATGTTCATTCTTGGTTAATTATGTGAAAAGTATTAAATTTAGTATTATCACTTCAAAATGGCTTGATGAAATGATCTGATTGCTAATTGGAACAACGACACCCTTTCTTCCCTTTTCCCTTTGCCCTTTTTCGTTTGGGGAAGCTTGTGTTAATGTTCGTGAAACTAAGAACTAAAGTGGAGCACATATTATCTTCTGGCAAAACATACACTGTGATGGGATCTTAAAACTGGCAAAGCTTTTGGCAGTATTGATCTTTTCAACCTTAGCTTGTACTTCAGTCATGTCCGATAAGATGAGTTCCTCATACCTTAGAAAGAAAATTTAGCAAACAAGATATGTTCCCTACACCGTAAGTCCAGAGAAAAGGGTGTAAGAAGTTGGAATCGTGCCGTTTTAGGCTTATGTACTTATAGTTGCTTAAGCTGTAGGTCCATACTTCTATATCATTTTCGTTTATCTTTTGAAATTGTTATTTCTTTTCCAACTTGTTTGAAACTTGGCCTTAATGATTGTATGCCTCACTCCATGTCTGGTCCATTTTCTTCCTTATATGTGTTCATTTTTTGTTAACTACATTATAATAAATAAATAAATAAATTGGCAGTGATGATTCTGAAGATGAGATAACTCTTGGGGTACAACACAATCTCATGGAAAAAGTGGGATTAGGAGAAGTTGCATTTGTTGATCTTACTCATGAATTCCAGCTTAGTGTATCGGTAAGTGGAAGTTCTTTTATATCCATTTCAGAAAGCAATGATGCTTAGCTCTAATTTGGTTGATGAATGAATAATATCGTGGCTTCAATAGCTTATTTGTTCTCTATCCTTTTTCTATATGCAATTATAATTATTTCAATAAGAAATTGGACTCATGTTTAATGATGCAACCTAACGTTAGTCAAGTTCTTAATGCATGATCATTGGCGGTTTGATGGTTGAGCTTTTCATCTTCAAAATAGCTTCAAAGTTGGACCTGCAATGCAGTCTGTTGCATTTGCTCGACTGAACAAGAATCCAGTTCGGTCGAGCAAGTTGTCGAAGCTAGAAACACGTTTTTACGCAATTTTCATCCCATATCCGATTTTTCTCGCGCTTGAATCTAGTTTATACACTCTTATAATACCCCAAGGCTCTATACATCAAGGGAACAAGTTATTATTCAGTTTTTATTCATTACGTAGTTTAGAGTCGTAATTAGTCAATAGAAGTCAGTTTTATTGACAACATCTGTTTTGCTTTGAGAACAGGAGGAAGTGAGATCCAAAATATCATCTTTGGAAACAGAGTTGGTCAACGAGAATGAGAGATTTGCCTCTTTGACAACTAGAATTGACAAATATAGAGAATTACAACAGGAGAGGGAGAGAAATTTTGATTTGCAGTATCGACGCACGATGTAAGATTTTCAGTTCTTGGTTTCTATATCTTATGTATTTTTGTGTCACTAATGCTGTTATAAAGATTCATATGATCTTGTTCCTTCACACATGGTTGATTTTCTACTCGAGATATCCATTAAGAGGGTGTTTGGCTAAGCTTATAAGCTCCTCAATACATCTTATAAGATGTTTGAGAGCTTATAAGCTCTTGAAATGTGTTTGGCAAAATAAGATGCTAAACAACTTATAAGATGTAAAAATAAGCTCCTAGAGCTTATAAACTCCTAAAAAATGTTCCTCAAGTCCATCTTAAGTTTTAAGATCTTAATAGTTACACTCAAATTTCACTTACTACACACATACTCATACTCTAGGCGCTGCACACATTTCACACACTACATGCATTTCACACGCACTACACACACACTACACACACACTACACACACTAATCAAAATGTATGTGATAGTGACTTTCAAATTTGTTCCCAATTCATAGCTATATCACTCCATTCAGTCAAGCTTATAAACTCTTTTATCCAAAAACTCTATGAACTTATAAGTTCTTGAGAAATTACATCTTATAAGCTCTTGAAACAACTTATAAGATGTTTGAAATAAGCTTAGCCAATCACCCTCTAAGTTTGATGCTGAAACTTTGAGGTTGAAATATCATTGATATTTCTTGCAATAGTTCTTGATAGCTTTCTTGTACTTGTTCCAGTTATCTTTTCCACTTATAGCATAGCTTAGAAAGCAGTACTTAGCAAGTGGTGCAGCCCCCCACCCAAGCAAATCTGTCATGGTTGATCTGAGGGAGTATATATCTAACATCTGTCGATTACTTTTTCAGCGCAGAAGCACTGGATAATCACCTGACAGCGGTACAGAGAGATCACGAGCACATTTCCCAACTAGAAGAAAGAAGAATAAAAGATGATGCGGCTCGTGAGGAGGCTAAAAGAAAGGAAAAAGCAATGCAGGAAGAGAAATTGCGTCAAGAAAGGATCAAAGCAGAAGAAGAGGTTCTCTCATACATCTCAATTGATTCAAGTTTTTTGTTTTACCACATGAGGGCATAATGTGCTTCTGAATGTTTGATGCCATTGATATCTTGTCTTTCATCTATTTGTCATTCCAATGACTTCTCCGGCAATAAACGGATGTATTGCATGATAATGCAGGTCAGACTAAAAGCTGAAATGGCCGAGAGAGCTAAAACAGCAGCAATAGAAGCTGAGAAGAAAGCTGCTGAAGAAGCTGCTTCTAGACTTGCTTCTGAAACCTTAAATGCTGCTCATAAAGCGGTGGAAGATTCCAACAAAGCTGTCGGGGTGTCGAGTTCTTCACTTGATGGTAAGAAAGATTGGGTTTCTGTGTACCTCTCTGCAAATAGGAACTATGTCACTTGCTGAATTTATTCATCTTATATTGGCATCTTTATGGGCAGAAAGAAACATTAAAGCTTCGAAAAATGCTCTTGAATTGGAAAAAAGAAGGCGGCAAATTTACGAAAAATTCTCTGCAGAAAGCAAGGCTCTGAAAGAGAGTGCTAATCAGGTAAATCATTATGAAGACTCTTCAACGTACAACATCCCATTTTAATGATCAGATTGCCATTATTAAGAGAGTGTTTGGCTAAACTTATTTTAAACATCTTATAAATTCCAACATCTTATAAGTTGTTTCAAGAGTATAATATGTAATTTCCCAAGAGCTTATAAGTTAATAAAGTGTTTGGATAAAATAGCTTGCAAGCTTGCCATTGAATAGAGTGATTTAGCATGAATTTGAGGGACTAACTTGAATACTACTATCAAACACACATTTTGACTAGTGTTGGAACTGTGTGTGGTCTATGAAAAGCGTGGTGTGCGTGTGAAGTGTGTTTAGTGTGTGAATTGTGTGTAATGTCTGTATGTGTGTGTAACTTGGAAAATTTGAATGTAATTATTAAGATCTTAATAAATAAGGTGGACTAGAGGAACTCATTTATTTTGGAGCTTATAAGCTCTAAGAACTTATTTTTACATCTTATAAGTTGTTTAATATCTTATTTTGCAAACACATTTGAGGAGCTTATAAGCTTAGCCAAACACCTCTAATTGTATCATTGGGAAACAGTAAAAGCATAGGGGGCTGTAGATACTTTGTACTGATTATTATTTGAATTTTCAAGGACTTATTCAACTTTTTCCTAGAATTATTACCGGATTGTTATTGACTCATTATTCATGAGATGAATATGCTTTCTCCTTTCCAAAAATCATTGCTGAATTGTTCTCTGCAGGATTATCGGCGGCATGAAAAGAATTTTTCCAGACAAATTAGAACAATCACAGCATCCGTAAACAATGTTATGTAAGTTTGGTGTCCATACTCACCATTTGCAGACATATACTGCTGTACCACCTCTTTATATTCCTATCCAAGACTTCATACATGTATATATGTGTTTATTATTATATATTTATTTTTGATGCAGTACAAAGGCAGAGGAATTAGTTTCGCTTATTAATAGTCCACAATGTCCGCAGTCCATCAGTATCCTATTATTTGCTGAAAAGGTTTTGTGACATACTTCTCTGGGAATGTATCATGTGTACTTCTTGTCTGTTTCGTCTCCTTAAAAACTATTATTTGTATTTAATGTTTTATAGGTGCGTGAACTTTATCATGCGCTTAAGAAGCTGGTTCTGATGTCCTTATGTGTGCCTTATGATTGTAGATTGTCTCCAACGCCACAAACCAAAGGAGCTCAGATGTTATTTTTGCTATTGCTCGTGTCATTGTTCTTGTGGCATCTAAGGTAACACTCTGAGCAATCGCAAATTTTCATTATTTTATGTTTATTAGTTGGTGTGTGGGGTAAAAATTTAACATTCCGCAATGAAAGTAGTCAATAAATCAGCTTTTGGCTCAAATCAACTTAATTTTAAGCAGAAGCTGCCATTTCCAAACACTCTTTTCAGTTTATTTAAGCTAAAAGCCTACCTAAAAGCATTTACGTTAAGCATTTGTAAACACCCCCGTAGCATTTAGTTGAGAGTACAAATTTGCATGGATTGATATGATTGCAGATCTATCTATCAAACTTTTTTTGTTGTCGACTTCTGCTATCGTTTTTTTTTTTTATTCTTGTATTGATAGCAGATCCCAGTGGCTATGGACATTCTAATCGCTGAGTTGAACAGAGTTTGTATCTACACAGTTCCAAAGCACATAAGTTACTCACAGGTGATTTCTCTATCTTAGGAAATGCAAGGTAGAATTCTTCAAAGGCAATGTCTGTTTCATTTCTTTTCTTCACCATGTTCTGCAGAACCGTTAAATTGCATGAATGGGCTCTTTTTGTGTTTATTTAAAATTTTGTGCCTTCTATTCGTTATAATTTATGAAGTTTTCATATTAATATTAAAACGACTTCACTCATTCAGGAAGCATTCAAAACAAAAGATGCTTACGCAAAAGCTATTGGATTTACAGAAGAGGATGGAAAAATCGAGAGCATTGATGACTACATACAAAGATTGAGCTGTTATATGACACTATACGGAGCTCTTGTGCAGGTCCGCTGCTTGCACTCATCTATACGGTCTCGTAATCTGCCTTGTGCCTAGTTTAACGAATTGATTTCCATGGCAGACTGAAGTTGGCAACGTTAAGAACCCGCATGGAATTACAGAAGCTTGGGCATGGCTTGCTAGATTTCTGAATGCTCTCCCTGCAAATCTGTACACCGCAGCTGCACTGGATTCGTTTCTTGAAGTAAGTTAATTTAGTAAATGGTAGCCGGTGATTTACAAAATTTGAAGGTGATTCACCTATGAATAATGCAAACTGATTTTGGTGCCCAGATGGCTGGACATGCACTATATCGAAGATACAGGAATCAGTTTGAGAAGTTAATTAGAATAATTGCTGGTGATTTTCTCAACACGTTGAAAGAGGGAGGGTCTGAATCACGGGCTGCCAAGCTAAGCAGGGTGAAGACATCGATTCAAAATTATATTGAGTCGAAACAGTACATGAAACAACCAGAGGGATTGCAACTAAGAGAGCATCTAGGTTCAAGTGATTTCTTTTGATGCTTCGTTGTCTCAAATTTATTTGTAACACCCCGAAAACTTTTACGGATTATTATTATTTAATTAATTAGCTCAACATGCATCATAAATTTCATATTTGTAAAATCAATTATTTGGGTGCAGATTGATCTCTAATTATAATTCATTCTTTGTAGATTAATCTTGACCAGATATTTTGGGATATCAAACAGATATCTCTTAGATGATTACCGATAATAAGTACTTACCTTCATTCTTGGTTGATTAATCTTGACCAGATATCTCTTAGATGATTACCGATAATAAGTACTTACTTATCTTATGGAAATTTTGATTAATACCCAGTATAAAAATACCCTGAAGAAGACATAAACATCATGCAGAGAAAAATTATAATATTTGGACTTTTACTACTCCCTCCGTCCCGCTATAATTTGCACACTTTCCTTTTTTGATCATCACACCCTATTTTGCACAACTCTAAAATGGAAAGGAATCTTACAATCTCTAACCTCAATCTCCACCTTTAGAAAAGTCAAAGATTCCACAAAATCTGTTTTTTCTTAATATACGCATTAGAGTAGATGCGCAAATTAAGCCGGACCGGAGGGAGTATTAATTTTTATTTTTTGAAATAGTTATTTTTAATGTTGTTTAAATAATTTTTTAGAATTTGAAATACTGTTTATGAAAATAATGGAAAACACAGTATGAGGGTGTAAATGGAAAATTTTGTACTTTCATCTGCAATCTTCGGCCAAAAAAAGAAAATATTAAACGGTCGTTTTGCAAATATCTCTTCAAACTGTGTCTCAGACAGTGTGCTTCATTCATCTCTTCCCACCGGAAAACCCTAATTCTTTGTCCCCTTTCAACCCTTCGACGGTTAGAATTGTTGAAATTGATCCTTGCTTAGATTCCGTAATTGCATCGATCATTACTTTGTTATTGCTCTCGTTCTCCCGCTCCCCTCGCCGTCCAAATCCGCCGCAGCTCCGCTAAATAGAAGGTTAGTCAAATGCTAGTTCTTACTTTGTATCTTTTTGTACGCCGGAGCCTTGATACTCTGAATTTGTGTTTATTACTACCGATACATACGTTGAAATTGGAAATTGGAAAATTCGTGTCTATTGCAAATATCTGCTAGGTGCCTAGGTCAACATTTTCAATAAAATATTAGCTTGAGATCAGTCATTTCTGTGTTGTGTTGTTGTATTAGTACCACATTACCAATGCGTAAACTGGAAATTGGATGTTAGAAATATGCCCTAGTTGGACATTTTCAATAATATGTTATCAATCGTTTGTTTGCTGTCTACAAAAATTCAATCTTCTTCTCTGGCAGATATATTAGATAGCAAAGACGCAAATATATTTGAGAATAATCGAATAAAGAGAGAGGTCAAGCTGACGGTCTTTTGAAATTATCATACCTACTACAACAAGAAAGTTTGTAAAAACATCGGTTCGTACTTGAATGATTTCATTTATCAGAAAGAAATCGATAAAATAATTTGCATATGCAAAAAACAAAATGAAGTTGCAGAAGGTGATTTTCTTTTCTGTAACACTTCCATCGTATGTCTACCAACATTTTGTGAGGGCTGTGTATCACTCTTCTTTTTCCTTGATTTAGAACAGATTTTTTAATTAATATACATTTCCTTCTGTGTCCAAGAACATAGTTTTCCTTCAGGTTCAGGATCTTCCGTTCCACGTTAAAATCATGTCTTGGAAAAATTTAAAATGAGTTTGACCGCTTCTTTTGTTAGAAAAACTGCATCATTAAGTCTTCAACAATTTTTAGGGACTATGATCTGTTTCCTTGGCCTTATTGAATGTCTATCATTTGCAGTCGTGATCTATCTTGTGAGACTACTTTCCTGGTTTTGCCATCATTAGCTTAAATTCTTTCAGTTGGTATTTTATATTCACATTTTTGTTCTACTGGTCGAGTTTACTTTAGCGATATCAATCTGGGATCAGTTATTTATGTTCATGTTAGAAATCCTGAAGGATTTGGTTACAATTTTCTTATCACTATTTCTTGTGTAGAAGTTATCCTCCAAGAATATGGCGACCTGGTGTTATTGATTTTGTTTTCTTGTGAGGCATTTCTTTAATGCCTATGTATTATGAAGATAGAAACAGGTAATATAGAGGAAATCGTACACGTGGACGCGACATAAATGAAATGTAAAATTTTTGAGTGGTCTACTTTCCCTCATCTAGTTTAAACTAAAATTTGGGTCGTTGAACTCCCATGAATACACTACAACAAAAACTACCTATAGGGACACTTATTATTATGAGAATTTTACCAAGTGACCTACAAAGTATCTATTGGGACTCATGCCCTTTAACTTTTATACTACTCATAACTCACAATTCTTTTTTACCTTGCACATTTTTCCCGACCCCTTTCTCTCTCTTCGCACACCTCTCGCTCGTCCTCTCTTTCTCTCTCTTCACACACAAGCTCTTCCATACTCAACACAGAAGATGATACATCACTGCAATTGCATCGGCATAATCTCCATTTCATCACTATCCGTCACACAGAAGCTTGCGCTCTATCTCTGGTTTCGCTGATTGTTCGCACGTCTCAATTTGTAATTGTAGTGCCAATTTTAGGTAAGATCTCATATGTTCTTTTGTGTAATATTAGTTAATTAGTCAGTCTCCACTACCTCGGAGACGTGAGCAATGGAGAATTACAAAATCTCCATTCTAACTCATCAACTATCGAAGGAATGGACACGTAACGCAAGGAAACAAACTTTGGGTTTTTGATTTTTAATTCTTAGTTTTCGTCCTTCTATTCTTATGTTATTTGCGATTATATTAGATTATGTTATTGGTGTTGGATAGAGGCTAAAGTCAGATTTGTGTGAAATGATAATATGAACACCATGTGCTTGATTATATGCCTATGTGCAGAAACATAGCTGGAAGGTGGATATTTTGAACTACTTTTTCTTATGTTATTTGTGATTACATTAAAGAATTGTTATAATGGTTGTATACCATAGGAACCACGTATGGTATACAATGCCAAATTCACATCTTATTTGTTTTCTGTCATAATGTCTTATTTTAGTATATTATTGAACTTTTTTCAATTGAAGAAATTGTTTGCCCTGTTTATTCAGCCCTGTTTATCTAACTTGTTTTACCTCTTCATTAGCATATGGTTTTTGGTCCTGGTTAATTCCTCAAAGGCACATACATCTTGCATATTTAAGCATTGCATTTCTCTGAAGCGAAGATGATATTGTGGTCGACATAATGCACAGATAAGGAATTTCCTAAGGTACTATATTTGATTGTTGTGATTAATACAACAAGGTGAATATTGCTGCATTTTGAATGTTTGTTTTTATTTTATTGTACTTTGAAGATATGGTGCAATGGAAACTAAAAGAAACTCTTATGAATCTATATTAGGGCGATTAGTTAGATTATCATGGGCAAATAGAATATACGGGGAAGAAATGGTCATTTAGAGACATATTTTGTCTTATTTCATTTCACTACGAAATAAACTGGAATGTATATAAGTTTTAGATTTATTTGATTTTCTGTCAATGGCGCTTAGATTATGGTTTATTTTACATTTAGTAATTTCAGCTTATACTTGAAGTTTTCTGCAAATTCCTATGGCTAGGACGATATTAATTTTAAGTTTGATCTCTTATCATAGACAATATTGATTTGTATTTATTTGCAGAATTGAACTGAAAATAGTGATAAATATGCGTTTTTGTTGATATTGAAGAATTAATACAGGAAGATGTCGAAGGAGTTCTAGTTTAATACATGAACTAAGGATGATTTTGCTTGTTGTGAAGAGGTATTTTTATTAAATTTAACTCTTGATTGTTCTTTGTGTTCTTGTGATTGGGAAATTATCATATAAATTGTGCTCTATTTAAACTTTTATGCTTATTACTTAATTACAGATACTGAAAAAGTATGGTTGTTGACCTCAAGGCATGGGAGTAAGATTCGGAGTCTAGAAGACTAAGGTATTGGTCTCTTTTGTCTCATTTTTCGGATTATACTTTCATGTTTAATCATTTGTTTCATAAAATATAGCTTATTGTTTCAATAATTTTGCATTATTCGACAATTGTGTTAATTGATTCATTGATCAATTTCTTGTGTTCCCAGGTACATGCACTCTCCATTTTATTTGTTTATTCAGATTATAATGTTAATTAGTGTAACAGAAGGAGAATGCTTTGATGAATGTTAAGTTTGTAGGATTGGAAAGAAGAGAGGGGTTTTTATGGGAGTAGCTTGGTGATTATGTTGGAAAACTAGGATTCAATTGGGTTTTTATAATTTGGAAGATGAATTAATGGTGAATATGATGAAGTGGATTTTAATTGTTGGATTGGGATCCTGCACCATAAGCTTCCTTTTCTACTTTTGGGAATAATATTGAGTTTCAAATGGTCATATAATATTTATATGTGATGACTTGTGCACTAGCATCTGCAATTTACTTCTTTTGCCTTTAGCATGCTTTACCAACTATGCAAATGACGTAATCCCCACTTGCAGATATTTTGATGACCTCTTTTTCATTGATTTTAAAGCTTCCGCAGCAGAACCTCGTGCCTGTATCTGCTCTCAGGCATCTTCAGGTGCATTCCCTCTTCCTTTCCTTGTAATATCCAGAATATAAATTGGTCCGCATTGAAAGAAACTCAGCGGATCTTATTACATCTCTAATGGAATGCAGCATGTGTATCTGTCTTGTCTATTGCACAGAAGTTTGTAAGGTTTATTCGAGTCCTTCGTTGTTATCCGATATATGTTACCACGCTTGACATTTATGCAGGAGTTAGTTATCTTAAAGTTCTTTAACAGTTCTAATGAGGTTCGAGAAGTTAGCCTATTTTTACTGTTACTGGGTTATACTTACTTGAGAAAGCATGTTTCTCTATTTTGGCCAACTCTTGATCTTCGGTGCATTGAGCTTTTATATGGCGATCATGGGCTTGATGTTAGGGATGTATCGAGGAAGAATGCTCCCTTTGCCCTGCCAATTATACTATTTATTTGAGACGGAATGTAAAACTTAGATATTTGCATCTTTATGCTTTTCTGCTCACATGAGATTGTTGTTTCTTTTTTCTCAAAAAAAAAAAAGAATTTTACTAGAACCAGACAAATTGTGATATAATTCATTTTAATATCTTGCAGAGAGGCGCCAGGCTGAAGTTGCTCATATAAGGGACAAGTATCCTGACAGAATTCCGGTATTAACAAGCCAATATTTATTTATTTATTTATTTATTTATTTATTTAGTTATAAGTGCCTCTCTTGTCTATTACTTCATAACATCCCCTTTCAACTGGTTGCCATTAGTACTTAATTATATTGTATGAAATCTAGGTTATTGTGGAGAAGTTTGAAAGAAGGGAAATACCTGATACCGACAAGAAAAAGTCAACAACTTTAGTATTAGGAAAATTATTTTTGTGTTTCTTTTGTTTGCTCTTCAGCTTAATTTTGACCTTTTGACTGTTTATCGAAACTAGACAATTACGAGCATTTTATTGTTTTCTTTAGTGATATTGTTTGGTGGTGAAAGAATGATTTCAGATCATATCTTTTTATTGGGAAACTTATTTGTAGTAGAATCATGAAACCGTTGTCGTAGAAGAGGGCGTACGACAATACCACCTTCCACAACGGTTCATTACCCTTTGACAACATTTTGGCTGTTGTCCTTGAACATTTATTACAACGGTTATAACCGTTGTCGTAGACCAGGGATCTACCACATCACCACCTACGACAATGGTCAGAAAATTCCTTTAACAACGATTAAGAACCGTTGTCTTTTGGCTTTTATGTAGTAGTGTAGGAACGCAATTAGAGATACTTTTATGTGTCTCGTTAATTCACTTCAAATACACATGTATGTGTCTCAATACAGTTACCTATTAGGACACTAAAACATTTAGGGACTCCTATATACGGGACACTTACCTTAAGTGTCTCCAAAGGATAAGTGTCCCAATATGTATTCAATTGGGACACTTTTTAATGTCTCAATAGCTAGTTTTTGTTGTAGTGATATCGACACGATTTTAAATAAGTGGTGAGACTATTTTCATTATTATTTTTTGGATTCCCTTTAATACTTAAACGCGATTTCCAGTTCATACTAACAACAAAAAAATCTCTTCAGTCTCGAAGTAGTCGAACTTCTCTATGGCTCCTCCGAAGAAACCCAACAAAATCAAGAATGATTCGAAGAAGAAATTCCAGAAAGGCAAGAAGAAGAAGAAGAAAACCAAGAACAAGATTATTAGGGCAGTTCCAGTAGACAATACAGCTGTTGATTCTGAATGGTGGGACATTTTCTGGAAGAAGAACTCCCCTAATCCAGGTGCACCTTCTCCCTTTTTACCCTCTTACTTACATAGAATTTCGAATTAAAGAAAACCCGTTCTTGAATCTCTTTTCTCCAATGTAATTGAGCAGATAATACATACATTTATTTAAGATCCATTTTCTTCAATGACGGACCCAGAAATTCAGTCGAGGGGTGCTCATTTATAGACAGATCTAGGAGTTTGTCTCACGTGTATTTTTTTTAACTATGCTCATGTGACATTTTTTTACCAAATAGAGGACAAATTCTGAGTAGGTTAGAAATCAAATTCTTTTATATTAGGCCCTAAATTTAAAATATTGGATAAATTACATTAGAAAATAATATCTTAAGAACTTTAAAGGAGAACTACTGTTGTGTGCCCCCAAAATATAGCCAACTGTATAAATAAAACTAGAATACGATTAACAATTTAGATGAAATCGGTAAATTGTTTTAATTATGAAAAGAAAAAAAAAAAGATATCTTACCATATAATAAAATGGAACTCTCTATAAATAGTAATTTCAGCATTTTCCCGCCTAAACAGAGTTACTTAATGTAGAAGTAACAATTTTATGCTAAGATTATAGTAATCACAAATTTTATGGTAAGATTATATTGCAATTACAACTAGAAAATCTGCGCCCAAATTGTGGTTAGCATAATCTTACCATAAAATTTCGTATTCCAATTAGCAAAATATTTTGTATTTAAAGTATTGATATATTCAATTGATTAGCCGAATTGTGATTAGGATAATCTTACCATAAATTACGTGAACATATGCTGGGAGAATATTTTCTAAATATCAACAGATTAGCAGAAAATTTTGTATTCCAAAAATTGATATCAATATATTAGCTGAAATTTGAGGTTATTTAGTTAGCTTTTACTTTTTGGGTTTTCTATAAAATAATTTTGGGCTATAAAAATATTTTGTTTTACATGGCATAAATTTATTGGATTTACCTTAATAGCAAAATAAAAAAGTATTTGGTGTATTAACCAAAGTAATTTGTGAACCGATTTAGTTTTGCAAAATGAGGTTAATATTTGTTTTAACTATTGAAAAAAAAA
This sequence comes from Ajuga chamaepitys, assembly GCA_958295605.1. Classification (NCBI taxonomy): domain Eukaryota; kingdom Viridiplantae; phylum Streptophyta; class Magnoliopsida; order Lamiales; family Lamiaceae; genus Ajuga; species Ajuga chamaepitys. The sequence continues at coordinate 51,145,960 of OY282508.1, read as the reverse complement.
AAGAAATAGGTATACCAAATTTTTAATGTAATATTTAATTTGGTTAAATTTGATATTTTATACAAAATGAAAATGTGAAGTTATTCTAAAAAATTGATTTGTTTAATGCTCAATAAATTGTGAACCGTAAAGGAAGATTAGAACGACCTTTATGCAAGGATAACAAAGATATTTACATCTTAAATGAGTGAATGATAATCTCCTAACTTATCATACTTATGTATTTTTAATTTTTTAAGTTCTTTCCTTTATTATAAATATATAAATTAACATATTTGATCATATTACGATTTAATTATATAAATATATCATTTATATTATATATGTGATACATTAACAATCTGTGAATCGCACAATGGGAGAATTCTAGTATACATAACAATACATCCACCTACTTCAAGTTAAACAATAGAATTCTTTATTTTATTTAATTAAGTTATATAATAGCACATTATAACGGGGGCAGAGAGCATAATACACATATATAGTAACACATTATGATCCCCCCGCGCCCCAAGGTGCTCCGTCCCTGCTTTTGTTGAATACCTAAGATTGCATTTTGATTTCACGGTTGTATTTGGTGTTTGGTGAATAAAATATGAGTGTAATAGTTTATGCAAGATTGTGTTTTGGAATTAGTGCTTGGTATTGCTCTTCTTAATTTATATAGATATAATCATAATTTTTCTCTATAGGTTGGAATTTGATACATAAAAAGTAAGCTTTGAACTGATAAATTTTATCGTGATAATTTTAGAGTAACTAGTGGAAGAAATATATGATATGCCTCTACATTATGCATCTTGTTGATTTGTACTAGTGTTATTTTGCAGTTACAAATGTCCTCGATGAGGAAGAAGATTTTAAGCATTTCTTTCGGGTTTCGAAGAGAACGTTTGAGTACATTTGTTCACTAGTAAGGGAAGATCTTATCTCCCGGCCCCCTTCGGGACTTATCAACATTGAAGGGAGGCTCCTCAGTGTGGAAAAGCAAGTTGCCATTGCTATAAGAAGATTGGCTTCTGGTGAATCCCAAGTTTCGGTCGGGGCTTCCTTTGGAGTCGGGCAGTCAACCGTTTCCCAAGTCACTTGGAGATTCATCGAGGCAATGGAAGAACGTGCAAGGCACCATCTCAAGTGGCCTGACCCAACCCAAATGGAGCGGGTCAAATCTGGTTTCGAAGCGTTATCTGGGTTGCCTAATTGTTGTGGAGCAGTAGATGCTACTCACATAGTTATGACTCTTCCTGCTGTCCAAACCTCGGATGATTGGTGTGACCAAGAGAACAATTATAGTATGTTTGTCCAAGGCATTGTTGACTCCGAGACGCGGTTTCTTGACGTCGTGACGGGTTGGCCTGGGGGTATGCCTATTTCCCGATTACTGAAGTTTTCAGGATTCTACAAACTCTGTGAAAGCGGGGCCCGTCTGAACGGGAATGTGAGGGCGTTGTGTGAAGGTGAGATCAGAGAATACATAGTTGGTGGTGCTAGCTACCCTCTTCTTCCATGGCTTATAACTCCGTTCGAAGGTGATGACTTTTCCGATTCTGTTTTGGAGTTCAACCCGATTCTTGAAATGGCTAGATCGGCTGGTGTTAAGGCATTTTCGCAGCTCAAGGGTGGTTGGAGGATCCTTAACAAGGTGATGTGGCGACCAGATAAACGGAAACTACCTAGTATTATCTTGGTATGTTGTTTGCTTCACAATATTATTATTGATTGTGGAGATAGCTTGAATTCCGATGTCGCCTTGTCTGCTCATCACGACTCCGACTACAAAGGACATATTTGTAAGCAGATTGATCCTTTAGGCAGAGATAATAGAGAGAAGTTAGCTAGACATTTGTTGGGCACAAAGGAAAAGGCTTTATGAGCATGACTGACAGGTACGCACTGTTTCTCTTTTGTATGACTTGGTTAGTTCTTCAATTTATTTCGCCTTTTATATGTTTTCTTTTTCTTGATAAATTATGTTCGTGGTTTATAGTTGTTTCTAGAATGGTATATTACATCATGCGGGTCCTTCAATGTCAGCGATTATCTTACACGTGTGCTTTGTTGTTAAATCGATCTGATCTATGTTCTCTTAAAACCAGCATTCCAAATTAAGATTTCCACATGCTCTTTCACAAAAAATGTTGGAAACCTATTTGATTAAATCTGGCTTGTAATGATGTACAAATTTCCTACATAAGTAATTAGGATTTTGCTGCCTTAAATGCATATTTGTTCGTCTTTAGAGAGAGAGCACATTATCTAATTGAAGGAGAGAGAATTTTGTGGGGTTATGAATATGGTCTAGATTACATGTTCTTTTAGTGCTCTTGAATTGACACACTCGCACACCAACATAGATTTTTATGTGAACAAAGATGAAGGCACAATGTCTCAAGTATCTGTTTATTTTCCAGCAAATATTGATATGCAAAGATTAGCATGCTTTACAAACGCAGAAAGGACCATCAAATCCTGCATTTTCGATACATTGGACCGTTGTTGAAGGTCCAAATTTCTTCTTGCAGAAAGCTGAACAGTTATCTCGGTTCCCATTTTGGCAGAGGATTTCAGGATGTATTTCATAGCATTCTTTCTCAGGAGTTATTGCAACTGCCATCTCTACTGCACACACATAAGCAAACTATTAGAGAGAGTCAGAAGCAGGTTCGGATCTTCTATCCCAATTATAGTGTGTCACACTAAAACTGTGGTATTATGAGAAAGTCGGTAAGATAATAAATTTCCAAGAGTAGATCAAAATGAATCGATTTCTCAAAATAACACTATTTTAGTGTGGGAAATCATAGTTGAGGCAGATGATCTCGATTGAAGTGAGAAGGCATACCTGAAAAGAGAGCTACAAGTACATATATGCAGAAGATTTGAAGTTTGGCCATTATTGATAAAATTGCTGAAAAATCAGTTTGCAGGAGTGGGACTGAATAATAAAAGTTGGGTCCTTTTAAAGAAGAAATAGGTTTTTATAATTATTATTAGATTGTGAAAACTTATCTGTGGATAAAATTCTATTGGATTATCATCATTTATTATGAGCTGGAATTTGGAAAGTCACGGTTGACCGCTATAGAGATATGGCTGGCACTGGAAAATAGTTAAAAAAAAAGCGTAAATCTGCTTTGCTAGAAAATTAATCTTACTTAATAATAAAAGATAGCCGTCTTCAAATAGATATTTATGTATCTTTCCGTCCATTCTTGCTTTCTAAATTAGACTGTATCAGTGCGTAAAATGCTATTTATGGTGCATTTGTTCTAATCCCAGGTATGTTGTTAGACTAGGACAGTGTTTGCAAAAGCTTAGAATAATCAATTTTGAACTTTTAGTTTAAAAAAATAATAGATTTGAGTGTTTGTAAATACCTGCTTCTGTTGAACAGTTGTTTAAAAAAACTTATAAAAATTGGAAGTGTGTCATTATATGTTTTTTTTTTTTCTGAAAGCAAATCATCATATACTTTTTTCAGCTTATACATACATCTTTTATTTAAATCACTTTTTTTTACAAAAACCCCCTACTTTTTGTATAAACCACTTATTATTGCAAACACTCCCTACTTTTTTTTAAAAATAATTTTTCCACAATCTCTAAATTTAGGTAATTATTCTATAGTTCAAGCAATCCCACTCTGGTCATTAATACGGAATGCATCGACTAATTTTTAACAAACTATTCAGCATGTATGTTGTTGATTTCACGCCATTGATGTCCTGATTTGTCTCTTTTTAATATTATAATAATCATACATGCACTGCATAGTTTAGTCTTCTGAATATGATATCAAATTCAGTGTATAATTGCCACAATTGATATATGTATGTCAATTCCTTATTTATGGTAATTTGCTGGTTGAAATCAAATCTCAAGTCAGTAATACATAATTGGAAAACAATATCTAGCAGTATTTGTAAATCATGTAAAAACATGTTTAATGGAAATAATGAAAAAACAGCTGCCTAAATACTTAATTCAAAATAATTTTATCAATACTACTACCTCCCTGTTTTTATTTATTCTTTCAGACTTTGTAAATTATTTTTAAATAGTTGTCTTTTTAGCTTTTTCACCTTATTTCTTCTAATAACACCCTTTAGTTATTTGGAAAGAGCAAAGGAAATAATATGTAATTTTAAAAATATGAGGAGATAGAGAAAAATTAATTGAGGACTTGTTGTCAATTTGACTCACTTTTCTAATATTAAGCTAAAAGAACAACAGAAAATGAAGGTAATATTATCTTACGTAATACTCTCTCCGTCCTGTGGAAGTTTGCACGGTTAACTTGACATATATATTAAGAAAAAATTGTTTTTGCTTTTTGGTTGATTTTTTTAAAGTAGATATTGAGGATGGAGATTGTGAGAGAACTTTCTTTTTTAAAGATGTGCAAATTAATGTGGGACGTACCGAAAATGAAAGTATGCAAATTCGGGTGTGACGGGAGGAGTAATAAAATGAAACCTTCTATATTTTTTAGTAACTGAAGTATTTTCCTGCCCGTATCAATGTCTTAATGTTAGCTCTTTTTAATGGCCTAATTGCAAGAAAAATCGCCACCTTTTCTAAAGTTGCAATTTGAGTTTAACTTTTATAATTTGGCAACATAAAACATAACTTTTACTCATCATTGTAAATTGGGTCATTAATAAATTTTTCAGTCACCGGAGTCCACGTTTTCGGTTTCTTGCCATATTATCTACCACATCATTTATAAAAAAGATAGAAAAAATTTTAAATTTGTATAAAAGCTACCAATATTTTTAAGAAATTGCAATATATTCTTAAATTTTCATATTTGCATAATAAGATCACAATATTTTTCTTAAACTACAATTTAAATCTAGGTTGGGAAAAAAACTTCTACTCCTAAAATAATTTTTTAAAATTGCAATTTAAGAAAAAAGCGTTTTGATTCTTTATGCAATTATGAAAATTTAGTAGTATAATGCAATTTCTTGAAAAGGTTGGTATTTTTTATACAAATTTAAAAGTTCTTCTAACTTTTTTTATGAATAATGTGACCCTTCTTCTTTGACGCTTGAAGTTTCTTTTTGGCGTTTGGTGGTTTAGCAGTTCCTTTGTCCAATGTAACGTTTGGGCTATTCCTTATAGTAGACCTTGTGCTCACTCCGGAGCTCGTTGGCAAAGACCTTGTCTCACTTGTTGCACCTTTACCCGTCGGCTAAATTAGATATAAAAATAAAAATATTAGAGCCGGAATTTAAACATCAACACCGAGTTGCAAGTTCACCGGATCCACAATTCAAATGTCTTCCAACTTACCCTCTTTGTCGGTGTACACCTTCTCACATTTGGACGGCTCTCAATCGATGGCTGTTCTGCTCCGACACAACCATCCTTTCTCTTCTTCCCTAACAATAAAAATACAATTGAGTAAATAATTTTGCAAGGCTCGATCAAAATCAATCGTTTCTAAGCAATATATACGTACTCTTTTTGTCGTAGTTTGGATTGTCTCATCATATTTGGATTTCGCCTTACTTCTTTTCCCCTAAAATTAAGCACAACACACAGAATTGCACACCATTTCAGTTAACCCCAACAACAAAATTGAAGAAAATCAGATTACACGCATTATCTACACAATTCTGGAATTTTTTTCAAATAATCAGTTTAAACCCAAATTAGCAAAATACATGCAGTATCCACTCAAATTCAAATTACACGCATTATCCACCCAACGCATTATGTTACCTCACAAGCTGGAAAAATGTTGAAATATTCTAATCACATCACAAGCTGGAAAAAATATCAATGCATATTCAAAACAAAACATAGTAGATCCCATTTGCAAGTGTCTCTTTCCCCAGAAAATCAGCATCATCAAAACAGTTTGAAAAACAGTTTCGGGAACGCTTTAATTGTACCTGTTGCGCAGTAGGATTAGAACTTCCAGCCTCAGCACCCTGTCCTCTAGTTGCTCCCTTCTTGTTACCTTTCTTTGTTCTCTATATCAAATTAGCAAAATAAAAACAATAATTAGCAAATTAAAGAATTAAAAATAGCAAATTAGAACAATAACCAAAATAGACAACAACCTCTTCATCCGTAGCCGGAATGTCCATTCCCACTTTATCACCTTTATTAAGAGGACATCCCCTTGAATTGTGATTTTCTTAATGACATATTGAACATGTCATCTTCATCCCCTTTCTACTCATCTTTTGGAACTTCTTTTTGACTTGAGGCTCTTCATTTTTTGTCTTTCTTCCTGTCGTGGTTCTTAGGTCTGCCCGGCATCCATTGAGCAACAGGTGGAGTCAATGGCTTCATGTTAGTCAATTTTGGCCACTCATCAATGCTACTGATGGTCGGCATTACATAGTTGTAGGCATTGACAAACTTTTCTGAGATGTAACATTCATCGACATAGTCCTCAGGCTCCACGCATAAGTAGTATAGGGCAGATATTGCATGCGGGCAGGGGATGCCCGTTAGCTGCCATTTTCTGCAGCTGCATTCTCTCTCGCTTGTGTTCACCTTCCACCTCCCACCAGATGGGAGTTCCACCTCAAACTGATCTTTACCATTCCATAAAGCTTGGAAATCCATAACCCTTTTCTTCCAATCATCCAGCAACTTCAAGATTTTAGGGCATATCTTCACATCTTTCTTCACCATCAAATCCCTTCAGACATGCACTCTCTCCATCAGCATATGCCTCATGGTCTCAAGCATGTCCACAATTGGCAGTTTTCTTGGTTTCACTATCATTGAATTGAAAGATTCACTTAGATTATTAAGTAACATATCCGACTTACAGAAAGTGCTGAAATGGGACTTGCTCCAATGGGCAGGTGGTCTATTTGCAAGCCATTCGTGTGCTTTAGCATCCCTCATTTTCAAACTTCTGAAAATCAACTACTCTTGTGGCTCTTGCTGCCTTCCAAAGCAAGTTCTTCAATGCTAGGCCTCGATGCGACAATTTGAAATTCTGATACAAGTGCATCACGCAAAATCGGTGCTCGCAGCCCCCTAACACCTCATCGACAACATCAATCAGCCCCTTCTGCTTGTCAGACATGATAGTCCAACTGTATGGGTTCACAATCTTCAAATCATTTTTTAGCAATTTAAGAAACCAGGCCCACGATTTCTTTTTTTCTTTCTCCACAACTGCGTATGCCACTGGATACGGGTCATTGTTGCCATCTATGCCCACTGCGGTCAATAAAATACCACCGCATAATGACTTCAAATGACATCCATCCAAAGACAGAAAAGGCCTACAACCTTCAAGTAATCCTTTCTTTAGTGGTCCTCAGCAGATGTAAAATCGCTTGAATATGGGTTGTTCCTCCACCAGCTTGCTCTTAATCATAACCGTGGTGTCAGGGTCGGCCATTTTTATTTCTTCTGCGTAGTTCCAAAGTAAGGCATATTGCTCGGCATAGTGTCCACCACCCACTGAAGCATCAATCTTCTTTGCTCTATACAGTTGGTGTCTTGTGAAGCACAACTTCACCTCATTTTGAAGAATTGCTCCCATAACATCGACATTCCACTTGGGGTCCAAACACAGCCTTTCGAAGTATGTATCAGCCACCGATTTGGCATTGACATGGCTAATCTTTTGCAGTCTGGGACACTTATGCTCTGGATAATAAGTTCTGACTTGCATCGTTGTCTCGCCCTTTATCCGAGCAGCATAAATCTGCCATTCGCACGTCTGATGCACACACACTTGGCTTGCACCTTCTTCGGATGGTTCATAATAAACTTGATTTCTCGACCCCATTTGATAGAGTGAGCCCTCACGGCAGCTTTGAACTCCATGTGGTCGGGAAAGGTCATTGACACTTCAAAGCGCGGGTCAGCTATATCCAATTTCTTATTGAATACGGGGAACTGAGGCACCTTATTCTTCGCCGGTGCTTCAGTTCTTGCTGCCTTGCTCCAAGTCACAACTCCGGGACTACAACCCTTGTCAGGAGGGGCTTGTTTCTGTGTTCCCCCCCCCCCCCCCCCATTCCACATCACAGTCAATGTTATTTCTGAAGTCTTCATCATCACTAACATCCCCTTCGGAATCTACGAATTCTTCACTATAATCTGTATCTGATCCTATGGATTGCTCGTCATCATTATCCCCGCTATCAACATCGTCCACAACATGGTACAAAGGATCGGGGAATTGTGGAAACTCTACCTCCTCACCCACTGAATTCCCCCCGAATTCTACTTCTTCCCCAGCCTGTTCACCTATGAAATCGACCCCCTCAACAACCTCCGGAAGGCTGCCCCCTAAATACTGACTACCAGAATTCGATCTAGTCTCCATAGAATCCTCATCATGCTCAACAAACAACCCTACCACCCTTTGTGCAGTAATAAATTGAACAATCAACATCACATCACTATCATTCTCGAGAGGATAGATGGTATCAGCTTCGTCTACCCCCGCTTCTACTACAGTAGTACCCTTTCACCCTTTTTAAACCCAACTCACCCCCCATTGCATTTATTTCCAGCATCGACAACTCATCCGGATCGCAGAAATCGAAGTGGTCCACTGTCATTTCTGGCCCACTGTAAATCCTCTTACCATGGTCATAGAATCGGCCACCATGATGCATTCGGACAGTAAATTTCTCACTTTGGGGACCTACCATGTGCAAAAAATCGAATATATGTCAATAAAAATACAACCCATAAACTAAACAATAAGTGGTCTAACATAAAAAGCATTCTTCACACACAACAAAGCCACTATACTGTTGTAAAAACAATAAAGAATGCTGCAAAGATTCTAAAACAGTAGAGTTATGTGCACTAAAACCAAAAGTTACAGCAACAGTATTCCCTATTAGGGGTGTGCAAAATTCGGTTATAACCGAAAAAACCGAAAAAAACCGACCGAAAAATGTCGGTCGGTTCGGTTATGTATATGTCGGTTCGGGTATCGATTATGACAAATTAAAAAATCGGTTATTTCGGTCGGTGTCGGTTTTGAAAAATTAAAAACCGAAAAAACCGAAACCGACCGAAAAATTAGGTCATATACAACCTAAACCCTAATTCACCCACTAGGTCGGTCAGTGTCGGTTTCGGTTTTGGTCGGTTTTCGATTATGTAGGTCAGAAAACATGTATTTTATTTATTTTTTTTCGGTTTCGGTTATGGCCGAAAAACCGACCGATTAAGTCGGTTCGGTTAGAGTTCGGCTGCAATAAAAGATTCGGTCGGTTCAGTTATTGGGTAGGACTGGTCGGTTAGCGGTCGGTTTTTAAAATTCGGTCGGTTCGGTTACCGAAACCGACCGACGCACACCCCTATTCCCTATTAAAAAATTATTCTCACATTCAACAAACAAACAAAAAAATGCAAGCCCCTAAAGCATCTCAATCAGAACAATCCATATAAATTCATAGCTAACCATACAACCCCACTGAAAATAAACAAGCACAAATAGAAATCCAACCTATATACTCCCATTATCGAGTGGGTATGTCACACCAGAGCATCAGAAATTCCTAAACCCTAACATCACAATGCAGCAAGTAAAACACTATGATTTCAAAAACTCATTTCAGGATTGGGTATGTCGCGCCGAAATCTCTTCAAAACAAGAACGATTTCGAGCAAAATTGGAAGAGGGCTTACCATAATCAGGTGCGATTCTACCCGTCGGAATATTGGCGGCGTCCTCCCGAGTGCGAAGCCTCCACACCATCCTTGATGAAAAACCTAAACTACTATCGAATCAAGAACGAAAATTTCCTTTCGAATTGAGATGACGAAGGTTTGGTTTTGTTGTGTAAGAACCCTAGTTTTTTTCTACGGCAGTATATCAATATTACTAAGCCTCAGTTCGCTAATTCAGGTGTTGGGGTGAAGAAAATGACGCAAATACCCCCTTTTTAGACACCCCTTGCGCGTCACCTGCGTAGTTGACCGGAGATGCTGCCAGAAAAAAGTTCATATGCTTACTTATAAAATCCGCAAAGATTATATGAGAATCTGTAATAAAAAATACAATTTGTAGTTAAGTGGAAAAAAGGTCAAAGGTTGTATGGTTATATGTAATTATCCCTTTTATTAATTGAGTAGGTCTTGCATGCACCCAATACACAATAGGGCTTATTGTGCACTTGCCTCAATTAACTCATGGATTTGAAAATTTCGCTCAATTCCAGTTTTGGACACATTTCGCATCCGTCTGTTGAAGATCCGCGCGACCCGCGGGTCGCGAAAATATAATTTTTTTTTTTTTTTTAAATCTGAGGTTACTTTTAAATATTTAAGAGCGTGTTTGTTTAACCAAATCTCCAGTGGCGCAGTGGATAATGCATGAGTCTTTGGAAGATCAGGGCTGGAGTTCGAATCCCCCTCCAACCTGCTTTTTTGTCCCTTTTTTTTTTTTTAAACATATCTTGGTTTATAAAATTAAAAATATAGTTGATTAATAGGTATGGGTTATGGCCTAGTGGTTATGTAGCAACCACAATAAGCGAAATATCAGGATTCAAAATCCATCTTTTACTTTTTAATTCCCAAATTTAATTTTATCAATTATCTTTACTTTTTTCTAATTTATATTTAGTGATTATTTTCTTTATATATTAATTTAAATATTTAACCTAAAAATATTATTTCTAATTTTAATGTTTATTTTTTCTAATGTTGTGGATTAGATATATTATAACTTGTTTAAAAAAATAGTTTTAATTACTTCTTTTGTTTCATTTTTGTTTTATTTTTTATTTATAAGTTGTACTGTTTAGGTGAACAAAACTAAATTTTAGTAACACAAATTATACTATGTCGATAATAATTCTATTAGTTAGCCAACATGGTATATACTATAAGCAAACATAAAATATATTGTAACCTGGAGAAATAATTATAGAGTAATATACAAAGAATAAATAGTTATACTGTAAATTATAATTTAACTACTAAATGAACATATACTTTTAAGCAAAATAATATATACTATAATGGAACAATAATTATACTGTAAGCTGAAAAAATAAATATACAGTAGTATACAACAAAAAAAGATTATACTGTAACTAATAAACTTATACTATCAGGCAACATAATATATACTATAAGCAAATAATTAATATACTATAACCTGGAAAAATCAACCTTTAATGTTAAAGGAAAGTCGCGTGAATTTCGCTAAAAACACGTGTCGACCTGTAAATTTTTTTGGTGAATTTTGCTTTAAATTTATTTCACAAATATTGTTGCAGAAAAGACGTGAGAGAAACCTGTGCCAACCGTCTCACCGATTCTCACGGCCACTACTTCTCTATTTCTCAGTTACAAACACGCAAAAGAGGAATCTCTCAACTGCAGGAAAATGTCAGAGGAAGACGAGGATGTGCAACAGATTGCAAACCCTAGAATTTAAACGAGTCTCCCGAACAGGTTTGCTACCAAAAATTGAATTGATGTTTTTCTTCATTAGATCACTCAATTTTGAAGTCGTTTCATGGAAAATCTATTGTCTATAAAGATTTACATTATCATTATTGGAAGATCAACTTTTGGAATTTACTTTCTTTTCCATAATTCCTCAAATCGTTAATTGGGAATTGGGAGGAGAAATGGTAGATGAATGTGAGTTAGCAAATAAGATTCAGTTCCTCACTTTTGGTGGTGCAGACTGATTTCGATGGCTTCAAATGGGCCACATCTTCAACCCATAACCGGCTACGATTCCATCTCTCAACCTTCGGATTAGCGAAAAAATGAAGTACTGATATGAGGACAAGTTGCCGTTCCTCGAAAAAAAATTCCCAGGGGTAAATTTTACTTTTCAGATTCTTCCAATTTTAACATTTTTTTACTCCACCGCTGAATCTTTAAGAATTTCTTTGCAAATTTTTCCCATTTTGTGTTAGATTATGCTTGATTTTATTCTCCTTTTTTTCATTTTTCCAATCTGATATATTTGGGTAGATGGCTTTGGTGTAGGGGGATATGAATTTGGTGTATAGAAATCTGGAGATTGGTCTTAATTCAATGTACCCGAGTTTTAGTTGGAAAGAGAAGGATGAAGATGCAGTTTCTCGCTGGTGTCAACCTCACCTTCCTGCCCTGCTTCGTCTCCATCTTCACAGTCTTCTTTTCTTCACGGTCTTCTTTAGATATGCGGATATTTCACTGATCTCTGCTTTTCGCGTTCTTTTTACAATTATCATCGTCAATTTCTTTTGCTTCTGGGTATTTTTAGTAAACTATGTTTGTTTTCTGTACTCCTCCTTTACTTTTTATCTGCTGGTAAATTTGATTAGGCACCCAGTCTTGACGCCGACCGAAATGGAGAGGCAGAAATTTAGCGAAATCTAGAAGTCATATGGATGGAGGTCCACTTTGAATCTGAAATTTCATTATTGGTAGCAAATTTTGATGTCTTTCTGAATTTCTTTTTTATTTATATGATGGAGAATTATTTTGCCAATGGAGAATTATTTTGCCAATGGAGAATTATTAGGGTAGATAGATTAAAAGGAAGATATGGGGAATCACCAAGGGGTAAGCTACCCTTCTATTTGAAACAATTTAAAATTTGGTTTACAAGTTTTTGTTTGTGTTTCTTGGATACAAATGGCCCTTTGACCAAGTTATGGAGAAGAAGAGCATGATCATACTACTATCTATCATTCGATGTGTATGATTTTTCTGTTTATACTCAAGTTGAGCTGTATAAATAGATATATGGGAAGCCAGGTCGACATTATCAACAAGCCCTAAAATTATAATATAGGATTAGTAGAGTACTTTGTTATGAGACCACCCCCCATGATTTTTAAATTTAATTTTATGAAAGAAGAACATCCTTAAAGAAAGTTTCAAAGTTAGATGACTACAGTTACAGATCACAAGTAATTGTGTATTTATGAGATTTTTTTCTGATGGTTGGAATACTACATCAGCACCTTTTCGTTTATGAACTTCAGTTGAAGTTAACTTTGTATTGTTGTTGGTTATTTTATTACATTAAATGGTGATTATGAATTTATGGTGTTGAGTTAAGTTATTAATTTCAGTTGTGTGTATTGAAATCTCCTCTGACTTTTGTCACTATTGTACATGATCATAAGTGCTTTTGTTTACAATCACTTTATTAGCCATTTGTTTTAGCAGAACAACCCCCCCTTTTTTTGTTTGATAGTGATAGGTAAATGTTTTGATTCTTATTGGTGTGTTTTCTAACTTCCATGATTACATTACAGGAAAAGTTAAAACGAAAATACACTACTGATAAGAAAAACATTGAATCTTTGTGTGTATTTTCTTCAAAATGTTTCTTTTCTAAAATAAGAGTTGTACCTTGATTCTACCTTCTTTTTTTCTTTTCTTTTCCTTTTCGTACCACAATTTTTGTAAGTAGTATTTTTGAAGGAAGGTCATATAACGAGAATGCTATTTACAGCAAATTATTTCAGAATTTGAATATTATATTTTTATTTTGAATGTTTTGGATAACAAATGTGTGGACAAATCACGCACTGTGAAGCAATGTTTTGAATATTTTGAATAACCAATGTGTCTACTATTACATCAGATCTTATAGTCTTTTATAACAATAATATTAGTTATATAATATATTATTAACTTATAAAAGAAATATTATCCCGTGCATCGCACGGGTGAACATCTAGTAATTATAAAGTAATATACAAGAAATAAATAGATATAAAAGATATACAATATTATACAACAAAAAAAGACATACTATTAGACAACATAATATATACTATATGCAAATAATTAATATACTATAACCTGAAAAAATAATTATAGAGTAACATACCAAAAATAAATGAATATAAAAGATATACAATATTATACAACAAAAAAAGACTTATACTATAACATAATATATAGTATAAGCAAATAATTAATATACTGTAACCATGAAAAATAATTATATAATTATAGAGTAACATACGTAGAATAAATAGATATAAAAAGAAAAGAGAAAATAGTAACACATGAGATTTAAACCGTTGCCTCAACGCCAACAGCAATGCACATTTTCCATCTTAACCATGTCCTCTTCCGTTAAAAAGAGATCACCTAATATATTCAATTAAAATGCAGCACAAAAAACAAAAAAAAAAAAAGGAAAAATATAACTGTTACATCATGGAGCACCGAACCCGCAACCTACTCCTTTACAAGCAAGCACTTAACCAATTCAGTTAGCTATTACACTAAAGACACAAGCGTAGCCTACTTTATATTAGCTATTTCATTGAAATTAAAAAATAAATAGCAAAGTGAGGCATGGGTAGGGGTGGTTCGGTACGGTATACCGTACCGAATTGCCCATACCGTTACCGTACCGAAATTTTCGGTACACCGAAAATCCATACCGTTACCGTACCGAAAATTTCGGTATACCGAAATTCGGCATACCGAAAATTCGGTATGATATCGGTAAATACCGATACCGTACCGAAAATTCGGTATACCGAATTTTGTATCGGTATCGGTATATACCGATCCATACCGTTGATTTTGGTATACCGAAATTTCGGTATACCGAAAATTTACGGTATCCCGTTAGGAATTTGGTATACCGAAATACCGAACTACCAAAATACCGAAAAAAATTCTGTATACCGATAAATACCGAACTTTTTTCGGTATTTCGGTATATACCGAAAATTTTAAATTATCATACCGTAAAAAATTCGGTATACCGATAAATACCGAACTTTTTTCGGTATTTCGGTATATACCGAAAATTTTAAATTATCATACCGTTACCGTAATTTTTCGATGCGGTATTTCGGTATTTTTCCCCACCCCTAGGCATGGGGATTCGAACTCGTGCTCTTCCAGCCTGCGCGCCTCTTCTGCCAGGGGGCTTACCACTGGAGCACCTTATCATTCATTCATCAAACGCGCCCTTAATATATATGTAGTATCTCTGCGCAGAAAAAAGAAAAAAAAAAAAAGGACGACCCGCCGGGTCGCGCGCGGGTCAAATAATTGAGTTGCACAATAGTTGTATTGTGTATTGAGTGCACACAAGTTTTTGCCTTATTAATTAAGATCACCTTTGGCATGATTTGGATTTATTAATTACTCCATTTGATAGAAAGAACACGCCCAAACCGCCTCCTCGTACTTTGTTGTAGCTACAAAATTCAAGTGCTGGGGTCGCAAACCTAAGAATAATAAAGTAAAATTAGCAGACAACCAGCATGCGGGTGGTTTAAATTTCAAGTCCAACCGACCGTTACTTTGTTGTTGCTCTCGTTCTCCTGCGCCGCCCAACGCCGCCGCCGGAGCTTCCCCGTTCCGCCAAATTGAAGGTTAGTCAGACGCTAGTTCGTACATTGTACTCTGTGAAGGGTTTGAATTTGTGTACTGTGTTGTCTGGTTTTGTAGACATATTAAAGTAAAATATTAATTGCTTGTTGTTTTTGCCCCTCCATCTTCGATGTGTGTATTACTACCAATGCGTAAGTTGGAAATTGAATAATTCCTGTCTATTGAAAATATCTGCGAGGTGCCCTAGGTCAAAATTCTCAATAAATTGTTAGCTTGATATCAATCATTTCTGCTGTCTACAGCAATTCAATCTTCTTCTCTGGCAGATATTAGATAGTGGACAAGCTGTGACACTGAGAGGCTCACTCGCTTTTTCGTACTGTTGTTCTTCATTCGTGAACGAATATAGCTGCCACGCTGGGGATGAGAATGCTGCCGTCCATCCGCGGGTAAGATTTCCTTGACAATATCAGCTCTTTCTCTCTCTTCTTTTTTGTTTTGTTGCTTGATCCAGACTGAAATATAAGTTATTGGTAGTAAGCTTGCTGATGGTGGTGTAACATAAATTGGGGTGCTGAAATGGGATTATTTTGATGGTATATTTCGTTATGAAACTTGTTATCTTGTACTGGAAACAAATTTGGTAGAAGTATTCCCACATCTCTTGATTCAATTCAAAATAGTACAAAAATTTGGATTAGATACATACACTATATTTCTGACTCCAGAGTTTTGCCAAATTTGAAACCGAAATGCTTATAATTTACTCCAGACTGAATTGGATCATATGGACATATTTTACCGGTATCGATACTTGAAAGCACATAAACCGATTTGATTGGTTGGGTTGGTCCAATCAAAACCAAATATCATGTGCGCTTTGATAAACTAGCCGAATAGTTTTAGGAAGATAGGAAAGGATCTATGCTTCAGAGAAAATTGTAGGTTTATGTTATGTGTTTTCAATTGAAATATATTAATTTTGTTGGTATTTTGATTGAGCAAGTTTCTGTTTACACCTGAGAGCTTCTGATTTGAGTGGTTTTTAAATTTACGTCATTGGTGGGAATTCAAGAGGAAGGTTGATTGTTTTTTCCCTTGTTCAAAACAGAATCCCAGTTGAATTGGGTCTCCGATGTCCGCAAAACGTAAATGGAATCGCAGCTGATCCACAACCCGATTGGAGTTTTGACAATTTAATTTCGGAGTTGGACTCAATAGACAGAAAGCTGAATATTAAATTAGAATTTCCTTCGACTTTTTCCAAAACACAACCTAGGTATGTCCTTGACTTCTCGTTTTGGTATTTGGCTCTGGTTTGATATCTTATGATCTACACTATCTTTACAGAGATGTAAGAGCTTCTAGGGACACTCGTTCTCGTGGACAGGGTTTCGTAATGCATGTTTCAGATGATGAAAGCAGCTGTATCGATAGTGATAGTGACGATGAGGCTGCTGATATGCCCATGATGTCTGGTACGAGATTTGCTTGTGATGAAGTATATTTGAGGTTTGTGCTTGACTACACTATCGTCTGTTATAGATATTATTTATGAAAAGAACCAATCACCTTGAGATTCTCATCTGAATTAGTTTATAAAGTCTTATATGATATGATATGAGAATACCATAATTGCAACATTTTCTTCATAATGAGTTTGTAGTATACAGATTTGTATGTATGTTCATTCTTGGTTAATTATGTGAAAAGTATTAAATTTAGTATTATCACTTCAAAATGGCTTGATGAAATGATCTGATTGCTAATTGGAACAACGACACCCTTTCTTCCCTTTTCCCTTTGCCCTTTTTCGTTTGGGGAAGCTTGTGTTAATGTTCGTGAAACTAAGAACTAAAGTGGAGCACATATTATCTTCTGGCAAAACATACACTGTGATGGGATCTTAAAACTGGCAAAGCTTTTGGCAGTATGGATCTTTTCAACCTTAGCTTGTACTTCAGTCATGTCCGATAAGATGAGTTCCTCATACCTTAGAAAGAAAATTTAGCAAACAAGATATGTTCCCTACACTGTAAGTCCAGAGAAAAGGGTGTAAGAAGTTGGAATCGTGCCGTTTTAGGCTTATGTACTTATAGTTGCTTAAGCTGTAGGTCCATACTTCTATATCATTTTCGTTTATCTTTTGAAATTGTTATTTCTTTTCCAACTTGATTTGAAACTTTGGCCTTAATAATTGTATGCCTCACTCCATGTCTGGTCCATTTTCTTCCTTATATGTGTTCATTTTTTGTTAACTACATTATAATAAATAAATAAATAAATTGGCAGTGATGATTCTGAAGATGAGATAACTCTTGGGGTACAACACAATCTCATGGAAAAAGTGGGATTAGGAGAATTGCATTTGTTGAGCTTACTCACGAATTCCAGCTTAGTGTATCGGTAAGTGGAAGTTCTTTTATATCCATTTCAGAAAGCAATGATGCTTAGCTCTAATTTGGTTGATGAATGAATAATATCGTGGCTTCAATAGCTTATTTGTTCTCTATCCTTTTTCTATATGCAATTATAATTCTTTCAATAAGAAATTGGACTCATGTTTAATGATGCAACCTAACGTTAGTCAAGTTCTTAATGCATGATCATTGGCGGTTTGATGGTTGAGCTTTTCATCTTCAAAATAGCTTCAAAGTTGGACCTGCAATGCAGTCTGTTGCATTTGCTCGACTGAACAAGAATCCAGTTCGGTCGAGCAAGTTGTCGAAGCTAGAAACGCGTTTTTACGCACCCATATCCGATTTTTCTCGCACTTGAATCTAGTTTATACACTCTTATAATACCCCAAGGCTCTATACATCAAGGGAACAAGTTATTATTCAGTTTTTATTCATTACGTAGTTTAGAGTTGTAATTAGTCAATAGAAGTCAGTTTTATTGACAACATCTGTTTTGCTTTGAGAACAGGAGGAAGTGAGATCCAAAATATCATCTTTGGAAACAGAGTTGGTCAACGAGAATGAGAGATTTGCCTCTTTGACAACTAGAATTGACAAATATAGAGAATTACAACAGGAGAGGGAGAGAAATTTTGATTTGCAGTATCGACGCACGATGTAAGATCTTCAGTTCTTGGTTTCTATATCTTATGTATTTTTGTGTCACTAATGCTGTTATAAAGATTCATATGATCTTGTTCCTTCACACATGGTTGATTTTCTACTCGAGATATCCATTAAGAGGGTGTTTGGCTAAGCTTATAAGCTCCTCAATACATCTTATAAGATGTTTGAGAGCTTATAAGCTCTTGAAATGTGTTTGGCAAAATAAGATGCTAAACAACTTATAAGATGTAAAAATAAGCTCCTAGAGCTTATAAACTCCTAAAAAATGTTCCTCAAGTCCATCTTAAGTTTTAAGATTTTAATAGTTACACTCAAATTTCACTTACTACACACATACTCATACTCTACGCGCTGCACTCATTTCACACACTACATGCATTTCACACGCACTACACACACACTACACACACACTACACACACTACACGCACTAATCAAAATGTATGTGATAGTGACTTTCAAATTTGTTCCCAATTCATAGCTATATCACTCCATTCAATCAAGCTTATAAACTCTTTTATCCAAAAACTCTATGAACTTATAAGTTCTTGAGAAATTACATCTTATAAGCTCTTGAAACAACTTATAAGATGTTTGAAATAAGCTTAGCCAATCACCCTCTAAGTTTGATGCTGAAACTTTGAGGTTGAAATATCATTGATATTTCTTGCAATAGTTCTTGATACCTTTCTTGTACTTGTTCCAGTTATCTTTTCCACTTATAGCATAGCTTAGAAAGCAGTACTTAGCAAGTGGTGCAGCCCCCCACCCAAGCAATTCTGTCATGGTTGATCTGAGGGAGTATATATCTAACATCTGTCGATTACTTTTTCAGCGCAGAAGCACTGGATAATCACCTGACAGCGGTACAGAGAGATCACGAGCACATTTCCCAACTAGAAGAAAGAAGAATAAAAGATGATGCGGCTCGTGAGGAGGCTAAAAGAAAGGAAAAAGCAATGCAGGAAGAGAAATTGCGTCAAGAAAGGATCAAAGCAGAAGAAGAGGTTCTCTCATACATCTCAATTGATTCAAGTTTTTTGTTTTACCACATGAGGGCATAATGTGCTTCTGAATGTTTGATGCCATTGATATCTTGTCTTTCATCTATTTGTCATTCCAATGACTTCTCCGGCAATAAACGGATGTATTGCATGATAATGCAGGTCAGACTAAAAGCTGAAATGGCCGAGAGAGCTAAAACAGCAGCAATAGAAGCTGAGAAGAAAGCTGCTGAAGAAGCTGCTTCTAGACTTGCTTCTGAAACCTTAAATGCTGCTCATAAAGCGGTGGAAGATTCCAACAAAGCTGTCGGGGTGTCGAGTTCTTCACTTGATGGTAAGAAAGATTGGGTTTCTGTGTACCTCTCTGCAAATAGGAACTATGTCACTTGCTGAATTTATTCATCTTATATTGGCATCTTTATGGGCAGAAAGAAACATTAAAGCTTCGAAAAATGCTCTTGAATTGGAAAAAAGAAGGCGGCAAATTTACGAAAAATTCTCTGCAGAAAGCAAGGCTCTGAAAGAGAGTGCTAATCAGGTAAATCATTATGAAGACTCTTCAACGTACAACATCCCATTTTAATGATCAGATTGACATTATTAAGAGAGTGTTTGGCTAAGCTTATTTTAAACATCTTATAAATTCCAACATCTTATAAGTTGTTTCAAGAGTATAATATGTAATTTCCCAAGAGCTTATAATAAGTTAATAAAGTGTTTGGATAAAATAGCTTGCAAGCTTGCCATTGAATAGAATGATTTAGCATGAATTTGAGGGACTAACTTGAATACTACTATCAAACACACATTTTGACTAGTGTTGGAACTGTGTGTGGTCTGTGAAAAGCGTGGTGTGCGTGTGAAGTGTGTTTAGTGTGTGAATTGTGTGTAATGTCTGTATGTGTGTGTAACTTGGAAAATTTGAATGTAATTATTAAGATCTTAATAAATAAGGTGGACTAGAGGAACTCATTTATTTTGGAGCTTATAAGCTCTAAGAACTTATTTTTACATCTTATAAGTTGTTTAATATCTTATTTTGCAAACACATTTGAGGAGCTTATAAGCTTAGCCAAACACCTCTAATTGTATCATTCGGAAACAGTAAAAGCATAGGGGGCTGTAGATACTTTGTACTGATTATTATTTGAATTTTCAAGGACTTATTCAACTTTTTCCTAGAATTATTACCGGATTGTTATTGACTCATTATTCATGAGATGAATATGCTTTCTCCTTTCCAAAAATCATTGCTGAATTGTTCTCTGCAGGATTATCGGCGGCATGAAAAGAATTTTTCCAGACAAATTAGAACAATCACAGCATCCGTAAACAATGTTATGTAAGTTTGGTGTCCATACTCACCATTTGCAGACATATACTGCTGTACCACCTCTTTATATTCCTATCCAAGACTTCATACATGTATATATGTGTTTATTATTATATATTTATTTTTGATGCAGTACAAAGGCAGAGGAATTAGTTTCGCTTATTAATAGTCCACAATGTCCGCAGTCCATCAGTATCCTATTATTTGCTGAAAAGGTTTTGTGACATACTTCTCTGGGAATGTATCATGTGTACTTCTTGTCTGTTTCGTCTCCTTAAAAACTATTATTTGTATTTAATGTTTTATAGGTGCGTGAACTTTATCATGCGCTTAAGAAGCTGGTTCTGATGTCCTTATGTGTGCCTTATGATTGTAGATTGTCTCCAACGCCACAAACCAAAGGAGCTCAGATGTTATTTTTGCTATTGCTCGTGTCATTGTTCTTGTGGCATCTAAGGTAACACTCTGAGCAATCGCAAATTTTCATTATTTTATGTTTATTAGTTGGTGTGTGGGGTAAAAATTTAACATTCCGCAATGAAAGTAGTCAATAAATCAGCTTTTGGCTCAAATCAACTTAATTTTAAGCAGAAGCTGCCATTTCCAAACACTCTTTTCAGTTTATTTAAGCTAAAAGCCTACCTAAAAGCATTTACGTTAAGCATTTGTAAACACCCCCGTAGCATTTAGTTGAGAGTACAAATTTGCATGGATTGATATGATTGCAGATCTATCTATCAAACTTTTTTTGTTGTCGACTTCTGCTATCGTTTTTTTTTTTTATTCTTGTATTGATAGCAGATCCCAGTGGCTATGGACATTCTAATCGCTGAGTTGAACAGAGTTTGTATCTACACAGTTCCAAAGCACATAAGTTACTCACAGGTGATTTCTCTATCTTAGGAAATGCAAGGTAGAATTCTTCAAAGGCAATGTCTGTTTCATTTCTTTTCTTCACCATGTTCTGCAGAACCGTTAAATTGCATGAATGGGCTCTTTTTGTGTTTATTTAAAATTTTGTGCCTTCTATTCGTTATAATTTATGAAGTTTTCATATTAATATTAAAACGACTTCACTCATTCAGGAAGCATTCAAAACAAAAGATGCTTACGCAAAAGCTATTGGATTTACAGAAGAGGATGGAAAAATCGAGAGCATTGATGACTACATACAAAGATTGAGCTGTTATATGACACTATACGGAGCTCTTGTGCAGGTCCGCTGCTTGCACTCATCTATACGGTCTCGTAATCTGCCTTGTGCCTAGTTTAACGAATTGATTTCCATGGCAGACTGAAGTTGGCAACGTTAAGAACCCGCATGGAATTACAGAAGCTTGGGCATGGCTTGCTAGATTTCTGAATGCTCTCCCTGCAAATCTGTACACCGCAGCTGCACTGGATTCGTTTCTTGAAGTAAGTTAATTTAGTAAATGGTAGCCGGTGATTTACAAAATTTGAAGGTGATTCACCTATGAATAATGCAAACTGATTTTGGTGCCCAGATGGCTGGACATGCACTATATCGAAGATACAGGAATCAGTTTGAGAAGTTAATTAGAATAATTGCTGGTGATTTTCTCAACACGTTGAAAGAGGGAGGGTCTGAATCACGGGCTGCCAAGCTAAGCAGGGTGAAGACATCGATTCAAAATTATATTGAGTCGAAACAGTACATGAAACAACCAGAGGGATTGCAACTAAGAGAGCATCTAGGTTCAAGTGATTTCTTTTGATGCTTCGTTGTCTCAAATTTATTTGTAACACCCCGAAAACTTTTACGGATTATTATTATTTAATTAATTAGCTCAACATACATCATAAATTTCATATTTGTAAAATCAATTATTTGGGTGTAGATTGATCCCTAATTATAATTCATTCTTTGTAGATTAATCTTGACCAGATATTTTGGGATATCAAACAGATATCTCTTAGATGATTACCGATAATAAGTACTTATCTTCATTCTTGGTTGATTAATCTTGACCAGATATTTTGGGATATCAAATAGATATCTCTTAGATGATTACCGATAATAAGTACTTATCTTACGGAAATTTTGATTAATACCCAGTATAAAAATACCCTGATAGAAGACTGCAGAAAAAAATTATATCCGCTCATTTCCTTTCCAAATAGTCGCCATCCACTTTTGTTCATGTGATCATTTCACCTTCTTCCTAAATTCTCCAGCATCAGTTGCTACAGATTCTTTTCTTTACTTTTATTAGCTGTAAATTAGCCATAGATTGTTATCAATCAAATAATGTATATATGTAGTCAAATCATTTCTATAACTAGATTAGGCAAGCTATTGTAAGTGTATAAATACCTTGTTGTATAATGACAAAATCAAGACATTATCTTACAACTTTCTTAGTACCCCTAAATAAGGGTGTTTTAATTAATTAACCACGTGTGGTATGTTTGGGTATGTATGTGCGTGGGTTGTACGCATGGATGCTGGGGTAGAGACTGTTAGGCCGAACGATGTTGCATTGTTCGACTTATTGCGGTCAAACACGGTAGAAATCGTTCGGCCAGCAGCAACCGAACTATGTTGCATCGTTCGGCCTGTTGCGACTGAACACCGAAGAAATCGTTCGGCCAACAGTAATCGAAAGATGTTGCATCGTTCGGCCTGTTGCGGTCGAACATTGTTGAGGCTGTTCGGCCAATAACAGTCGAACTATGTGCTTTGTTTGGTCCGTCGCGGTCGAACACTGTAGTGGCAGTTTGATCGGTAGCAGTCGAACCATGATGTTATTTATGGTCAAGATTACAGTGACTAGGCCTTTTGCACACGAAATCAATTTATTCAACTGTTAAGATGGGAATTTCCTTCAAGGTTTGCTTTAATTAAATATGGTGTTTGTTATGTTTAATATGATGTTATGGTGATTTTATCATATGGATTCAAATGATCCGTTTATGTAAATGGCCTAAGGACATAATGGTGATATGATGTTATGATAATATATGATATGATGATATTATATGGAGATAGTTATCATATTTGTAATTATTTAATTTTGACAAACTAAGCCCTACGAGATGGATGTAGCTCATCCCCTTTATAAAAACCTTCCTTTCAGGTGGTTGATGAAGTTGCTTGTGAAGCCAAGAGATGGATGTAATGACATATAAATAGGTAAATACATATTTGTGAAGATTTAAGCTCAAATAATCATTTGGAGTTATTAAGCTTCACTTAAAAGAAGTTTAATATGATATAACACAATCAAATGATCATTGGAAGTCATCTAAATCAGGTTCAACATAAAAGAAGGTTTCATGCAGTGTTCGGCCTATTACTAGCCGAATTCCGGATCAATCCTCGAACCAGTTCTAGCCGAATTGGGTTAGTGTTGTTCGGTCCAATAACGGTTATTAGTGGCCGAATTATGCAGATAACCGTTTCTGTTTCTGTTAAGCTGTTTTGGAAGTATTTGACGGTTGCCTAGGGTCTTGATTGGTTAGTTGGATGGCGGTTACTTGGTATAAGTGGAAAACCGTGAATGCAGCAGCTCATAACACAGAATTGACATAGGGAGAAGGAATGAGAGAGTGAGATTCAAAAGAGAAGAAAGTGCATTGTATTTTGGGTGTGTTCTTTTCTGGTTTTGATCTTGTTTAAAGCCTCTTGTAATTGTTCTTCTTGGAATCAATAAAGGTGTGAGAGTTTGGTGCCGTGGATGTAGGATTCTCATTGAATCTGAACCACGTAATTCTTCTTGTTCTTTACAATTCATTTAGTTTGATTTCTTATCATCATTATTGAGTGTGTGTGTTTCTTGAGTAGTTAGGGTGTTCTTGTGAGTGTTTCTTATCCAAATTCCAACAAGTGGCGCCGTCTGTGGGAAAGCCATGACTACAGCTCGATTTGATGTGGAGAAATTCAACGGGAATTCAGATTTTGGATTGTGGAAAGTCAAGATGAAGGCACTCTTAGTGCAGCAGGGCCTTGCAGTTGCTCTAAAGGGAGAAGATGATCTTCCTATTGCAATGAAACCTGAAGAGAAGCAATCAGTGCTGGAAAGAGCTCACAGCACTATCATCTTAAGCCTTGGAGATAAGGCCTTAAGGGAAGTATCCAAAGAAACTACTGCAAAAGGTGTTTGGGAGAAATTGGATCAAGTTTACATGGTGAAATCTGTAGCAAACAGACTTTACATGAAGCAGAAGTTGTTTGCTTACAAGATGTTTGAAGAAAAGTCTATCACAGACCAGATAGATGAATTCAAGAAAATCCTGGATGATTTGGAAAACATTGAAGTCAATATGGAAGATGAAGACAAGGCCCTGATCCTATTGAGTTCTTTGCCCAAGTCATATGAAAATCTGAAGGATGCTCTCCTATTTGGGAGTAAAACTAGACTTACTCTGCTGGAAGTAGAAGGAGCTCTACGATCCAAAGAGCTGCAAAAGGGAGTTGATAATCATCAAAGTGAAAGGCAAGCTGAAGGATTGATTATCAAGAAGGCTTTTCACAAGAAACAAGCAAATCAAAAGAACCAGCAGAATTGGAAGAAAGGGGCTCAATCTCAGGAAACTGACAAGGAAACCAGAAAGTGTTTCAAGTGTCATAATGTGGGACACCTGGCAAAAGATTGCCCCACCAAGGCAAAGAATCAACCCAAGAAACCTCAGAATCAACATCAGAAGCATCAACCGGCCAAACCTACTGCAGACATGACTGAAGCCAAAGGTGATACAGACTATGCTGAGGTATTGACTATCTCCTCAAACCCTGTATCCACTGAATGGGTGTTAGATTCAGGATGTTCTTTTCACATCTGTCCTATAAAAGAGTGGTTCAAAACTATGAAATATATAGATGGAGGATCTGTGCTATTAGGAAATGATGTTGAATGCAGGGTGAAAGGAATTGGATCTGTTATGATCAAGATGTTTGATGGAGCTGTTAGAATCTTGGAACATGTGAGGTTTGTACCTCAACTTAAGAGGAATCTTATATCCCTTGGTATGCTGGATTCATTAGGGTATAAGTTTCAATCTGAAGGTGGAGTCCTAACAGTGTCAAAGGGGTCTTTGGAGGTGATCAAAGCTGTGAAAAGGAATGAACTGTACTTCCTTCAGAAAATACAGTCCTGGGAGAAGTTTCCATGGCTAAAGAAAGAGATAACACTCTACTTTGGCATAAAAGACTAGCTCACATAAGTGAAAAGGGCCTGGAAGAGCTGAGTAAGCAGAATCTACTGTGTGGGGACAAAATCACTCACATGGACTTATGTGAGTCATGTGTATATGGAAAAGCAAAGAGACTGAAGTTTAACAAATCTGAGCACACAACAAATGACAAGCTGGACTACATACATGCAGATCTCTGGGGGCCATCCAAGGTGCAAACACTCAGTGGAGGAAGATATTTTCTGTCCATCATTGATGACTACTCAAGGAAAGTCTGGGTGTACATTCTGAAAACCAAAAGTGATACTCTACAGAAGTTTAAAGACTGGGTCATTGAGGTGGAAAATCAAACAGGGAAACAAATGAAACACCTCAGAACAGACAATGGTCTAGAGTTTGTTTCTGAAGAGTTTAATGAGTTTTGCAGGGGAAAGGGTATCAAGAGACATAAAACTGTTGCAGGTACTCCACAGCAAAATGGGTTGGTGGAAAGGATGAACAGGACTCTCCTAGAAAGAGTAAGGTGTATGATGATCAGTGCTGGAGTAAGCAAAAGCTTCTGGGGGGAAGCTGTCACAACTGCTGCTTTTCTAATAAACAGATCCCCCTCCACTGCTCTGTCATTCAAAACTCCAGAAGAAATGTGGAGTGGGAAACCAGCTAGTTATTCAGAGTTGAAGGTGTTTGGCTGCTTAGCCTATGCACACACAAAACAAGACAAATTAGAGCCAAGAGCTCTAAAGTGTATCTTCTTGGGATATCCCCAAGGTGTGAAAGGGTTTAAACTATGGTGTATTGAACCAGGGAATCAGAAGTGCTTGATCAGTAGAGATGTCATATTTGAAGAATCAAAGATGCCACTTCTGAAGGAGAACAACAGAGGGACTAACAACTCAAACTCCTATCAAGATCAGCTTGAGGTGGAGCTTGATAGTACAAAACCACAATTGGAGCCTGATGTAAATACAGAAGCTGACACTCTAGAGGATGAAGAAGTGGATACAATAAGATCATACCAGCTAGTGAGAGATAGACAGAGAAGGCAAATTCATGCACCTCAGAGATATGGGCAAGCTGATATAGTGTCTTATGCTTTGTATACTGCTCTAGAAGTTGAAAGCTCTGAACCAGAATCATATCAAGAAGCAATGAGGAGCTCTGAAAGTGATAAGTGGACAGTGGCTATACAAGAAGAGCTGTTATCCTTGGATAAGAACTCCACCTGGAAAGTAGTGGATAAACCTAAATCACAGAAACTTGTGGGGTGTAAATGGATCTTTAAGAAGAAGATAGAGTCCTCAAAACCAACCAAGCTCAGATACAAGGCCAGATTAGTTGCAAAAGGATTCACTCAGAAAGAAGGGACAGATTACACTGAGATTTTCTCACCTGTTGTAAAACACTGCTCCATAAGAATCTTACTTGCTTTGGTAGCTCAGTATAACCTTTATCTACATCAGATGGATGTGACTACAGCCTTTCTTCATGGAAAGCTTGAAGAAGAAATCTATATGAAAATTCCAGAAGGAGTTCATGTCCCAGAACCAGACAAGAAAGCCTGTCTACTGAAGAAGTCCTTATATGGGCTCAAACAGAGTCCTAGACAATGGTACATGAGGTTTGATGAGTTCATGTTGAGGATTGGTTTCAAGAGAAGCAAGTATGATAGTTGTGTATATCTCAAGACCAACTCTCAGTCATCAAGGATATTTTTACTTCTTTATGTGGATGACATGTTGATTGCTTGTGAAACTCAAGCAGGTATAAGTGAAGTAAAGGAGCTACTGAAG
Organism: Ajuga chamaepitys; assembly: GCA_958295605.1. Taxonomy (NCBI): domain Eukaryota; kingdom Viridiplantae; phylum Streptophyta; class Magnoliopsida; order Lamiales; family Lamiaceae; genus Ajuga; species Ajuga chamaepitys. Next base: position 51,118,312 of record OY282508.1, on the reverse strand, counting down.
ACTGAATTTGAAATGAAGGACCTTGGAGAGGCAAGGAAAATCCTTGGAATGACTATTCTGAGGAACAGGAGTAGAAATGAAGTATTCCTATCTCAACAGGATTACTTAGTGAAAGTCTTGGAAAGGTATAATATGCATCAAAGTAAGATTGTTTCTACACCTCTGGGACAGCATATCAGATTGTCTCTTGAGCAATGCCCTAAATCAAATCAGGAAGAAGGATATATGAGAAGAGTTCCATATGCAAGTGCAGTGGGCAGTGTGATGTATACTATGGTTTGTTGCAGACCAGACTTGGCTCATTCCATGAGCATAGTAAGCAGATATATGGGGAATCCAGGAGCACAACACTGGGAGGCTATGAAGTGGGTATTGAGGTATATTAGAGGAACAGCTGACATGGGTTTGAAGTTTCAGAAGCAAGACAGCTTGGAAAATGCATTGACAGGATATGTTGATGCTGATTATGCAGCTAATATTGATACAAGGAAGTCTATTACTGGGTATGTTTTTACCTTGTTTGGGACAGCTATCAGTTGGAAGGCATACCACCAGTCAGTAGTAGCTCTGTCAACTACTGAGTCAGAATATGTGGCACTAACTGAGTCAATCAAAGAAGCAGTATGGTTAAAGGGAATTGTGAAAGAATTTGGTGTGATCCAGCATCAAGTGACTATCTGTTGTGATAGTCAAAGTGCAATACATTTAGCCAAGCATCAGAGTCATCATGAGAAGACAAAGCATATTGATGTCAGATTACATTATGTAAGAGACTTGGTGAGCAAAGGGTTGATACATGTAAAAAAGATATCCACTGATGTAAATCCTGCAGATTGTTTCACCAAATCTCTTCCAGCAGCAAAGTTTCAGTTATGCTTGGATCTTATCAATATGAGAAGGTATGCTAAGGAGCAAGATCAGAGAAAGGTTACTGGGGAAAGTCAGTAACAGGTTTAGAATGATGGTTTTGAGCTTAAGGTGGAGAATTGTGAAGATTTAAGCTCAAATAATCATTTGGAGTTATTAAGCTTCACTTAAAAGAAGTTTAATATGATATAACACAATCAAATGATCATTGGAAGTCATCTAAATCAGGTTCAACATAAAAGAAGGTTTCATGCAGTGTTCGGCCTATTACTAGCCGAATTCCGGATCAATCCTCGAACCAGTTCTAGCCGAATTGGGTTAGTGTTGTTCGGTCCAATAACGGTTATTAGTGGCCGAATTATGCAGATAACCGTTTCTGTTTCTGTTAAGCTGTTTTGGAAGTATTTGACGGTTGCCTAGGGTCTTGATTGGTTAGTTGGATGGCGGTTACTTGGTATAAGTGGAAAACCGTGAATGCAGCAGCTCATAACACAGAATTGACATAGGGAGAAGGAATGAGAGAGTGAGATTCAAAAGAGAAGAAAGTGCATTGTATTTTGGGTGTGTTCTTTTCTGGTTTTGATCTTGTTTAAAGCCTCTTGTAATTGTTCTTCTTGGAATCAATAAAGGTGTGAGAGTTTGGTGCCGTGGATGTAGGATTCTCATTGAATCTGAACCACGTAATTCTTCTTGTTCTTTACAATTCATTTAGTTTGATTTCTTATCATCATTATTGAGTGTGTGTGTTTCTTGAGTAGTTAGGGTGTTCTTGTGAGTGTTTCTTATCCAAATTCCAACAATATTTATTGTGATACCCACATGATTTCTATTTGAGGCATTGAGTTAAATTAATACATTATAAGTTTAATTTTCATGTTTCTTCAAATGTATTTATTAGAGGTCGTTTTTTATGAAACGTTATTTGGTAAACTATAACAAAGGTGTTTATTAAAATTGTTTTAATTCATATCTAGTTTAGCAGCCTAAATTTTAGAGTTAGCATGACTTTCTAAAGGTTAGGAATATATATTACTTGTCTGAAGCGTTTTATTTCTTCCAAACTTGATCAACTAATTTTCTAAAGAAAAACGATTTCATTGTATTTCAATGTTTTATTTATAATTTATGTTAACTCTTAAAGTAAATTAGTTAATTTGCTTCCGCATATTTATAAAAGTATTGTTCATAATAATTTTGAAAAGTTTTGAAATAATATGACTTTATCTTTTGAAGCATATGAATAGTTATATTTTTATTAAAATTATAACAACCATAGTTTTAAATTATGTGAATGTTTTTCTAACAGTAAATGTTTTTATTATTCCCTTTTTAAAAGTAAAATTTTATTGATGTAAAGAAAAAAAAATTCTATAAAAATTTGGGTTGTTACAGGAAGATTCATAGTCGAGGTAACGCACTTGCAGCATGTTATGCATGCATGTTATGCATTGATTAGTGATGATATATGTTTTTCACACTCTGCGATGATTTAAATTTGCAAGTTTTGTTCGAGCTGGTGTAGCATTTTCTGTGTTGCAGACACAGACAACATTTGGTCATTGAGTAATCAAGTGTTAATTGACCTGGAATTAAGTGGACTAAAAAATCTACATTCTGAATAGTTTAATATAGTGTATTTAAAGTTGAATTGCTGAGAAATTAATGCACAAATTTGACGGACGTTTCATGTCTGGGAGAGAGTAATATAAACTAAACTGAACCTGAACCTATACTGTGTTACATTTTCATATGCAGGATGTGCAATGATAAGTTAACAGTCATCGTTAACATAATCCATATATTGTAGGAACTAAAGGTTTATTAATTTATAAAAATTGTAATATTTTTATGACCTCTCCGAAAAAATACTGTCTTATGTAATAAATTGGTATCACAAGATCCACGGGATGTGGAGGAATTAATTGACGACGATGGCACAAAATCTTTCGTTTTGGACCAATGTGGCTTTCATTCAGTCGCCATTCCTACTCGGTCGCCTCAGTTAGTATATTAATAATAATTATATGTGAAATGTACTTAAAATAAATTTTATCATAATTTTATTATAATTCTAATTATTTCGTAAAATTATTATAATTTTAGTTATTCTCAACTTTTTTAAGGATAACTAGCAATGTTAGTTTACCAATTTATTCTATTAATAATTACTTATTACATCTCTTATAATTATTAATATGTATATTTTATTATTACCACTCTACTACTACTCCACATACCTCCCCTCCCCTCCCCTCCCCTCCCCTCCCTTCCCTTCCCTCTCCACACTAAATAATGGCTCCAGTCTCAGCCCCACCCCTCGCACCCACCTCCCTACTCCCACCCCACCTCCACCCACCCCCAAGTCAGAAAAGAAAATTTATTTTACTGTCTCATTCCCTATTCCAGCTCCACCCACGGCCCCCACTCCACTCCACCATCCCAAGCCAATTTGTTTTTTCTCTTTCTACTACTTCCACCTTGCACCAGCCCACCTCCCATACCCCCCTTCCCCCACCCCCAAGTCTAAGGAAAAAATATTCTTTTTACTGTCTCATTCCCTGCTCCTGTCCCACCCCTCACTCTCAAGCCAGAAAAAAAATTCACTACTTTCATTTCCTACACCAGCCCCATCCCAGCCCCCCAACCCCCACCCACAAGCCAATTCTTTTTTTGTTTTTACTACTTTCCCTGCCCCTGCACCAGCCCCACCCCCATCCCCAACAACCCTCCCCAACCCCCACCCCTACCTCGTCCCCAAGCGCACCCCCCTCCCCCCCCCAAAAAAAAAAAACTACGCTTTCATTCCATGACATCCCAGGCCCCACCCCCAAGCCTCTTTTTTTTATGTTCTTATTTCCTGGCCTCCAGCCCCACATAATCTGTGGCACATGTGGTAGATCTATGTCACATGTGGCAGATCCGTAGCAATTGTGACACAACAGTAACAAATTATAGAATTACACAAATTTGTGTCAAATGACAATTCGTGGAAGTGTGTCGTGTCACAAATTTGCACAAACACGATTCGTGGAACATGTGGCAGATCCGTGACACGTGTGGTAGATCCGTGGCAATAGTGACACGACTGTAAGAAAGGGTAAAATTATACAAATTCGTGGCAAGTGTGTATCGTGTCAAATGACGATTCATAGCAAGTGTGTCGTGGTACAATTCACAAATGTATTAGAATTCGTGATAAGTGGGTGTCGTGGCACATATGGCAGATCCGTGGCAATAGTGACACAATCATAAGAAAGGGTAAAATTATACAAATCCGTGGCAAATGTGTATCGTGTCGAATGACGGTTCGTGGTAAATGTGACGTGGCACAATTCGCAACAAGTGTGTGTTGCAACACGATTCGTGACAAGTGTATATCGTATCAAACGAGAATTTATTGTTATTATGTGTGGTGACATGATTTTTGTGACAAGTGTTTGTCGTAAAGTGTGGTTTTTAAAAAAAGGAAAAAGAAAATCACAAAAGGACAATAGGAAAAAAAAAATGGCTTGGGGGAGGGGGTGGGGTGGGGTAGGGGTGCGGGGTGGGGTGGGGTGATTTGGGGAGCGGGGGGGACGATGGGGAAGAGGGGTTGGGATTGTAATTTGAGGGTGGATAAAGGAGATTGATTGGATAAGGGATATGAATTGTATAAGGGATTTACTTTGTTGGTTTTCAAAAAGGATAAGGAGAGGCTAAAATTAGGCCAAAAATCATTTTTTGTCTCGTAAGAATTTATTTTTTCGATTTAGTCCTGTAAGTGTTAAAATTGCTCAATTTAAGGACAATTTTCGCTGGAAAGCACTAAATTTGCCGGAAATATTTACGTTCAAAGACCCTAATATTTGGGGGAATCCGAAGATGTTAAGTGACGTGGCATAAAATAATTTAGTTGAGTTTTTTTCTGTCAAATTTTAATTCAAAATAAAAATATAATCATGTTATTAGAGAAAAACAAACTGATTTTTAATTTGCAATTGACAAAAGTCTATAATGTAAAAGAATATTAAACTAAAATTCATTGAACTTATAAAAAATAAGAAAAATAAAAAAATAAAAAAAAAACCAATTGTGTATTTTCACATCCAACAACGACAAACCTTAACACCAAAAATCCCAAATTTCTTAGAAGCACCCACGACCCAAAAAATTTCCGATTTCAAACCCCATATTTTGGAGTTATCAATGGCAAGGATAGGGAGTTGCTTCGCGATGGTTTGTGTACGGACGAAAGGGGCTGTCGACTGGGCCCTTCCCAACTACGGTGAGTTTCGTCCAAAATACAGGTTGTTTTTCTCTAACGACATGGATAATACTACCTCCGTCCCAGCTTAACCTGTCTACTTGCCATTTTGGTTTGTCCCATCTTAACCTGTCAGCCCCATAAATGATAAATTTCTCTCACAATCTCCACCCTCAAAATCTCCATTCTCAATCTCCACCTTTAAAAAAGTCAAAGATTTCACAAAATCTGTTTTTTCTTAAGCTCCGTGCCCGGTCAACCTAGGCAGGTTAAGCCGGGACGGAGGGAGTAATTCTTATTTTGCACTAAAATTTTGACAGGAAAAAAGTCTAACTCAACTATTTATGTCATGTTAGTTAGTATCGTCGGATTCTCCAAATATTAGGGTCACGTGAGTTGCACATGACTCTTTCCGGCCAATTCAGTGTTTTTGGACAAAAAATGTCCTTAAATTGAACAATTTTAACACTTACAGGACTAAATTAAAAAAGCAAATACTTACGGGATTAAAATAAAAAAAGCAAATACCTATGGAACCAAAGATGATTTTTGGCCCTAAAATTATACTATTTTTACGAGGTGGTTAGAATTATACTAAAAATTGTATAAAAAATTATTTTAAAATTTTCCCATACTTTTATATTATTAAATATATTATTTTCATTTCTACTATAATTATATATTCACATATGGACGAAACAGCGTTAAATGTTTTAACAACAAATAAGTCATATATACATCAAATTCATAATATTAGCATTGATGGTTACAATCATATATGAGTATAATATATAATCCCTTAAAAGAGAGTGTCTTTATGTCGTTTTGATTATATATTTATTTTTAGTATAAATATATAACAAGACTAATTTAACTTAATTCAAAATTTAGGTTATCAAACGTAACATTTAACCATGGTTATCACGTGTCTTATAAAATCATTTAATCTCTATAACGGAATAGAAGCATAAAAATATTACAATATTTATTATCTTTTACAAAGAGAATAATACATATTTTATTTTTTTTCAAAAAAAAAATTTACTTCTTTATTTTACATAAAAATATTTTAAATGACAATATATTCAAATTAATATAATAAGAACTAATTTATATTTAGAAATAGTATGTTATTTATATACATAACCAATATGGATGTTAAATTGAAGATAATTTGATATAATGTTCATAAAAAATGAAAAGATTATAGGCCTTCCAAATATTGGGTGAGAAACTAAAAAAAAATATAAACACAAAATTATCTGATTGGATGTTGCTTTAGCAGTTGAATGCGCATTTGTAGAATGAGAGATGATTTTTTCTTTTAATGTTGAATTGACTATATTCATACGAATAGGCAGATTCGGGAGAATTCCTCCTTCTGCTCCTTAGCATACATGTATTAGCAGTCGTTTTCAGCAAACGTTCCCCTCCCAAGGACTTGTTCTTACGCGTTACTCACCTGTTTGTCACTGGAAACACCACTTCACGTCTGACTTGCATGTGTTAAGCATGCCGCCAACGTTCATCCTGAGCCGGGATCCAACTCTCCATGAGATTCATAGTTGCATTACATATAGCTTCCTTGTTCATAGACAAAGCGGATTCAGAAGACACATGTCCACAAACTGTTTTACTTCTATATCAAGTGGGATATTTAATACACATCTATATAAGTGTGTGTGTGTGTGTGTGTTGTGTGGTTAAAAATACACCAAGAACATTAAGCAATAAATAATCAAGTCGAACAAACCAAATTACTCCAGTTCAATTTAAGCAGAAATCATGATTAAATTTGCTACTGGATAATTTTATAAACTGAATTTTTTGTTGGTTTTGAATTAAAAGATTTTTAATATACTTAAAAAAAAAAAAAAAAATTGACTATGACCACGTGGCAAGATTAAAGTTTGTTTAGGCTGACATGACTTTTATACTAGTATTAATTTTATGAGGACTTCTAGGGTGCCCTGAGTGTATTGGTGCCCCAATAAATTTTAACCATTAGATCTTCAACTTTTAATGATAACCATTAGATCTCAAAACCTATTACTCGAAGAGTAGGTTACCCAATTAAAAAAATACTTTCTAGCATTAAATTATAGCTTTAATATCTCTCTCCCTTTTAATTTCTTTTTGTTAAATTGACAAACTTTTAATTTGACACAATTTATCAGTGGAAGTCCAGTTTTTTTTTTTTTTCCTTTTTATAATTTTTGGATTGGTTTAATGATATTTTTTTATAATTACCTATAAGATTACACATAAATATAACGTCAATGATGTTCCTTCTAAATTATTAAATTTTTCATCTTTCTTTATGATAAGCTTCTGTTTTGTCTTATTTCATTGTTACATAAAATACATAAAGCTAACATATAATTTTTTTTTTTAAGATTGTTTTCTAATAATTCTTCCTTAAACAAAATTTAAAATTTAAAAATTCCAAAGAATTGAAAGAATTTTCAAATGATAAAAATATGTATGACATTACTTATCATTTAAGGAATTAAAATTAGAATCGCAGAAAAATAGAAGAACATTAGACGCTAGAAAAATCGGACCAATAACTTTTTTAGTTGTCCGAATTTACTGGTAAATTCCTTGAAAGAACAATAAATTTACTAGTACCAGTAAATTCGATAGAAGACCAGTAATTATTACAGTATTAAATTCCTTATACAAAATTTCAGACTGATAGGTAGAAAATTGTGCATTAATCTAGTTGTTAAGATTGCATTTTTATGTGAATTTTAGTTCTTGCACTTACTAATTTTCTACCTATCTAACTTTCTTGGTCCAAATTACGTTGATTGCATTTTTAGTGCTTATTGTAGTGAATTTTGAGGTATTTTGGATCAAGTCGAAGAGACACGTACCGGATTGAGCTGACACTAGGTGACCCAGTGTCAAGCCCAATCCAAACTAAATTGAGGCCAAAGTCACGGCAAGAAGTAGGAATGGGCTAAGGCCCATGATGGGTGAAAATTTATTTAAACTTCTTTTGATTGAAGAAGGAACGGGATATACTGGAGGGCACACATTCACGCATACATCCTGGGGAAGAGCCCAAGCAGAAGTGGAGCGCGCACGATCGGAAATTTGCGCCTTCGGTTCTTTTATTTTCTGTCCTTTAATTTTATGTTGGATATTTTATTTATGTTTTTGAACGCCGATATGTCCGGCTAATTTTCTGTTTCAGTCCCTAATTGATGTTTGAACCCTAGTTTGTCGACTTTATAATTCTTACGGTAGTTACTTTTAATTTATATTCCGGATTCATTTATGTTATCAGATTTTATTGTTTCTTATATGCGAATTATTAATTTAGATTGATCACCTAGGTTAATTGATCGCATGTTTGTAGTTAGGGTATTATCATAATCCGTAATTGTTATGATTTATATCCATTAGTAGCAATTAATGAATTAATTAATTAGGTAACATAAATCGGGGTCAATTGGACCGAGCGTGTGAGTCTTAACACTTCGTCTAGCCTAATGTCCTAGTTCTTTAAGCGTGTAGCCAATTAGGTTTAGAGAGCTTATTCTAAATCGTTTGGTTAGACAGATAAATCAAAGAGCTTATTTTGATTTATGAAAAATTAAGGGACAATTCGAATTAGCAGAGCTTGTTGCTAATTTAGGGGTAGAAGTTTCAGAACTAATTTAGGGGTAATTGCATTAATTATAAGGTTTAATCAGACTAGGGGGATAACTAGATTAGGGCCTGAGATTTCCTTTTAATTGTTTACAATCACTTTTACTGCTTATTTACTTGTTCGTTTTGCGGATTAGTAGTTAATTAGATAACATCAAATCAACTCCCCCTCTTTATTGTTTTGTTTGTTCCGATAATTAATACGTAAAACACGATAACCAACTGCTCCTTGTGGGATCGACCCTGACTTACCGCTTCTACAAATTAGAAGTGGGAAGTTTAGGAATCTAATTTTGAGTGCCTCGACAGCACGGTCACAGACCAGTAAATTTCTTTTAATACAGACCAAGTAAATTCCAAATTCGGATCAATAAATCCCTATAATAATAGAAGAAAATAGAAGAACATTGACGCTAAAGAAATTGAACAAAATATATTATTGGAATGAAAAAGAAAAATAAATTAAATAAGGCAGACCATTTTTTGTTGGATTAGTGACCTTTTGTTTGTTTTACTTAATAAGATAAAACATAATTTTGTAAAAATATAGTATAGGGATGGAGACGAAAAAGAAAGAGAAAAGAAAAAAAGAGAGTTCGTATATATGAGATCGATTTTTCGTCGCCACATCTACATTAATATAATTATTTTTTATAAAAAAAGAAAAAGAAAAACTAAGGAGGAATGCGTATTTTGTACATTTATTATAGTTCTCTAAACCTTCGAAATATAAGATTTGTAATTACTATCAGGTAGTGTCCAATTTACAAAAGAAATTATTATTATTATTATTATTGTTGTTGTTGTTGTTTAAAAATTATTTAATAATGATCCAAAATATTATAAGTCTATAGTCCAAAATTCAAGCCCACAACCTAAATATTAAAAAGTTATATAATTATTGCAGGTCATTAACCTGTTATAGTAGGTCAAATTTTTAGGTGCACCGGTACCCCTGGTGCACCACATAATTCCTCTAATTTTATTAACAATAGAATTATATGGCTTAATGAGACTCCAACTTGGAGTGATAATCCCCTAACTTAAATGGGACTATACATGAGTTAAATTTCAAAAGCATTTTTTGAAAAACATTCAACCATATATAGATCCAATCACGGGGGCAAAATCTCAGTAGCACGATGCAATTCAAGTTGGATATCATAATTTATATTTTATCTAAAACAACTAATACTTAAGATTTGTGAAACTAGTACACAAGAGACCTTTCCCTAATTTAGATACCACTTGTAAGCAAAATTTAATGGGAAAAGGTACATATAGGCCATCCAACTTTTGACCAGGTTCAAATTAACACCTAAATTATTTTTTTGTCCAGTAAGACACTTGAACTTTTTAATTTGGACAAATCAACACCTTAACTTTTTATGTAGTACAAATAGATATTTCCGTCCAAATTAAAGTTAACACCGTTTATTTTATCTGACACGGAGTATAATCGGAGATGGACACTGATTATTAAAAAAGAGAAAAAAAAAAGACGAAATTCCTTGAAGAAATAAAAGGGAACATATAGCAATATAACATCATTTTGTACACAAAACTATTAAGTTGCCTTTATGCCTGCCTTCCATATTTTTGAGAGACTGGTAGGAGCACAGTAAAGGAGTCGGCCACGACTTTAAGCATTTTACAATTCTTCCATTAACACATTCAGTTCTTTTAGCTCATTTCTGTAATTTACAATTTCAACAATAAGTTTGTGAAAGACAATAATTTGACGTCAATACAGCATAAGCAAGTAACTAGAGCAGACTCCCGCAGAGGCTCATCCACCATCTGTCCTCTGCCGTCCGCTTTTTTTCGAGCTCTAGCTGTCCATTTTCTTTGATTTCCGATTTGGCTCCTGATAGAATGGAGACTGAGAGTGAATCAATTTGGGGACTTTTAGGGTTATGAATGGGGGCTGCACCAGGCGAGTTTGTTCAGGAAAATAAGCATGTTAATTTTTAAGCTGACGGTGCAAAAGGTGGGGCCCACAATGCGATGTCAGATAAAATAAACGGTGTTAACTTTAATTTGGACGGAAGTGTCTATTTGTACTACATAAAAAGTTAAAGTGTTGATTTGTCCAAATTAAAAAGTTCAAGTGTCTTACTGGACAAAAAAATAATTTAGATGTTAATTTGAGCCTGGGCCAAAAGTTGGAGGGCCTATATGTACCTTTTCCCAAATTTAATTATATTTATCGATCCACAAGAAATTTATATTATCAACATTTTATTTAGCTTAATTAATAAATTGAGTTTTTAAATCTCTTTTATAAATCCGTGTATTACACCGATTCTATACTAATTAGAATAAAGTAAAACCAAATCGAACTAATAATCTTCAAATAATACCATAAATATTTTAGAATTTATAACTATATGCCAAATATCAATGTTTTGAATACCTTTTCATTGTAATACAAATATCAACTAGTAAATGCTCCCGTGCGATGCACGGGCTATTTTTTTTAAGAGTAAATCAATATTAATATGAACAATATTTTTTATTAAAAATGCATTTTTATTTGATAATATATAACAAAAAAAAGAAATGGTTAAAATTTGTTACAAAGAAAACTTTTGTGTTCTTTGTATTATTCATTCATTGCCTCTTACTCCAGAAAATCAGATTTTTCCTCTAATAAAAATACATTTTAATTTTTTCACGAATTTCTTCCTCGTATCTTATTCCATAATTTTTTTTTTTTTTTTTTTTTATTTCATCCTTTTATTTAGCTTCTCTTGTCTATCTCAAAACATTCATATTAAATTATAATAAATTTGAATAGATCACACTGATTGATAATAATAAATAAAGTGAACATACATAATCCAGAATCCGATATGATTGAACAGATTGAGAAACAAAAAGTTTCAAATCTAATATCAATCAATTAATAGGATTGAGAAACAAATAATCTTAAATTATTCTTCAATCAATTAATAGGATTGAGAAACAAATAATCTTAAGGATTATTCTTATATAAAATGTTTTATTAGTTTACGTACAAAACATCTTCTATTAGAAACAACAACAAAAAAAATTAAGGATTATTCATATATAAAATATTTTATTAGTTTACCTACAAAATATCCTCTATTAAAAATAAATTTTAAGAAAGACATAGAAAATACAATTTTATTTTAGGATGAATTGAATCTTCATAGTCCATATGATGAGCTGATTCATATAAATAGAGTTGAATTTGGATTTAGAATTTTTAAAGATATAGATGACCTCAAATCTTTCAATTAGCTCATACAAATAAAGTTGGATTTTGATTTAGATAAACATAAAGAAAAATTAATGAACTAAACTAATAAAATACTTTATATAGAAATAATCATTAAGAAAGTATATTCTTTATTCAATCTTTGCAATTCTGAATTGTATATCTTCGTTGTTTGTTTATTATTGTTAATCAGTATGATCTATTGCAAAATTTATTTTAGTTTAATATTAAGATTTTGGGAGAGAGATGAGAGAAGAAAAAAACTGAAGATTTTGGGAGAGAGATGAGAGAAGAAAAAAACCCAATGAAATTAAGTATTTTCAGATTGTAAATTACCAATTTAAATTTATTTTTTAAAAAAAAAATGAACATTCTAAATTTCTATTAATTTAGAAATATTCCACCATTTGAAATAAATTTGTTCTAAGATAAATTATTTTGTATTTTTCTGATCGTAATTTAGAATTATTTTTTCTGTAGTTGTAAGGTTCACCTGGTAGTCCCCACATAGGCTATGTACGCAGGCTATGTACGCTCTGACTAAACAAACCCTTACTGCCCACAACATATTTTTTCTGGAGTAAGTTCATCAACCATGTTTTCAACATGCTCTGCCTAAGCGAACCCTTACTGCCCACAACACCAAGTTCATCAACCTCCACAACATATTTTTTCTGAAGTAATTTTTTCTGGAGTTTCTGGAGTAATTTTTTCTGTAGTAAGTTCATCAACCTCCACAACATATTTTTTCTGAAGTAAACATATTTTTTCTGAAGTAATTTTTTCTGGAGTTTCTGGAGTAATTTTTTCTGTAGTAAGTTCATCAAGAGTTTCTGGAGTAATTTTTTCTGTAGTAAGTTCATCAACCATGTTGAATACCGGAGCCATTGTTTCTGTATCAACTGACTTTGAAACTAAAATTTTGCGTGTGACAGAGATATGGACACTAAAATTTTGCGTGTGACAGAGATATGGATCAAGGGTCCAGATATTTATAGCCTATATAAAACCCTAGTATACACGCATCTATAACTACGTTCTGTTAAACATACCGTGTAAAAACATATTTTACTGATTATATAATTCCTGAAATCTCTCAACTACATTTTAAATCATAACTTTAAAAAAAATCAGTTTATAAATTATAATGTTTGAATAATATCGTACAAATTATTAAAAAGGATATATGGCGTTTTTATATTCTATGTAAATGTTCTTTGATTTATAAATTGAAATATATAATTATAAATTTTTTTAATCAGTGATTATATCCACATTAGTTATTTAAAAATTATTTATATTTATTTCATAAATAAAAAATAGATATAATGTTCTTTAAAAATATAGAATACATATATATACAATTTATTTAATTCCTCAAATATCTCAAATTACATATCTAAATTTTATAATATGTTTTTATTATATCTATACTAATGAAATAATTTTAAATTGATTTTATAAGTTGTATTATATATACATGCATTGAATATGTGGCAAACATTTTCTTTTTAAACAACAGGCTCGCCTTAGTATACACGCATCTAAATATTCATTATGTTAAACATTAATTTAAAAAATCGGGAGTCCATATATTTATTTAAAGTTTATTTAAAACTCTAAAACTCTAATATACACATGTCTAAATATTTATTCTGTTGATTAAATTAGCGAAATAGTATATTTCAATGAATGTATAATTCCTGAAATATCTCAACTACATTTTACACTATATATTAAAAAAAATTACATGTCTATTCTTTTGTTTTGTTTGGTTTGGATATTTAAATATTCTAATATTCAATTATATTTTACCCTTTGATTTTAGATATGTATTGCCTTTGTTATCCTAACTATATATATATATATATATATATAAATTCTTTTATTTATAAATTGTATTATATAACTATAAATTTTAAATAGATATGATGTATTTTAAAATTCTATAAAACATATCTATAACATATTTTTTAATTTCTAAAACATCTGAACAACATGAACAATTCAAAATTAAATATATACCATGTTGATATGATTTGGACTGGATATTTAGATCGTTTAATATGACAATTAGATTTCATTGAAAAGTTGATATGATTTGGACTGGATATTTAGATCATTTAATATGACAATTAGATTTCCAATTGAAAAGTAAATTAATATATGGCCTGTTCAACTCCACGGATTTTTCAATAGAAATATTTTGATTTATAAATATGTATTTCTACGTTTTTTTCTTTTCAGAATATCTTAACCAAACAACGCTTTTGCCGAGATATTTTAATTTATATATATTTCAATGATTTTATATTGCTTACTAAAACATTATCAGAATTGTGAATAATGTCGATTCAATTGAAGTTGATACATGGATTTATTGAAATAAAAATTATAAAATTGAAATCTACTACTACAATAAAATCAGATTTGGTCTTCAACATCAGTAGATCCTCGAATGTTTAGCGAATCTCTAACTCTTTTCCAATATTCTTCGTGGATTGGCTGTATACATGTAATAAACCAAATTGTTATTTTCTTAGAAAAATATATTGAGAACAATTTAAATAATTCACATAACAGGAAATAAATAAATCTAAACTTTTTATATGATTACATATTACCGTAGAAAAAGATGATGGTAGGTAAATTTGATTTTTGCAATCTTCAAAGCTGTTTTCGCCAGAATCATGATTCAGTGTTGCTGATTTTTTCTTATCTTTATTTGCAAGTCGTCACTTTGGAGCATCCATTATGGTGAAGTATCTATCAAAGTTGACACATAATAATTAAGGAATGTCAGAATAATAGAAATTTGCATCCACAAATGTGAATCCAAAAAACTGTAATAGTTACAAAGCTAAGAAATTGCAAAATGAATAAGAAATAGAATTACTCAGCAAAATCAAATATGAATCAAATAAACTGAAAATGAATAAGAAATAGAATTACTTAACAAAATCAAATATGAAATAGTGGCGAAATAAAGAAATTGCGAAATGAATAAAAAATAAAAATACCCAGCTGCAAATGTGATTCTCATTTACGTGATTCTCATTTACTGAAGACACTGTATTTATATGAGCAAATATGTTATCAGATAAGGACTTTTTTTAATTTCAAATTTCAAAATTTTAAATAATATAACGAAATCTGTTTTAAATATCTTTACAGATTTATTGTTGCTGATTTTTCGCTAGATCTCAAAATATAACATGGAATAATTTAAAATTCAAAATTCGAAATTCAAATTTACTTCTATTCTTAGTAACTAAATAATTGGGCGGAAAAAATTTTAACTTACTAATTCTGAATGACTTGACTTATTATATATATATATATATATATATATATTTAACTCTAGAAAAACAAATACCAATTTTTGGTGGTGCAAGTGAGAATTGCCCCCTATTATATTATTATTATTATTGCTTTGGTTTCCTATATTCTGTAGGCCGTGGACTCCGGCTTTTTCTACCCTACCCACTTGGGTAGTACCCAAGTGGAAACATCCACCATCCATTTTTATAATTATTTAAATCAAAAATACAAACACCATCTTCAATACACTTTTTGTGATGTGTGGTGGATAACCCACTTGGGTAGTACCCAAGTAGGTAGGGTAAAATTTACCGTGGACTCCATAGATTTGTCGGTTGCGATCTTCAATTTCAGTCGTCGTCATCATCATCTTCCTACCCCCGAGTCAATCTCAATTAGGGTTCAAACGAATCCTTTTCCTAATTACTCTCTCACCTAATTTACCAAACCTGCAAAACCACGATTTCTCTCGTAATTTATTGTTGTTGATGGTTGAATTCGAGCTCGGAATTTCTGCGAACTAGTGTATATTTAAAGATGGCGAGCACCGGCGACGAAGAAAACGACGCCGTATTGAGCGATGTTGAAGCCGATGATCCGGCTCCAATTGACATTAAAACCCCGGATAACGTATCTGTTGAGAAGTTTCGAGAAATCCTTGCAGAGCTCGATCGTGAGAGAGCTGCTCGTGAGGCAGCTGAGAGCGCGAAAAACGATATCCAAGTTTCCTTCAACAGACTCAAAGTGCTGTGCCATGAGGCGATTAAGAAGAGGGACGAGTGTTCGCGGCAGCGAGATGAGGCGGCGCGTGAGAAGGAGGAAGTGTTGAAGGAATTAGAGAGGGTTCGTGGCGAATTTAGTGAGGAAATTAGGTTAAAAGAGGAGGTTGGGAGAGCGAGGGAAGCACTTAGGGTGGAAATGGAGACAGGATCTTCGATGCTAGTGAGTGGGATTGAGAAGATATCTAGGAAAGTGAGTAGTTACAAGGATTATGGGGGAAGTGGTTTGCCGAAATCGAGTAAGTACACAGGATTGCCAGCAGTGGCTTATGGTGTGATCAAGAGGACAAATGAGATTGTCGAGGAGCTTCTTAGGCAGATTGAATCGAGTGTGAAATCAAGGAATGAGGCGCGGGAGTTGGTTGAGCAGAGGAATTACGAGATTGCGATTGAGGTTTCACAGCTTGAGGCGACCATTAGTGGGTTGAGAGAAGAGGTAGCCAAGAAAAGCGAGGAGATTGAGGGTTTGAAACGGGGAATTGATGAGAAGGATGGAAAATTGATGGAATTGGAAAGAGAGTCTGTTGAGAAACAAGAGGGAATGGAGAGGGAACTCTCAAGGCTGAGGGTATTGGTGAGTGATTATGAGTCAGAGATTGAGATACAGAGGCCGTTGTTGATTGATCAACTGAATTACGTCTCAAGAATGCATGAGGAAATGTGCAAACTGATGAAGATTGTTGATGCTAAGAAGTCCTCAGAGTTGTCAGAATCTTTGTTCCTTGCTCAAGGAACGAATATGGAGGAAAATATGAGAGCATCCTTAGCTGGAATGGAGTCCGTGTATGAGTTGAGTAAAACAGTTGTGGAGAAAACAAGGGACTTTGTAGAGGAGAAGGGTCGTGAAGTGAAAAATCTGAACGAAACTGTGTCACAACTAACAAAGGAGAAAGAACAAATTGGATCGTTATTGAGAAGTACGTTGTCCCAGAGGATGTCGGTAGACATGTCATCTAAAACGAACAGATTGTTTAAAGTTGCAGAAAATGGTTTGAAGGAGGCTGGGATAGAATATAAGTTCAGCAAATTCCAGGAACCTAAGGGTAAAGTGGGTCCTGAAGAGACTGAAGACAACGAAGTATATGCACTGGTATGAATTTTGAGCATTCATTTCCACGTCAGCTTTCGCTTTTATTGTTCTGTTGATAATCACTAACTCTTTGGGTTCAGGCTAGTGCACTGGAGAACATAATTAAACAGTCTCAGATTGAGATCATTGAGCTAAAACATTCAGTGGAAGAACTAAGGTACCGTGTTCAAAGTTCATGTTCTGCCGTAGTTTTTTAGATGAATTGCTTGTTAGGAACCTATGAGATTTTCATATCTCTTAATGATTGAACAAAGTAGGGACACGCTTTGTTAATGTCCTACAACTACAAAATGTTTAAAGCTCAATTATCCATTTAACGTTGTCAACTGTGCAATTTGGGTCTAGGGATGAAACCCTGCATTCTGTATTGGACTATTCATTTTGTCAAGACCTGCATTTTAGTGTCCATCATGGGCTTCTTTTATCTCTCAAGTATCAAAATAAGTAAGCTTTGTTGAAGAAAATATTAAAGTTGGGTGCTTGATGTATTAAGAGCTAAGGATTTCAAACCTTTATTAGCAGAATTTCTTGAGATTATTTAGGGTAAGTGCATGTTTCATTAGGTTTCAAGAATCAAAACTTAAGCTCCCATTTCAAGCCTTTTTTTCAATCATTGCTATGTACTTACATTCACTTAATACAAAATCATCCCCTAGTATAATTCCCAATTCCCATCCTTCAACCCAAATCATCCCATTGTTAATTTAAATTCTGTCAAAGAAAACATCAAATAAAGGTCAAACGAGACAGCAGCAGTCCAGATAGACTCCTAGCATCTTTTTCTAATCGTAATGATTCAAAAGAGAGGGGAATCTGGTCTACCAGAACTATGATTGGTGCTCCACACTGACTGCAACACAGAATCAAATCTTATCTTGTGTCAATTAAGTCTTGTTGTGTTCAAGACTGGTGATGTTTTTAACTAATGATACTTTAAGCGCTAGAATCTATATATATACATATATATATATATATATATATATTGGTTTTTGTTGTCTTGACTGATATATGTTTTAGGGTTGAACTTCTTTTTCTTTTGTCGCAGAAATTAAGCTGTATTGTTTCCTGATAGTTTTATATGGATGCGTTATTATGTTAAAATTATATACTGTATTCAGCATGCAGTTGTGTGTTTTACTTTGATATTGTGCATGCCTTGCCCCTAAGCTATGGTGCTTTTGCGACTTCTACATCTAACAACTACGTGCTCGAGGACTTTATTAGATTTTTGGTTTTTATCTTTCTAATAGAAAGATCATTTATCTCATCTATAATACAGGATGAACTTTACAAAATTCAGTAAGCATACAATAGATTCAATCTTGCTGACCTTGCAAACTCATTAGCTGATTTATCCTGTGTATCGATGAACAAAAACATTTGACACTGAATAACTATTTTAAGTTGTCTCTTTCGAAATTTCACTCATGCATAAATCTAGTTAACCATATAAATGTTTCCTAACTATTATGGTGTTTATTCATTTTTCTAAATCAAGGGCAGAGTCAAATTTATATAAGGAGCATATGGATGCTCAATCCAAGGAACTCAATCAGTGTAAACAACGTGTAGAAGAGCTCGAGGAGAAGGAAAGAATAGCTAATGAAAATGTACGTTCAAGATTCTATTTTCAATTGATGATGTAAACTATCTGAGAATAACATCTCTTTAGATCATCTATATCTTCAAATGATGGTCTGTGATTGGTGTATTGCATTGAGATAATATTTTTAATGATTCTGCGTATGCGTGCACAATCTAAATCTAGTGCTCAACTTTCTTTTGAAGGTGGAAGGACTTATGATGGATATTGCTGGTGCTGAAGAAGAAATCATGCGGTGGAAGGTAGCAGCACAGCAAGAAGCTGATGCAGGAAAAGCAGTTGAACAAGATTATATTGCGCAGGTAAGAAATTGGGCGACTTATCTTTGACCTATCATTGTTGGTTATCTTCATGGATTTAACTAATTTCATCAATTTGATACTTTGTTATCATTGTTTGTTGTCTTTTGACTTATCACTGAGTATTGTTGGTTATTGTTGTTGGTTGCTCTGTGAATTTATCGTGCAATGTAAAGTTCACCAGAAAATTGATTGAAACCTTGGTTTCTTCTAAAGGTAGTTAAACTATTCCTCTTTGTTCTGGACACGATATTGTTGAGTGTCTCCGTTGGAGCTTTTCAGTATCCCTATTTGTTATGCACACAGCTTTTACAATGTATGGCTTTAGGTATTGCTTTGGTAATGTTTCCTGATAATGTTGCCATTGTCTAATTTAAGTTGCTTCTTTTCCGTTGACACTAGACTTGCTTTTGGATAGTACTTCTGTATCTACTTTAGCCTTTCTATTAGATTAGGATGAAAACTTATTACTAGCTTCTCTTTTGATACTGTTTACTATCTTTTGACGTTGATATTAAATTATCATCTCGGTGAAGTAATACCTGAACTTTTCCTTCATTGATTTCTGCTTTTAAATGCATCAGAAGCTTATATATATATATGTGTGTGTGTGATTAGAAAAAGTGAGACTGGGAGAGGTGTATAATAAACAAGAGAGTACTATATGCAACGTTGCCAGCAGATTTTGAAATCTAGGCGTGTGCATAATAACTTTAACACCAATTACTTGTTCTCCTCCAGAATAAGGATGCAACTGGCGAATGCAATTGATTTGCATACGAAATGATCAAATTAGAAGTAGTACTTTTTTAAAGTGATTTTAGTGTTCATATTGGATTTGCAATGCTCCTTGACATATGCCTTTTTTTTTGGGGGGTTGACATTTTTCTGTGTATAACTATTTTCTGTTTCTTAACTAGGGTAATATATGTATTTTCTCGTAATACTAGGTTCACCTTGCGTTTTTATTTTCATTTCATAAATTTCCATACGAGGTTGACCTTGCGTGTGTATAGCAATTTCATTTATCATTCATTCTTTGGGACCTCTGATAAGAAATGCTGATGTAACGTAAAATAGCCGAGTTGCTGTCCTGTTCGTATCTGAAATAATCATTCTGCAGTTGGCATCAGTGCGGAAGGACCTTGAGGAAGCTAAGCAAGCCGTAATAGAGTCGGAGAAGAAGCTCAAATTCAAAGAAGAAACAGCAGAAGCTGCTATGGCTGCAAGAGATGCAGCTGAGAAGTCATTGAAATTGGCGGACATGAGAGCGTCAAGGCTGAGAGATCGAGTAGAAGAGCTAACTCGACAACTTGATGAACTTGATACACGAGAAACCTCAAGAACAGGCCTAAGTAGGCCCAGATATGTCTGCTGGCCCTGGCAATGGCTGGGCCTGGACTACGTAGGAGGTCCACATCGGATTGAACCACAGCAACAAACTGCAAACGAAATGGAACTTTCTGAACCACTCCTTTAATCCTTTTTCCCGGTAACTTTTACGCTCGTTTCACCTGTTTATTCCGCGGTATTTGTTGGGTCTTGACAGATTGAAAAGGTGTCTGTTCATAGTGCGAATTCTTCGCTTCAAAATTACTGAAATCTGTGTACATTATACTGCTTATATAAAGTGATTCTTGCTTGATTTTTTAATGAGAGTTTTAGTTGATATTTGTATTCCCTTTTTCTTTTTTCTTGGTGATTGATTTCTCAGTTTTATAAGGGATGAAGCGTGGATAGATATAACTAGTATATGTCAATTTCCAATGAAGACCTCAATTTTGGAAAATGTCTCGATTCGGAGCCTGAATATTGGAATTCTCGATTCAGAGCTTGCATTTTGAGTTTTTATCAATTAGAGGCGTAGATTTTAAATTTTATTCTCAATTCAGGACTTACGTTTTGAAGAGTAGGAACATTATTCGATGTACGGGAGATTCAGCATGTAGGAACATTATTCAATGTACGGAAGATTCGGCATAGTCTAGATTGAAATCTTCGGTACTGAAATTTTTTATATATCGTACTAAACCTTTCGTATATCGAATAATTTGTTATTTTACAAGACGTAAGCTTGAATTAAGAATAAAATTTAATATTTAGGCCCCTTATTAGGGAGGGAAGGAAAAAAAACAAAAAAATAAAAAAAAACCTTAAAATTACGGTCCTACATTGAGAACTCTTTAAATTCAAGTTTTGAATTGAGATATTTTCCAAAATTTAGTCCTGGCTTGATTCCAGAAAGTTGGCCATTTTGATTCCAATCCTCTGCCGAGTAAGAAAACCAAAAAAAAAAAAGAAGGTGAGAATATTTTAATAGATTTTGCCATTGTTTTGTTTCAAGCTTCCGTGTCACTCAATCAATATGCAAAGAACAACAAAAGTCAAAGAGTATGTTTACTTAAAGCTGGAGAGTGTTGGCTAAACCTGACTGAGGAAATTAATGAGTGTATTTTATCGGGATTTGAAGTGTATTTTATCGGGATTTGAATCACCTGACTGAGGAAATTAATGAGTGTATTTTATCGGGATTTGAATCCTTAAATCTACTGAGTCAAACTTTAAGTAAACACACCCAAAGTGAGTGCTGCCTAGTATATGATGTTGACAAATAATGGGACATTCTTAGTAGAGAAATTTGATTTCAAGTGTTTTATACTATACTAGTCTCAATAGGAGAAATCTGGTTACTTGTATTTAATTTCATAATCTTCATTACAATAATGTTTCGAACTATATGCAGCCTTTCAGTTGTTATCAGGATCAAGTCCAAAAATCATTATTTTCTCTTCCCTTGTCGCTAAATTAAAATATGGATCATTCCATTCAGCAAAAGAGAGACCTCGGAATTCAGAATTAAAATAAGTCTCGATTCGAGGCTAGAATTTTATGAGTTCTCAATTTGAGGCTTGGATTTGCATTTTTCTTAATTAGGGGTCTAAATTTTGCATTATATTCTTAATTCAGAGCTTAAAATAGGACATAGCCTAATGTACGGAAGGTTCAATACGTTATGTCGAAAATCTCAATATACTTCGAAATGAAAATTTCAATTTACTCCGTGCTGAATTTCCGTACATTGAATAATGTTTTTCACTTTTCAAGACGTAAGCCATGAATTGAGAATAAAATTCAAAATTTAGACATTTGATTAAGACAAAATCCAATCCTTCCATTGAAAACTTCCAAATTCCAGTTCCCTGATTAACACATTTTCCGAAATTTGAGCCTCCCACTGATTTAAAATCCATACCACAATTAAAACTAAAATGAAACAAAGAAATAGAATGGGTGGTAATTCAAACAAGAAACTTACAAAAATTAAGGAATTACAATCAGTAAATGATCTTATATAATGGTAACTCAAACATGAAAAAATACATTCAATGTGTTGGTCAAACGATAGACTAGGATCTAGTGTCTAATCGAGATTCAGAGGACTAAAGCGGGATCTAGGCAGGGGGTTAAACAAGGAAAAAGTCGGAAAGAAAATGTAGGCGGTCAATGACAGTGTAGTTCATAAATGGAATTTAGTAAGAACTAGACAAGAAGTTTCCGAACAAAAAACGAGCCCTTTTTCACCTCTTTGTCACACACTTTTTTCCTATCAAAACCCCTGTGGGAGGGCCAGAGACCACAATCTCACAATGTGTATATAACCAATAAGAATAATGCAAAATACCCCCCAATATAGATTTAGTTCTAAACAAACCCCTAATTTCAAAGTTAACTCTCCCTTGTTCAATCTGTCTCTGGAGGTTGAGGCTCTGCTCGGTCGAGAACCGCACCTGGCTCGTGACCATGTGGACGTCAGCAAACCTCGACTCTCCCTTCATCACGGAAAACGGCTCCACGTAACGCGTGGCGATGACGTGCTTATCGTAGTAAAGATCCAACACAACATAACTGAAATCCACCTTCACCTTTGTGTTTGGATTGGTGAAGTTGGCGAGTACAGTGACGTCGGCATTGAGCAGGTAGCCCATGTCGAGGTAGGCAGCGTTGATGGTGGCGGTGGAGATATCGAACCTCGGGTTCCGGGGCCGGAAGACGAGGTAGACTATGAGGATTATGAGGCCTCCGACAATGACAAGAATCCAGAAGAGCATACAGAAAGCTGCCACTAGCCAGGCTAAAGGCTTGGTCGGCTGGGAAGACGGCCCGTGCAGGTACGGATGGCGGCGGTGGTGGCTTCGTCCAGAAGGTGGGTGGGGGTCTGGCTCCGATGAGAAGCGGGGGCGCTGATCTTGAGGTGGGGTTTCGACTTGGTGTGGTGGGAGGAGCTTCGTATGTGTCGGGGGCTGAGGCATTGGGCCGTGGGGCGGCTCAACTGAGGTGCGGCTTTGGTGGTGAGGTGGGGGGCCTGGTGGCAGCCTTGTGG
Organism: Ajuga chamaepitys; assembly: GCA_958295605.1. Lineage (NCBI taxonomy): Eukaryota > Viridiplantae > Streptophyta > Magnoliopsida > Lamiales > Lamiaceae > Ajuga > Ajuga chamaepitys. Next base: position 51,094,825 of record OY282508.1, on the reverse strand, counting down.
GGCCATGGGGCGGCTCAACCGACGTGCGGCTTTGGTGGTGAGGTGGCGGAGGCCTTGTGGGGCCATGGGGCGGCTCAACCGCCGTGTGGCTTTGGTGGTGAGGTGGCGGCGGCGGCTTTGGCCTTGAGCGTCGTGGTGGTGGTGGTGTTTGGGAGGAAAACTCGATTACTGGATCATTATTTTGACGTGGAAGGAAGTGAGGGTTCGACTCCGGGTGGCGAAACATCGGGGCGTCGGGACGGGAGGGGGAGGTGGTAAGAACAAACAAATTGGCTTGCTATGAAAAGTGGTGTACAAGTAGTAGAGTTTTGGGGGACAAAAAGAAGAATCAGAGATTAGTGCAGCAACCAAGGCAAGTAACAAAAAAGATGCAAAGCGAAAAAAGTGATTATGAGGACAAAATTGAGACTTATGACAGACCAATTAAAGAACAAAAAGCTACTCAGATTAAACACACATTGCAAGAAAAGAACTTTTAGCAGTAGACAGATTAATGAAAAGAACTTTTAGCAGTGTAGGTGGAATTTCACAAATACAACAAACCAAGTGAATTTACAATTTTGTTTCTTAAGCCAATGCTGCATTTGTTAGCAAACGAAGGCTATTAAGTACAGTAATTGAAGAGCACAACATCGTTACATGGCCCGTATGTGAAGAAAATAGACATAACGACTTACTTTGTCCCCGTCTCAGCTTCTATTCGTCTAAAACACGGGTGCTCAGAGATCCCGCCTGAAATTCAACGTTGTCATAACAAAGAGCTAAAATTATGACAAAAAGAAGGTACTATCGAACTTTGTTATTGCTTGCTTGATGCAGCCAACAAACTGTCATTATCTTCATAAATCGGGAGCATAAATCACGTCCCAGAGGTATGATAAGTTTCGTTTCTTTACATCCTGAGAGAGAGTAGTGCATTACACCATCTCCATGGAGATTTCTCTCCCAACTCCCTATGTTGTCTATAGCTTACCAAGGGGCAGTGAACTAACCGTCTCCAGTGAAAGTGTTTTATGTTCCAACTCGATAAACTTATCAATTGCTTCTTCCATAGAAAGCCAGTTCATCTCATATGCACAAACAATCATATGATTCATAAAGTTTCTCTGATTATTCCTCCCTGATAACCCCAATACTTTTGCTCGACAGTGTGATCATCGATTCTCAAGGATGAATGACGGGTATTTCCTTGGTAACACCATACCTGAGTCAACAAAGAGAAAAAGATTACATCTTGTTAGTTGAGCAACAGGAATCAGCAGTATCTTCTCACTTATCAGGCTTTTATTTTACACACTAGGAAAATGATACGAAAATGCCTTCAATACGAGTTCTTGCAAGGTAAATGCACAAACTTGCCGTCCGTTGAACTGAATAAAGTGGCATGTGAATAACTAGGAGACTAGAAACTCGGTGAGAGTGAAGATGCAAAAACTATACAAATTACATGCACCAGACGTGTTGCTTCTATGAACACAATACGATAGAACAAGTCAAACATAATATTATAAACTTTTTAACAAAACTATATACTTTTATGACAAAAAAGGATAGACGTAAAAATGGGGAAAGGACTGGACAACAGATAAAGGTCGAAGTCAACCAGACCACACTACCTGTGGCCTTCCCTTCCTGGTTCAGATTATGTACTTTCGTGTTAGCACAACAGGAATGATAATGGAAAAAAGTATTCAAAACGTACTACGTGATCACAAGATTATACTCAATGGTAGGGTCCCAAGAATCATCGCTTCAGCGACATATTGAATTCAGCTTCATATTAGACCACGGATAGATAGTGAGCAAAATGATATTCGACATTAGAAGTAGATAGTGAACATTACAATTCCTCAGATAACAGTCTGTTTATTAGCCAATACCTTAGAAGGCAAAAAATAAATCATAAATTAATAAAATATGTGGATGAGCAAGAAAATGACACAGAAAGATGTCCGGCTACATCAGGAGACATAGAGGTCCATCCACACAAACCTAAAATTGGGAGACAAGGAACTCAGTTTGAAAAATCGAGAGGCTATGAAAGTGATTTGAAAAAAATGCACACAAATTACATTAACCAAACCTGTTGCTTCTAAGAACATAATATGGTAAAGCAAATCAAACATAATAGTATACATTTTCTATCAATACATTATATTACTTTGTTTTGTGCTCCAGAAAGGCAAGAAAAAAAAGGACAACCGCAAAGGTCAAAACCAACGAGTGCACACTATTTCTGCTGTGGCCTTCCCTTCCTGGGTTAATTCTGGTCTTTCGAGCTAAGGAAGAATGACTAAGAACAAACAATTCGAGACCTAATAATTGGTGAGTAGAGATTATATACTCAATGGTGGGGTTCTCAAGAATCAACGTAGTAGCATTAAATGATAGATGAACGAATGGAGAAATTACAACAGTTTTAATTAACATTTTATTGGCTTCAGCTAACATATTAAAAACTTCTTTTTAGACTAAGACAGTGGACAAAATGACAGTTAGAATAGAAATAGGGGAATTAAATAGTTGATGAACATTACAATTTCTATCTATAAAATATGATTAGCCAACACCATAGAAAGCAAAAGGAAAATATGTGGATGAGCATAAAAACAAGAGGTGTCTGAAACACTTCACCTCCAATTTAGGACAAGGTCACAGAAAGATGTCCCCACAACATCAGGACACACGACAGTCGAGCAGTGCATGCAACAGCCACCCTTAGTGACCCAAAACACCATATTTCTGTGATAGCTGCCATAACGAGCTGCTATTACGGTTTCATCATCGACAATCTTGAAAAGTTTCTAATACAAAGTACAGGAACATGATATACAGTTACCTCAGGGCACTGCTTTCGACCTGATGGCATTTATTAGTGTCTCCGACAAATAACTATCAAGCGTAAATCCATTTTCCATCATTTTATCCCAGACTTGACAAGCCAGAGAAATCTGCTTTTCATTTATAAGACCTTTAATGATCAATTTGAAAGTCACTTCATCCGGAAACACCCTTCTAGTTTGCATCTCTTCAAATAGATGCATGGCTTGAATAACTTGACAATTCTTGCAGTATCCATTTATAAGTGCATTATACGATACAACATCAGGGCCGATTCCCTGCTCCACCATATCATCGAAAATGCCACGAGCCATGCTTAACCTACCATTCTTACATAGATGGTCAATAATCGCTGTATACAACGTCAGACTTGGATATAGACCCATCTTTGTCATTTTATCAAGAAGACTCTTGGCTACAACAGAGTTTCCTTCTTTCAAGAACGCATCGATGAGAATCGTAAACGTAACCACATCCGGAGCTATTTCCTTCCTCCCCATCTCTCCCAACAGCTTATGAGCTTTCCGGGTACCACCAGCTTTACAGAGAGCACCCATAATCGTATTATACGATACAACATCAGCACATCCTTTGACCTCCATTTTGTTAGCTAACAACGTATAAGCCTTATCTACTCTATTTGCCTTGCAGAGCCCCTTTAGGAGCTGATTATAGCTGTAACTATCGGGTTCCATCCCACTCTTCTCCATCTTCCCCAGCAACTTCTCCGCTTCATCCAACATTTGCGCGTTACAACAATAGTTTAAAAACACATTGTATGTGATCAAGTCAGGCTCACAACCATTTCTCCTCATAAAATTCTTGATAGCTAGTGCTTTATCAATCCTTCCTACTCGACAAAAACCACATATCAGCACGTTATAAATCACAGCATCAAACCTCACCTTCCCCCTCATATCTCCTACAGTGAGCTCGTACGCCAAATCAACTTTCCCAATGTCACATAACCCGAGCACAATAGCCCTACACGCCTTACTATCCGGATTAACGCCATTCTTGATCATAGTTTTCCACATTTCAACTGCCTCCCCGTGTCGCTTAACTTTACACAACCCACTAACAATAATTGTATAGCTCACCACGTCTGGCCCTCCCATCGATCTAAACACCCTCAACGCATCATCCACTAAATTCTCACTACACAGAAGATTCAGATAGATATTAAACGCCCACATATCAGGAACAATCCCGAGTGTATCCATATCCTCGAAAAGCCTAGAAAGAAGGTAAAAGTCTTTAACTTCACACAACCCGGAAATGAATCTGGAGTAAGTAAATGAATTCAAGGACAACCCTTTTGGATTCATGGAATTATAATAATGCTCAGCAAAATCGAAACGGTGGTGCTTTATCAAGACGCCGAGGAAACGGTTGTACTCCGTCGAGAAAATTCCGCAATCTGATTGAGACATATCGTCGAACACTTGGATGGCCTTATCAATTAGGCCGGCTTTGACGTAGCTGGCGATAAGGGAACGGTATATGAGTCGTTGTGTGCCAAGAGTTCTATTCATTTATCGAAGTGGCTTCCTCAGAAGCCATACATTTGAGCACCACTTGGAGAAATTGAAAACCCAGAAAAATGTTGAGTACAGAATGCGATAAAAGAACGATTAGTGCTAGTGAATTTAGAGCAATGGGCGGGGTGAAGAATGAAGATGGCGGTCCCCGCACCTATTGTCTTTGCGTGAGTGCGTGTTCTGTGTGTATTGAGCTCAACTGGTTTCGGCTATGGAGGAGACGGCGAAATACAGACGAAGGGAACTTGGGCCGGGCCCCCAAACATTGGCCCAAAACGCCCACACAATGCAGTTAGTCTTGAATATGAGCCTATTTAGTATAGGTTTTGAAATAGTGGGCTTCAAAATGGCCTCTCTCGAGTTTATCTTATTTTACTATATACTAGTAATACTCCCGTGCTATGCACGGAAGTTTATTTAAAAAGTTTTGATTTAAAAAAAAAACTAAGTATGACAAGGTCTAATATTTAAGTATATGATCGTTTTATCCTAATAAAATACTCCCTCCGTTCCGAAAGAACTTGCACACTTTCTATATTCGAGTGTCCCAAATAAACTTGCACACTTAATAAAAAAGAAAGAAAATCCACACTTTGAACCTCAAAAAATCTGTTTATTTACACAAATGTCACCCCTAAATAAAATCAGCCCATTTTAAGATCCTCAATTAAATTAAGTAAACATGATTTAAATCCCTAATCTAAACCCAACCCAAATAACAATACCCCCCACCCTTCCCAGCCCAAACCATTTACCAGTTCAACCCATTGTTTTGGGTTATCTGATGTTGGTATCTCCTGAATCATTCTCGATCCATTTCTCTCTCTCTCACACTACTTCTCCCAAACCCTAATCTTCACAGTTCATTCTTCGCCGCTCTGAGATTAAACGGACCTATCTGAATCTGTAACCCCCACAACCCATCTCTTCTCTCTTCCTCTTCGCCTTTCCCATCCCTTTCCGTGGTCAGATCTGATTTTTCTCATTTTCTGGGATGTCTTATGTTGCTGATTTCATGGAGGAATCCCAACCTACTGACGAGTACTATTCCGATTCGGAGGAAACATATGTACTTGATACACCATTTTCTGCGGTTTTGGGCTTGAGTCCAGAGTTGAAGGGACCTCATCCACTCCTGGATCTGTGTCCTTCCTCTGGACTCTCCGATGGTGGCCGGTGGGAGGAAGATGAGTCGCGGGGTTCGTGGTTGGATACGAAGGAGATTAGGGCCCACTTACAGCACCACTTGACCTTGTGGTTTCCGATCTGCGCAAAGGTTATACTGTATTTTTTAGATCTGAGTTTTGCCGATATTTGATATTCGTAACTGAGTAGCATTCTGTGAATTGCTGCTAGTTTACACAATTGCTCCCTAAATAGAGGTCCCAATGATGATTTTTTTTTCCTAAGGGCCACATTGGATAATAAAAATAAGGGGGATTTACAGTAGAAAACTTGAAAAACTACATAACTGGAGTATATACAAATCAGTGTTTATAGCTTAAGCAAAACAAACACTATATCGTGTTTATGCTATAAACACTGACCCAAAATGCTTGGAAACTTAAGTTAAATGTATCCCAATTCGGTCATCAACCCCCCTATTTCATAAGAACATGAAGCATGTTCGTTCCCAATCAAGAACTCTATCCCTTCCCTCACATCTTCTTCTTCAACCTCCAAAGACAGTGGCAAACAGTCTTGTCTTTCTAGTGCAGCCTTTCCAATATGGGGTATTTTGTAATTGTTGTGTCCTTTGAGTCTCATGACCTCTATCATACATGCTTGCAAACTTAAAAAGACATTGTTAAGTTTGGTACTTGAGTTGTGAATGGAAAAATGTCAATTTTCCCATCGAACTCAAGCTCTCCTTGGCTTGAAAACCTTGGTCGTGCAACAACACACATAAACATCACTTTGGGTATAAAACGCTTGCTTTTACAAGCTCTATAAGGTCCTGGCTCTTCTTGCATCTTATATGTCCTCTTGGTTACCCTTTGCATGTAGAACAACTTTTCATCTATATGAATGACATTGTGCATAGTCTTGTACCTTAATTTTTGTGTTTAGCTGTCATAATGCAATGCGGACAGGCTGTACTTTAGCCTTTGCAGTTTGTTTGCTTCAGTTAGGGCTGGTTTTATGGCATTGGTGTGTGGTTTTATCTTGTCAGGTTTAACCCACCTGCCTACCTTACTTTTGCTCACCTTTAACTCATTGGCGAGTCTCCTTATTGAACCCCTATTGCAAAATGGTATGCCTTTCATCAGTTGTATGTCTAATTCTTTACTAAACACTCATATGCTGAGCTTTTTTACTTCGAAAATATAGCAGGTTTTGGGTGCACCCAATACCAAAGGTGGCCCTGGGGCGATCAATTCGGTGTCATCGCATCGGGGCCCCCACCAATCAGGGCCCCAATTTTTTTATGTGTGTGTGTGTGTGTGTCTAGTTAATAAATACATAGGAAAAAGGTACATATAGGTCCTCCAACTTTTAGCGCAAACTCAAATTAATACATTAACTGTTTTTTGTCCAATAAGACACTTAAACTTTTTAATTTGAACAAATCAACACCTAAACTTGTTTATCTAGTAAATAGACACTTCCGTTTAATTTAAAATATTTTTTGTTTCGATTGTCTTTCTAATACACGTGTATTGACAGTTTTATTTTACACAATTGGATTAATAAGGTGACATTTTATGTAACTTTTTCGTCTCTAACTCTATTTTTTATGAGAATAATACCAAATCATTCATTGTTTAATGATGTTCGCTTCAAATTCATAATGTATGTATGTATATATATATAATTAGTTTTTGTAAAGTGCAACATTTTATTTGGTCTTTCAAATGATCACTTTTTAGTCTCACTTTGGAACAAACATGATGGCCGTTAATTTAAATTAGATGGAAGTGCCTATTTGCACTAGATAAAAAAAATTTAAGTGTTGATTTGTCCGAATTAAAAAGTTCGAGTGTCTTATTGGACAAAAAAATAGTTTAGATGTTAATTTGAGCCTCAGTTAAAAGTTGGAGGGCCTATTTATATCTTTTCCCAAATATATATAAACCCCCACCAGCCAGAGCCCCAATTTTTTTTCTCTGTTAAATATATATATATATATATATATATATATATAAAGTAAAATGAGGGTTATTATTGTAAATTACCTTTTCCCGCTTAAAATATATCTTTAATGCATTCTTAATTTCTTTTAAGGCATTAATTGTATTTTTTTCTTCAAATTAATACAATATTAAGTATTACCTTCATTAATAAATGACTATATACTTTATTAAATTAAAAGTAAAATTTAATGTATAATTTAATGATTGACTAATTAAATTATTGTGTTTATAAATATTAATTTGTTATAATTAATCATGGGACTATGACTTTCATATATATTTATATGTGATAATTAATCTTGAAATTATTTTTTTATTACATATTCATATTTCTATTTATTAATATTATTTCTTTATAAATAATAATTACACTTTGCAATCTAAACTATGAGATTTTATATGTGCTACAATCTATATTTCTATTTAAAAAATAAATTTAACATGCTTGAGCTAACTAGGTTTTTTAGAGTTTTCAATATAAACAATACTTTGTCGCATTTTTTCATATTTTGCAACCCAAGCAAAATTCACACACACACACACACACACACACACACACACACATATATATATATATATATTAATTGTATATTTAAATAAATTTCAACATATACATATATTACTCAGATATATTGAAGAATTCATATGCTTTATTTTGTTAGTCCAACTATAGAATAATCATTGAATTTTATTTTATCAATATCAAGATTTATTTAAAATCTAAAAAGTATTTGAATATATTAAACCACCATGTAAAATATTAAAACTTGAATATTAATTTTTCTTAAAATAAAGTAAATAGTTATAGTTAAAATTTGAAAAATTATTTGGATATATAAATCAAAATATTTAAAAAAATTGAAAATAATAAAAGAAAACACTAATTTTCTTATAATACAATTCAATTTATTTTATTTGATATATTTTGGCGTGTCATGTGATACTTATGTATTTGTGTTTGTTTTAATATTCATTTTCAATTAAGCTATTGCGGTGTTCGCATAGGTTAAGGTGGATACACACACACACACTAAATATATATTTGAGTTTTAATATTAGGAGGTATTCATTCTTAAAAGTAGATATAATTTATTTTTTACATTTAATAATTTATCTTAATGTAAATTTTGTAAAATATGATTTTTATAAAATGTAAGTTATATTAAATCCATATATCACTTGGGAGAAATTGATATTTACATTATTTATATTTTGGGTTTATATTATTTTGCAACATGTAGTATGCGCGTTTTTCAGTTTCTTTTTTATTTTTCAATCACAACCTGAACTACACGTTTTTTCATGCTTGCTACCTCTGTCAGCAATTTAAGTGCGAAAAATAAAAGAATATTAGAAATATTTAAATTAAAAATAAATTTAAAAAATCTAAACTATATTTTTTAAATTCTAAACTTCATTTTAAATACCAGAAAATTAAATTAAACATGTTGAAAATATATTAAAAATTTGAGTTTTTTTTTTTTAAAAATTCAAATCAAATAATTTTAATCAAGAAAAATAAAAAAGTTATTACTTTTTTTAAAACATAAACCTATTATAAATTTGTGAAATTATCTTTTAAACTCTAAAAATTTATTTAAACTATTTGAAAGTTATCTTGAAAAATTATTTTAAAATTTCTAAAATTTCGTTTAAGACATGTGGAAGTATCTATGAAAAGTCTAATTTTATTATATAAGTATCTTTTCAATTATTTTTTTGAAAAAATAAATCCCTTTAAAAATATTTAAAATTATTTGAAGTAATATCAAAATTATTCGATCTTTTTTTATGAAAATTAATTTTTTATTAAAATAATTTCTACATTTTTTCAGTTAAGTTTATGATATTTTAAATAATATTTTAGAATTTACAAATAAATATTATATTTTCTAAACATTTTTATTATTTTTAAATAGTTTCTTTTCTCTCTGGAAATTGCTACCAAAGATTGCAAAGGAGGAAAACCGCAAAGTTCAGTTGATCGTAAAAAAGAAAAAAATGATGATTATTCAAATATTAATTTAGTTAGAATATAATAATTCTATTTTTTTATATTAGAGAATATTATATTTAATTTAATAAAATAATTACTTTTTAAATAAATTTTCGTGCATCACACAGGAGCGATACTAGTATATATAAAAGTAGAATGGAGGACATTTATGCCATTTTACTTTTCCCGCCTAAAACTTTAACATTAATGTAGTAAGGTTTTGTCAATTTTGGTAAGTAATTTTTTTTTTTTTTAATTTTGTAAAATGCAAATAACTTTTTTTTTTTAATCCGTTTTTTATACATAATATATCAAATTATTCATCTTTTCACGATCTTCAATTTGACATCAATATCAAATATATTAGATTTAAAAATAAATTATTTATTGTTAATTATTTTGGTTAGATTTTGGTTAGTTGAGTTCTTTTAAACTACAAGAAATTTATTTATTTTATATGATATGAAATCTAATATATTTTATTTACCTAAGTTACGCCCGGGATAAAAATCATTGTTTAAATAATGAAACTCTTATTTTATTAAGTCAAAGGTAAAAAATTAATATTTTACAAACAATTTATTAAATAATTACTTACATATACTAATATACTCCCTTTGTTTCTTTTTAATTGATTTTTTAGAAAAAAAGTGGAAGAATTAAGAATTCAATTTTTTCTTTTTTTTCAAAATATATCCTCAGTGATCTCCTTTCTCTCACACATCTATCTCAAATCTAGGTTGGAAAGTAAGGAATGTTTTAGGATTGACATAAGGCAAAATTGAGAGAAATTGTAAAAAATAGCTAAAAGATCAATTAATTCATAAATCATTAAGAAGCTAAAAGATCAAATATAAAAGGAATAGAAGGAGTATATTTTTTATAATAATAATGTTTGTTTGATTAGTCATGGAAGTATGGGAACTTAGAGCAAATAAATATTTATATATCATAATTATTATTTAGGTTATTCTTTTATTACTAATTCATATTTTCATAATATGTATTTTCTTAAAATTATTTTGTTAAGTAAGTTACAATTTGCAACCTAAATTATGATATTTATTACATCTTTCAATCTCTTTTTAGTTGGTTTTTTTTTTTTTTTACGTGACTAACCTCAACTATATTTTTTTACACTTTTTAATCTATAAAATACTTTGTAAAACTAAATAAATTCAACTGCTTTTTTTTTTTTTTACTACTTTTTACAACCTAAGCAATAGCTTTTTCATTAATCAATTTCATATTTAGATAGATATAATATTTGCATTATAAATATAAAATTAATTTTAATACATTACAATACCAAATAAAATATAAACATATTTAAGTATTTTTTAGAACTCACACACTTTAAATTGTTATTCGAATTATGAATAACTTAGAATTTTATTTTGTTAATGTTAGGATTTATTTAGAAATATTTTGGGTATATCTGATATCATCAAGTAAAATATTATAAGTTGCAAATGAGAATCTAATTTTAGAAAAGAACAAGTAAACATTTAATTATTATCTTTTCATGATCTTTAATTTAACATACATACCATATATATAGAAGAGTGATATTAAATAAAATAAAAGATAATTTTATATTGATGGGTCATTTGGTTAGATCTCATTACGTATTGTGCATTTTTATTTTTTTCAAATTTAGGTTGTAAGAATTAGTTAAATATTTTTTATTAAAAAAATATATTTTTTTATTAAAAAAAATATTTTTTTATAAATAATTTAATTAATTTATTTATTGTGTATCTTTCTATCTTAGTTTTATTCGGTAAATTAATCTATATATATATATATACTTATATACATATGAATATGCGTTTTTGTCTAATTAAACAAAGTGGAACCAAATATGTAATAAAGAAAATTATTTTCCCCTCCAATTGCAAGTTGGACATTTTCGAGTGTATTATTCATGTATTTATCCCTAAAGAGTTGTTATTGTACTATCACCATTCTATTAGTTTGTTTATTTTCTACAATTTTTTTTTTTTTTAAATAATAACAATTGTTTTTTTGTTTCTAATCTATTTTTACATATAGTATATGAAATTAATAATTTTTTCACCTATTTTAAGTTGAAGTAAGTTTTGAATTTTTATTGTGGATTAAACTATTTATAATGGAAATTAAATTATAAAAAATGAATCAATTGACTATTTCTAACAATAACAAATATGAGATTGTTTAAAAGAAAAATATAATTTTCTTATAAATTATTCAATTTATTTTTTATTATCTTATAATTGTCATTTTAATAAGTTGGTCTGTTATTATATTTATGTTTATTTTAATATATGTAATTAAGGAGATTATTTGTGATTATTCGATAGGTTAAGAAAGATACAGACTGCCTACAGTAACATTTGAGTAAAAAAATAATTTTAAAATATGTATTTTAATTGTTATATTTAATATTTATTTTAATTTTATTTCGTAATAATGATTTTTTTATAAATAATAAGTATATATTCAATCCATAAATCTCACGGGAGAAATGAATATTTACGCTATTTAAAAATTTACTATATGATAATTCAAAATTTTGAATTATTTATTTTATCGAGTGTACAAGATTCACATTTTAAAAAATAACATCATATAGTATTTAATTTTGTTAAAATATACTATAATATTAACATACTTCCGTGCATAGCACGGGATTAATACTAGTATATATAAATATTACTAAACACATTATTTTGATTACCACGCTCTTACAACTGAAAGGTCGTGAGATCGAACCTCCTTCTTGTTAGTTTTTTTGTATTTATGTTCATTTTCATGTTTGTTTTGAAGTACCCATACCTATATGTTTTTTAGTTTTTTTTTTAGGTCCCATATATACATGTTTCTATTATTTTTTTGCGCAAGGGACCCTTTTTCCTTTTCATATCGGGCCCTGTAAAACATTGGACCGGTCCTGCCCAACATACAATAAACTTATTATACACTGCTCATTTTAATTTCGGAGTATATATTTAACGTCGCATTTGGTTTACTAACGAGAGATGGTGGCCCGATGGTTACAAGTTTGTCTACAAGCAGTGAGCTCTCGTGTTAGACCCTTATACAACATGCATTTTTGAATTTTTTTTCTTTTAATTCAGTATAGACTAATAGTATATATATATATAACAAACATATGGTGTGGCTTAATGGTTATGATTGTGCCGTCTGGCTTAATGGTCATGGTTGCGCCGCATCCCTTTCAAATGTCTAAGTTCGATCATATTCCAATGTAATTTTAGAAAATTACATTTTATTAATGTCTATTTTATATAATTCTCACTCTGCTATATTTCTACAATAATGTGCTTTAATCAACATAATATATACTAGTATTATTTATTAATGTTTATTGCATATAATTCAAACCCTGCTATTTTTCTATAATAGTGTGTTTTAATCAACATAATATATACTACTTCCTCTGTCCCCAATTAACTTGCAAGCTTTTTATTCGGTCTGTCCAAAACAATTTGCACACTTTCTTAAAAAAGAAACAAATCTAACAGATTCTACCCCCACAATACACCTTTATTTATCAAATAAAGCAAAAAGATATGTTTGAAAAGTCATCGTAACCCAAAAAGTAATTTTTTTTTAATATGTGTGTCCACTTGTCAGTGCAAGTTCATTTGAGACGGAGGGAGTATTAGGCAACTTAATATATACTATTAGAATCAACATAATATATACTACCTCCGTCTCGACTTATTTTGCACATTTTCCTTTTTGGTCGTCCTACCTTATTTTGCACACTCCAAAAAATGAAACTTCTCCCACAATTTCCACCCTCAAAATCTCTCTACTCAATCTCCACCTTTAAAAAAGTCAAAGAAAAAGCAAAATCTATTTTTTCTTAACATCCGTGCCCGATTACCTGTGCAAAATAAGCCGGACGGAGGGAGTATTAGGCAACATAATATATAGTATTGGACAATATAATATATTATTAAACGAATTATATCCATAACTATAAACTTATATTATTAGGCAACATAACATATATTATTGAACAACATAATATATTATTAAAAAGATATACCCTTAAGTATAAACTTATGCTATTAGACAACATAATATATACTGTTAGATACATAATGTATATTATTAGGCAACATAATACATACTATTGGACAATATAATATATTATTAAAAAAAATATACATGCAACTATAAACTTATATTATTAGAATATATAATAAATATATATAATATATATATGTATATATATATATATATATACTTATTAGACAACATAATATTTTATTAATAAATTAATAATTATTTATATAATTTAAATTAAGTAATAACGAAAATGGGTAAAACAAAGAGGGAGCAGGCTTGGAGGGTGCAAGCAGGACCATTGCACCACATGCTACTATTGTTAATCCAAACGCAGCTTTATATATATGTTCAATTCCGAAATTAAAAGGGGAGTGTACAATAAGTCTATTGTTTGTTGGGTGCACATAAATTTTTGTCATATATATATGCCAAAAAACACTTTTGATTCCATAGGTATTTGCGTTTACGATTTTAGTTCTACTATTATCATTTTTTTAATTTAGTCCCCCATTTACGAAAATTATTCAATTTAAGGTCAATTTTGCTTGAAATTACTTAATTGATTGAAATTGATCTCGTGACCATTTCCGACAAATTAAGTAATTTTCAGTCGAAAATTAACCTTAAATTGGACAATTTTTGAAATAGAGGGCTAAAAATTGAGAAAAGTTGATAATAGTGAGACTAAAATTATAAAAATAAATAATTACTGGATAAAAAGTCACTTTCAGCATATATATAATAAAAGAGATTTCTCTAAAATAGAAAAATTGAGTGTTTTTCTGCCATGTAACCTGCCTGAAATGGCAGGTCCAAATTTATTTTTAAAAATTAAGTTCCTTATTCTAATTCACTTTTAACAGATAGTAATATATTAAAATTTAATTTGACACTTATATTTATTTCATATATTGAAAGACAGTATCGTATTTGAAAATTACATTTTCTTTGGCACGAGGATACTCATCCTTCGAATTTCATACAAATTAATAAATACATTTATTAACTTGAAAACTTTAACATAACCTTATTAATATGATTAAGTAAATAATGTCAAAAAAATAAGTGATCCTTTCGATGAAATTAAGTGGGGTTAAAATCATTTCGTTTCCATGACTTTTCGCTTGTATATTTCATTTTAAGAAAAGTTTAAAATTTAATTTAGTTTCAGAATTTTAGAATTTTTCCAAATTTAATAATTTTTCTAATTCGATGATTAATTTGATCAGAAAATTACACGTACCGACTACCATTCCAAGCCCACACTTTGCAGTTCGAGTCTCGAAATGTGGGCCTATTTACCAGACGAGTTTTAAAATAATGGACTGAAAAATGGGCCTTTGTTAAGTGTTTTTTCTCTGCCATGTAACTTGCTTAAAATGACAGGCCTAATGTATTTTTGAAAATTAACTTCCTCGTTCAGATTCATTTTATACCAATGTTCTAGAAAACGTTGGTCCTAGTCGAACGATAGATTAAGATTTAACGTCTGGTCAACATTAGGCAGAATTAAGTAAAATATAGGAGGGACTAAGCGAAAAAAATCGAAAAAATATATAGACGGTCATGCACAGTCAATATGTAGACGGGGCCCAGTCGTAGTTAGATGAGAACTTATAGAACATAGTTATTTTCAGCGATATTATATCATATTAATTATCTTTTACTACAATTTATAATTTGACACTTATATTTCATATATTGAGTATGGTATTATAATTGAAAATTGCATTTTATTTTCTCACTGAAATAGTTCTCCTCCAAATTTTACACAAACTAAGAAATATACTAACTTCGTCCCGCTTTAACTTTTCTACTTTCCTTTTCGGTTTATCCCAACTTAATTTTTTAGCCCATAAATGGTAAATTTCTCTCACAATCTACATCTTTAAAATCTTCACCATCAATCTTCACCTTTAAAAAAGTAAAAAATTTCACAAAACCTGTTTTTTCTTAATTCCCGTGTCCAATCAAAATAGGAAAGTTAAATCGAGACAAATTGGAATATTTATTACACTTGATAACTGTAAAATAATCATATTTAAGATAGCTAAGTAAATAACATTAAAAAGGTAAGTGATCGTTTTGATGAAATTACGTGGGAGTACATTAAAAAACACATTTAAATACATCATTTATATAAAAACGTGACTATCTTTTAAGAGAACTAAAAATGAGAAAATAAATTATCTCTATGAGAGGAATGGATTATGGATTTTTATCGTGGGTTGAATTATTTGTATTGGGTTTAGATTAAAAATAAAAGATTATTAGATAATTTCCTTTAAAAGATAAAAGAATACTTTTTATTTTTAAATACATTAAATAATTTATCTTTATTTAAAACTTTGTCCAACTTTTGCCACACATTCTAGTTCGTTGGCCCTTTAAGATTTGTGGTGCTATTGTTCAGAAAAGAAAATCTTTTGCTTTTTTAGAACGGTACATCAAACCTCGAGTACTAGCCAAGACGCATTTGTATTGCGGAAAGAGGTCTAACCTCGATTCGACTTTACACGTGTTCTTTTGTTGTTCTAACATTTATTTTAAAAAGAAAAAGTCGGTTCAGAATCTTTAAAATTGCCAGTGATGTTCGAAAATCTTTGGAACTGTTCATATGTAATTCGAACATCTGTCCAAAATCTTTGAAGTTGTTCATGTGTTGTTCGAACATCATATGTTTAGAATCCTTGAAATTGTTCTTACGTTGTTCAAATAAGGAGGGCTTCTAAGGTGCACCGGTGTACCGGTACCCCAATAAATTATAACCATTAGATTTTCATCTTTTAATTATAACATTTAGATTCTACGACCTGCTACTTGAATAGTAGGTTGTCCATATAAAATAATGATTTAAATATTTAAATGATAATTTCACAACTTGGCATTTAATAGTTATGATTTTCATTATTTTCTTATTTCTTTTTTATTTTATTTTATTTTATTTTATTTTGATTTTGAGTCTGTGTTCGACATTTAGTACTTTTCTTTTCTTTCTTTTTTCCTTTCCTTTTGCAACAGTAACGTCTTCTTTTTATATTTAATGTAGTATCTTTTATTTTTTCTTTTTTATCCTTTTTTATGTAAAATATTCTTTTAATTAAAGAAAGAGGTAATAATAATGATAATGATAATAATAATAACAATAACAATAACAATAACAACAACAACAACAACAACAACAACAATAATAATAATAAGAAGAAGGTATAAGTCTCCTAGTAATTATTTTCTTGATAATTTTTATTGTGGATCATAAGTTTATGTTTAATGATTCATTAAATAGTCAAAGCGATGTAGTCAAACCAAATCGATCATGAATTATTCGGATCTCGATTCGTTAAAAGTTCAATCAAGCTCGTTTAATACGACTCGTTAAAGTAAGTAAATCAAACTCAAGATTGTTATTATTCGATTCATTAGCTCGGGAGCAAGTTTGTTAGTGGGCTCATGAGTTACCGAGCTAGTTCGTAGAAATTAAACAATGTATTAACGGTTAATTCATAAGTTTCATAACTATAATTATCATAAATATATAATTATATATTATTTATTCGTACATGTATAACTCTCTAAAAACCATCAATTATCTTATATAACTTATTTTATTTTATTTTATTTATTCAATTATATGCTTCTAATTCAATAAATATTTTTTTTAAATTCTTTTACTTAGATTAATAAAACGAGACATTGACGTTTGAAACAAAAAATTATTTTAGAATAATATATTTTTTTAAACGGGACTATCTACATTTTACATTAGAAGTACAATCAAGTACAATAATATCTACAAATTCTGTTCTTTTATAACTTAATTAAAAAAAAATAACATGTAGAACAAACATAAAAAAAAATAGTTTTAGAACAAAAATTATAGCACATATAATTAGAAATCTTGCATTAATTTGAATTTGCAAATATAATATTTCAATAGTAAAGATATTTTTCATGAGAGAAACTATATAAAATTAATTAATTATTTATTGATAAGGAACTATATAAAATTAATTAATAGTAATTTCATGTATGTTTTCATTTACAAAACAACTATTATTTATTTACTAAAAAATTCAGCTATTTTGAAGAATAACCCAAAATATATTTCAAATCCAAAATATTAAAAGTCTAATATCGAAAATGTTAAAAACTCATAATCTAAATATTAAAATCAAAACTTAAATAATTCTTGGAAGTTACTAACCTATTATAGTAGGTAAATTCTCTCGGTGCACCGGTGCCCCAGGTGCACCCTAGAATTCCTCCCAAATAAGATGTCCATAATTCTTGTTGATGTTTATTCATCGGATTCCAGACGTTTTATTCAGAAGCTTTCGAGAGTTGTAAATTGTTGGGTCAACTTATATAAAATTACACAATTTTTATTATGAAATCAAATTGCGAAACTCTTATCAAATGTAACTGAAATTAGCTGTAGGTCAAAAATGTAGTTTCCCCCAATTAAACTTCATTTCTGTTTCACTTTTTGTTCTTTATTTTTTTCTTATATTAAACTTTTTTTGTTTGTTTTTGGATCCATAAACATGATATTGTTTCAAATAATGTTGTAATTAATATACTTATATGTTAGTTTTTCCTTTTATTTTAAGTTGTGAAAGATAATAGGAATGTTTTGTATTTTGACAATTGAGTTGTGTAAGATAACACGATTATTTTTATCCTTAAAATCACTAAGTTGTTTAAAACAATAAAATTGTCTTGTATCCGAACAACTTAGTTTAGTTTTTTATAGAACTTAGTTGTTTAAATATTAAACAAACGAGCTGTGCAAAAAGAGTTTTTTTCTTTTTTTAAATATTAAACCAACTTTATTTATTGTCATAAATAAAATGATATAATTGAATAATCCAATAAAAAATAAAACTGGTATATGTTGATCTGTATCTATAAAAATGGAAAGTTATGAGTTGTGATTTTGTCGTGTATTATAATGTCGTGTACGTTGAAGAATCCGTTTGCATTCTTATTTATTTATTAGGAAATTCTTGTGCATTATTAACAATATACACACACACTGTGAAGTGTAAGTGTGTGTAAAGTGGGACCTTAAAGAACTTCATTTTCAGTTGTAAGCAGCCCGCCTTCCCTGACTTGAAATACCAATTGCTGCCACTTGAAATTCAAATAAGTGGGCCTCTCTGTTCATATCTCTTACAAAAATTATCGACTAATTCCGACTAATTTTCATCTCAGTGCTAGTGTTATTATTTGTTGGGTTATGGAGCGTGTTGACTGCTTCACATCCCTTGATAACAGCGATCCAACTTTAATTCGAGTTTATTTGTTATAAAAATTCCGACTAGCTTCGACTAATTTTACCTAAGTGCTAGGCTCTTATTTGTTGGGTTATGGAGCATGTCGATTGCTTCACGTTTCCCCGATTACAGTGATCCAACTTCAATTCAAGTTGAATGGGTTTTTAGAGCTAGATCCAGTTTTGGTTATAAATAATCATCTGATTCATTGTATTTGTTATCACCGAAATTATTAGTAAATCTTTTGGCTTGGTAGTGTCCCCAAACGTAATTATTCTTGACGAAGGTTAACAAATTTGTGTTCTTTATTTTTCGTCCTATTAAAATTCTCAAATATTGCGCTCTAATGTCTAACATTATTGACCGTTTATATATTTTTTTTCCGCTCTTCCCTAAGGACACCTATATCTCGTCTAGTCACGCGTAGACCCCGATTATTCACTAGTCTCCGGTTTACCAACTAGTTAGTCTAGCTACTTCTATAATCTATAGTAAAAAAAAAAAAAAAAAAAAAAGCGGCATTAACATATATATACGACATGTTTAAGAAGTTTCCCAATGGTAGAAATTTTCATGAAAATCATACTCCCTCCGTCCCGCTCTAATTTGCCTACTTTCCTTTTTGGTTTGTCCCAATCTAATTTGCCAGCCCATAAATGACAAATTTTTCTCAAAATCTGCACATTCAATCTCTACCTTTGAAAAAGTTAAAGATTCCACAAAATCTGTTTTTTCTTAACCTCCGTGCCTGGCCAAGGTAGGCAAATTGGGCCGGGACGAAGGGAGTACTTATTAATATATATGATGGTTTTTAGTACTTTTACGGCCCCTAAAATTAATTTGGACGACTAGTTAAGTCAATACACTGCATGAATCAAGCTGCTTTTTTTTCCTTTTTTTTTTTTCTGTAAAAAAAGCTGCTATTTTTAATATTATTACATGTATCTTATCCTAAATTATTCATAAGTTTAGGATAAGATTATTTTATTTTATTTTTTAGATTTTGGTGTATTAGCTACTGGGAATACTAACTTCTTTTATTTATAGACTTAATTAATTAATTTAAATATTTATATTTTATTCGAGATCATAAAAAGTTTAATTTTATTTTTACTAATAAGACGAGAGACTTGTGACTTTTAACAACGAACGTTTTGTTTGTTTGGACAAAAAGTATTTTGAAATATGATTCTATTTATGAGCAGAGCTAATTTGTCAGATATAATAAAACTATTTTTAACTTAAACCATATTTAGTAGTCTACTTTTAGATATTATAAATAAAGCTAATATTTAAATAAAATAATTGGAACATTTAAATATATGATTGCATTCAATGAATCCATTTCTCAATGTTAAGATACTACTAAATCAATTTTATTGACTTAATCAATATAAATGTATTTTTGTTTTTGTTAATTGGGCTTCTCGACTAAAAAACTATTTGTCGTTGGTTACAAGACAGAACAACTTAAACTACATACATCCCTCATATTCAATAATTAATGTTGATCCTATTCTAATATATTATGTTGTTTTAAAGGGGTTGTTAGGAAATTTATGATTTTAATGATGCAAAATTGGCTCGTAGTAGGATATAGATGTCCTCAAATCGTATACTCAATCGTAATAGAAAGAACTTGTTTATTTCACAAAGACAAGTCATTACAAGAAGATATAGCAAATCACTAGCAATAAGCAACTAACTACTTTAATAGAGCGTATAAATTGTTTTAAGAATCTTATAAGCTCAAAATACACCTACTATATACTCTGAACCGTATTAACCTAATTTGTTAGATTTCATAGTGTGAATTATAACTCAAACACAATAATAAAATTAAGCCTATGAATACAAATTATTGTAGCTAGTCGTGCCTCAAATACATGATCAACCCGTAAATTTATGCATCAGGCCTTTAATTGTGATCACAAGTAGGGGTGGGCTTTTAAGAAAAACGGGTTCTAGTATCCCACCTGACCCGTGCAGGATTTATGCAATTGGGGCGGGTATTTCTAGTCTCGCGAATTTTGAGTTATACTCGAATCGACTCGTATTTCTCGGGTTTAAGTTGGTTTGAATCAAATTTTCTTTTTCAGGTACACTATTTTACCAAAATTAACCATAATTTTACAAATCTTTCAACAATCTTAACGAAGTAAAAATAGATTCAACCCTAGAAAAACAGCCTCAAGAAATTCAACCCGGTCAACCTGGTCGGATCCTTGCGAGATCGAGTACCTGCAAGATCGAATGAAAGAGATTTTTAATTGAGTATCCGATCCAACAATCCAAAAATCACAAATCTGACCCGAATCCACCCCCTACTCACAAGGTAGGGAAGGAAACGTTGTAAACATGAAATTTGCCATGAAAATGGCGTTAATTAGTGCTCCCATAAAAGGGGACAACCCTCAACTTGAGGAAACCCACGATATAATATGACCTACAGACTCTTTTTTCTCTATACTCAGAATTTATTGTTATCACCAAAAAAACGTGATTAGTGAGAATTAATAAAGGCAGTCCTAATCTGATCGAATTCTCTATTTCAATTCGTAATTTATTGTGTATTCAATTATTTTTAATACACGTAAATGTGTCATAAGGGTTATTATGAGATTACAAAGTTGTTCTTGGATCACATAATACACACATACAAGGGTAGTGCTAAATCAACTCCTAATTCGACTTGTGTAAATTAAATATATAAATAATTCATATATTTTAGGATTTGTCATCATAATATTATTCGATAAACCTTATTTATGTATCATAATTTTTTAATTTGCAAATTATTTATTTTTTTATTCCACTTTTCATCTATTGAATTATATTTCAGTTTTAGAATATAAGGCATGTTATTCATGAATTATAATTCTAACACGCATTACTACTTTTAATATATAAAAAAATACTTGATTTTTGACTAAATTATCATTGAAATTTATCAATCTTTATATCTCATAATAAGAGTCATGTTTGAAAACATATAACTTTTTATTTTTTGTCAATTTAATGAGGGCACAAGTCTAAAAAAACATCAATATGAAGTCACCCATTTTTTTTTATTTGACGTATTTAAGCATATATCTAACTAATTTATGAAATTCAAACTTTTATTTTTAGCTTGAACAAGTAAAATGAGACTTTAATTTTTGAAATTGTTTATACACTGAAAGAGAAACCACTTGGGACATGTGGTATTCTCTCAATTAATCTAATATCACATAATTTTTAGAAAAAAATAGTTTTAAATTATTATGATACTCATTATTACAAAATTCTAATTTTAGCTCTTTTCCTTCTTTTAACTGGATTTATTTTGGAATAATTAATAAATCCTAATTAATATAAATTTATTTTGGAATAAATATTTATTAAATTAATACATCTCGTTTCCCATGATCTTAATCCTACGTACCTTTGAATTATCAAAGTTTTCATATATTTTGTACTATGAGTATTTATCCATTGAAATCTTTAATTTTTTTCTATAAAATATTATTTTTTCATAAAATCCTCATTTCTCTCTGGATAATTTTTTCACAGAATAGCATAAACTATACACATGAGATTCTGTTTCACTATGTTACTGTTGTTACTGCTGCTACTATTGTTGTTGCTCCTGTCTCCGCCACCACTAGGAAACTTTATGTTTAGACTTCGATGATGTTACTACTACTACTGTTGTTGCTACTTCTATTAATACTGCTACTACTCCTGCTAGTACTGCTGCTACTGCTACTACTATTACTATTGTTGTTGATGCTACTGCTAGTTCTACTTCTGTTGCCACTACTCTCGCTCCTACTTCTGTTGCTACTACTCTCGCTCCTACTACTATTACTACTAATACTAATATTGTTTCTTCTACTTGTGACACTGTTGTTGATGTTGTTGTTGCTACTACTCTTACTGCTACTGATATATGTTGTTGTTGTTACTGCTAATTCTACTTCTGCTACTCCTACTTTTACTGCTACTACTGCTTATGCTTCTGTTACGCCTACTGCTACTGCCGCCGCCGTCACCACCACTACTAGAAAACTTATGTTTAGACTTTGATGATGTAAAAATGCAATGTGGTCGGAACTAGTCTCCCAAGTGTCTGTAAACTATTGTAATAGATAGTGTTAGTTTCTACTTAGTCATCAGCAACAAGGAAGATCGTTGTAGGAATATAGGTTCGATCATTGTAAGAAGGCTACGAGTAGTAATCAGCGTAAAGAACACATACAATAGCCAGCTGGAAGTACTACCCACTGCATACAACAAACAAGATCGTACATCAGATTATGCAGCAAGTAGACAGTTGAAGAAACAAGCAGTCACTAAGTCATCAATTACAAAATTCAAAAGTGTCCAGTATAAGCAAGAAATATTTTTGTATTGATTAAGCAACAACGGGAAGATTTTGTTAATTAAGTCGTATTAATCATTTTTGTAAATTCAATAATATTGGCCGTAAAATTACATAGCAATTAATATTGTTGGATCAATCATTTAGAGGATAATAATTGTTGATTACTTACTTCAATAATTCCAATTAAAATTATAGTGCAAGTATATTCGTTTAGTGGAATAGAATATTAATTCATAATAATGATAATAAGTCAAGAGTTGATCGGACCATAATTAATTCATTGAAACTTATTTTAATTGGGTCCAATCAGGTCTCTTCGGTGGCTAAGTATAGACCATGACAAATGATATGGATTATAATTTATCCCTGCAATTTAATAATTAACTAGCTGTCCTGCTTTGTCCTTCTATTATATTTTCAAATACTAGCCTAATTCCAGCAACAACGAACGGGATATTAAGTTCTTGCAAATGTTCGGGGTATGCAACAAACTACAAGTATCAACTCTTTTCAGGAGGCCATCTTCAGCACCATTCTTCCAAATCCGACTATGTTGGAAGTTGAAGAGGTCCGTACAACTTTCTACAGGTGATCGACATATAGCTTAAGAATATCTCTTTGTCATAGCATATATGGAGTGTCGCGTTGGCGTCCATCCACCACTCTCTTAGGTTATCTACCAAATTAGTTTCAAACACAACTGTTGAAAGGTGTAGCTCAAACAATCAGGAAGTGCCAATTTTTCCTCGGCTAAGTGAGCTTGGATTCGATTGTCCTTTGGTTGTTGACAAACATTTGTCATGCGACCAGGTTTGTTGTAGTATAATAATAGTAATAGTAAAAGTACTATAAGAGTAGCAATATACTTATGAGTAATTCTTGTTGAGTATGAAGCCCAAAACTCGTCCAGGAGCAACTCGGCCGAGGCGGGAGGCCGCGGCCGAGGCAAGATTGACGAAACAGTGGAGAATGTGCCGAGGCAGGAGGCCTCGGCCGAGGCGAGGAGGCAACTCGACCAAGGCGAGTCTCGCGGCAGTTTTTTTCCTTTCTCTTGGGCATCAAGTTTTCTTGGGCCTCAAGTTTTCTTGGGCATCAAGTTTTCTTGGGCCTCAAGTTTTCTTGGACCTCAAGTTTTCTTGGGCCTCAAGTAAGGATTGGATTTTGAGGCCCAAGGTGTTATTATAAATAGGGGTTCCCTTCTTAGCTCATTGTGAATCCCGAAAATTCATCACTCTAGTAAATACCCTGGCTTGGTATCGCCCCCAGACGTAGTTACACATCGTAACGAACTGGGTAATCAAATTGTTGTCTTATTGTTTGCTATTTTATTGCTTTCTTTATCCGATTATCTAGTCGTATAGTGGTTGTGGGTGGGATCAATTCCCAACAACTGGTATCAGAGCCAGGTTAGTTTTCCTGGGAGTATTCACAATGAACGACGGAAAGATTTCGGTGGAGAGATGCGATGGGACTGATTATGGATTCTGGAAGATGCAAATTGAAGATTACCTATACGGTAAGGATTTGCACCAGCCCCTCAAGGAGAAGCCCGAGAAGATGTCTGCGGAGGAGTGGGAGTTATTGGACAGGAAAGCGATGAGCGCGGTGCGTCTGTCGCTGTCCAAGGAAGTGGCTTACCATACCACAGGTGCGAAGTCTACACGGGAGATGCTGAAAACCTTGGAGGAGATGTATCAAAAATCATCGACGGCAAACAAGGTTCATCTGATTAGACGGTTGTTTAATCTGAGGATGACGGAGGGAACACCAGTACAACAACACTTGAATGAGTTCAACATGCTAACCTCACAGTTGGACTCGGTGGATATAAAGTTTGATGATGAGATTCGGGCCCTAATAATGCTATCTTCTCTGCCAGACAGTTGGGCCGGTACAGTGACAGCCGTTAGCGCCACAGACGCTAAGCTGAAGTTTGACAGGGTGAGGGACTTGATGATCGGGGAGGAGATTCGGAGAAACGAATCAGGATCAGGATCGTCCTCAGGGTCAGCACTGAATGCCGAGAACAGAGGCAGACAGAAGGGAAGGCAGTCTAGGGGGAGGTCAAAATCCAGAAGGAAGAGTCAGATGAAAAAGTGCTGGAATTGTGACGAGGTTGGTCACTTCAAATACCAGTGTAAGGCGCCGAAGAAGAACAAGAGGGATCAGACAGACAGGAAGACAGCGAATGCAGCCACGGATGAGGATGATGGCAATGCATTGGTCTTGAGCGTGTGCAGTCCCATGGAGTCTTGGGTCTTGGATTCCGGCGCATCATTCCATTCATGCGGTAACTTTAGTATAATGCAAAATTATGTTTCTGGCGATTTTGGACAGGTGTATCTGGCAGATGATGAACCCCTGAAAATCGTGGGTAAAGGAAACGTAAAGGTTGAGACATCAAATGGCTCAAAACTGATGTTGAATGGAGTGAGACATATCCCTGGATTAAAGAGGAACTTGCTTTCAGTTGGACAGCTTGACAAGGAAGGTTACGTAGTAACGTTTGGCTGTAGCAACTGGAAGATTACCAAGGGAACTATGGTAGTAGCTCGTGGTAAGAAGGAAGGAACGCTGTACATGACTAGTAACTCGCAGGATTCCCTTGATCTTGCGAGTGGTAATGGTGATGTAGATTTGTGGCACTGCCGGCTGGGCCACATGAGCGATAAAGGGATGAAAGTCATGAGTTCGAAGGGTAAACTGCCTGGTTTACAAACCGTGGAGGTTGGTATGTGTGAAGATTGTGTCTTCGGGAAACAAAGGCGAGTGAGTTTCTCGAGGAGTGGTAGGGCCCTGAAGAAGGAGAAGCTAGAGTTGGTCCATAGCGATCTATGGGGACCAGCTCCGGTGGCGTCCATTGGAGGATCGATGTACTACATGACGTTCATCGACGATTCAACCCGCAAGGTATGGATTTATTTTCTGAAAAATAAGTCTAATGCATTTGATGTTTTCAAAAGGTGGAAGGCCTTGGTTGAGACGGAGACGGGGTTGAAGGTGAAGTGCCTGCGTTCCGACAATGGTAGCGAATATGAACTCAAGGAGTATTGTGCTGAGCATGGGATTCGTACAGAGAGGACTGTACGTGGAACGCTCCAGCAAAATGGTGTGGCCGAGAGGATGAACAGAACTCTAAATGAACGAGCGAGATGCATGAGACTGAAGAGCGGACTGCCTCAGTCGTTTTGGGCGGATGCAGTGAGCACAGCTGCATTCCTGATCAACCGAGGTCCATCGGTTCCCTTGGATAATCGGATACCCGAGGAGGAGTGGACCGGAAAGGAGGTAAATCTATCTTACTTGCGTATTTTCGGTTGTGTTGCTTACGCTCTTTTGGATTTTGTTGGGAGAAATAAGCTAGATGCCAAGTCCGTGAAGTGTACGTTTGTTGGGTATGGCGGCGATGAGTTCGGCTATAGGCTATGGGATGAGCAAAGCCGAAAAGTAATTCGCAGCCGAGATGTGATATTCAATGAACAGCTTATGTACAAGGATAGAATGAAGGATTTGGGCGCTGATAGTGGAAAGCTCCGCACTTTCGAGTTACCCGATCTAGACTCGAGTGGGAGCAAAGGGAGTCCGGTCGATGAGGAGGTTCATGATGACGAACCAAGAACACCACCACCACCTCAAAGACCAGTTAGAGATCGAAGGCCACCAGATAAGTATTCGCCCTCTAACTTTTACTTATTGTTGACTGATGGTGGTGAACCTGAGAGCTTTGCAGAGGCAAAGCAGGTTGGGGATAAATTCCCAACAACTGGTATCAGAGCAACTGAATACCAAGAGAACAACTCGGCCGAGGCAGGAGGCCTCGGCCGAGGCGAAGAGGCAACTCGACCGAGGCAGGTGACCTCGACCGAGTTCTGGAATCTGTACGCGAAGAGGATAGGCACTGAGAAAGTGTCGCGGCCAAGGGCAAGAAGGCGTTGCACAGCAAGTGGGTCTACCGAATCAAGAATGAGGCCGATGGTAGCAAACGCTACAAAGCAAGGTTAGTCGTGAAAGGGTTCGAGCAACGGTATGGTATTGACTATACGGATGTGTTCACTCCTGTTGTGAAATTGACAACGATTCGCATGGTGTTGAGCATGGTGGTTGCGGAGAATCTACTGTTGCATCAGATGGATGTAAAGATGGCTTTCCTTCATGGCGACTTAGTGGAGGAGTTGTACATGGTACAACCGGAGGGGTTCGTAGTAGACAGAAAGGAAAGCCTTGTGTGCAAGTTGAAGAAGAGCTTGTATGGGTTGAAGCAAGCTCCGAAGCAGTGGTACATGAAGTTCGACAATTTCATGTTGGAGATTGGATACCATAGATGCTATGCCGATCATTGCTGTTACTACAAAAGGTTTGACAATAGCTATCTCATCCTATTACTATACGTTAACGATATGTTGATTGTAGGAGCCAATCCAAGGGAGTTGGAAAGGCTGAAGAAGCAGTTGTCTGAGAGATTCTCCATGAAAGACCTTGGAGAAGCGAAGCAGATTTTGGGTATGAGGATCGAGAGAAAGGCGGCAAATTTGTTGTATCTTTCGCAGGCGGACTATATTCAGAAGGTCCTTGAAAGATTTAACATGGAGGGTTCGAAGCCGGTCAATGTTCCCTTGGGGGGACACTTTAAGCTGTCGAAGAAGGAGTCGCCGAGTACCAAGGAGGAGCGTACTCAAATGATGGATGTGCCATATGCATCGGCAATTGGGAGTATCATGTACGCCATGGTTTGTACTCGTCCGGATATTGCGCATGCAGTGGGAGTAGTGAGCCGGTTCATGGGTGATTCGGGTAAACAGCATTGGGAAGCGGTGAAGTGGATTCTAAGGTACTTGCGAGGTACCACAAGTAAAGCTTTGTGCTTTAATGGAAGAAATCCTGAGTTAGTTGGCTACGTTGATGCGGACCTAGCATCAAACGATCTTGATGGAAGAAAGAGTACGACCGGGTATGTGTTTACTTATGGTGGTACGGCAATTTCTTGGACATCTAAGTTGCAAAAGGTGGTTGCACTGTCCACCACGGAGGCGGAGTACGTTGCCGTGACGGAGGCAAGTAAGGAGATGGTGTGGTTGCAAAGGTTCCTGGGTGAACTTGGAAAGGAGCACGGAAATAGTGTACTCTACAGTGATAGTCAGAGTGCAATCTTCTTGGCGAGCAATCCGGCATTTCATTCAAGAACCAAGCACGTTGAATTGAAGTATCATTTCATCCGACACTTAATTGAGAAGAAAGCCTTGCGACTTGAGAAAATTCTCGGGAGTGAGAATCCAGCTGACATGTTTACTAAGGTTGTAACCTTAGAGAAATTGAAGTTGTGCATAACTTCAATTGGCCTCGAAACGTGAAGAAGAAGAGGAGATAGTGATACCAAGTAGGAAACGGGAAGGAAGAAAAGAGGAGGAAATTTGCTTTGAAGGTGTTTTTGTCTCCAAGTGGGAGATTGTTGAGTATGGAGCCCAAAACTCGTCCAGGAGCAACTCGGCCGAGGCGGGAGGCCGCGGCCGAGGCAAGATTGACGAAACAGTGGAGAATGTGCCGAGGCAGGAGGCCTCGGCCGAGGCGAGGAGGCAACTCGACCAAGGCGAGTCTCGCGGCAGTTTTTTTCCTTTTTCTTGGGCATCAAGTTTTCTTGGGCATCAAGTTTTCTTGGGCCTCAAGTTTTCTTGGACCTCAAGTTTTCTTGGGCCTCAAGTAAGTGTTGGATTTTGAGGCCCAAGGTGTTATTATAAATAGGGGTTCCCTTCTTAGCTCATTGTGAATCCCGAAAATTCATCACTCTAGTAAATATCCTGGCTTGGTATCTCCCCCAGACGTAGTTACACATCGTAACGAACTGGGTAATCAAATTGTTGTCTTATTGTTTGCTATTTTATTGCTTTCTTTATCCGATTATCTAGTCGTATCGTGGTTGTGGGTGGGATCAATTCCCAACAATTCTCTTGTACATCAGCTGAAAGGATCTCAAACCGTGCAATTCAGGTCGTGGGTAGTTTTTAATGAAATGATTACTGTCTATGTTGAAAGGTAATACATGTTCTGAAAAAATGTATTATGCTGAGAAAATGTATTATGCTAAAATGTAATAACTTTTTTAAGAAAAAATAATACCTTCAAGTATAAATAGTAATATAATTTTATGAATCATTTCGTGACCAAATCCATGTACTTAGTGTACCTAAGAATTAGGGTAGAATAATTTGTTTTCCAATATTCGAAAAGATTAGTTCCAAAAGAATCTGAATTGTTCAAAAGCCGAGCTTTCCCATAAATGCAACTGATGTGTAAAATATAAGTAAATATATAGAAGGTGTTTTATGTATATACATATAAGTATTTACACACACACATATATATATATATATATATATATATTTATTTATATATTACACACACTAAGACTAAAGAGCTAATAATAACTTGAATCCATCCTTAAATAGGATAATGCATTCTTAGGGTATGTTTGCTTGGGGCTGGGGTGGCTGGGCTGGGGAAAGTGGTTGGGGTTAGTGGCTGGGGATGTTAGAGGGTGATGTTTGGTTGAGTGGTGGGATTGTGATTGAAGTGTGGGATTTAGTTATTAATTGTAAAAGATGATGTGATATGTGTAAGAGGTAGTTATTAATGATTGGAGAATGATTAAAATAATATTAAAATTGGGGTTGGCGCCTTTAATGCCAAACCCTACTGTTGGGGGTTGCTTCAAGCCGGCAAACCAAACATCACTTGGGGTTGGCCAAACTGATTATGGGTTTGGCAAACCCCAAGCAAACATACCCTTATATTCAAAGAACATGAAAAGGTAATAGGTTATAATATTGTTCAAATAGGATTAACAACAACAATTTTACTAAAACTACTCACATTTTTTTTACCGATATATATAAACTATACATGTTTGACAAATAAACGATTAAACTAAAATTTTGTGGACTTTTTTGTTCTACAATTGAGTCGTTTTTCTCACCGATGTATACTTAGAGACTTTTTGCATCTAGATTAGTGGAAAAAGGTCGTTGAAAATTTATCACACGCAAGTCACGTGCAGAAATCCGGTGAAATGACTGGAAAATGAGCTTGGTGATTTATTTGCCAAACTCGTATTGCCTATGTATATCAGTGCAAAAAACGTTTAGTAATTTATACGAAAAACACTGATAGTTTGGTGAGGTTGTTGTAATTAACCCGTACAAATAATTTACGACAACTCATATCTGTTACCATTAATTAACTAAGAGTTCTTATGTTTGGATTCTTCATCTTGTTAGATACTGTATGTTTATGTTTATTAACCATCGCTGATATTGTGTCACTTATTCCTTGATATATTTGAATTTAGATTTCTTAGTTGATTTAATCAGTTCTTAACGATTAAAATTAATATAAAATAATTAATCTTCAAAAAGAAATTGTTAAAGCGACACAAAATATTAGATGGATTATAGATTATTCATAAACTGATATTACAAGCTCAAATTATATATTAAACTAATTTTCAATTATCAAAATACGTAATTAAACTTCTAAATTAGTCAAATAAATTAAAAATTCTAAATGCGTAACTAATAGATCACTAACTAAATGAATTTGAAGTTAATAAACAAAATAAAAGTTGACAAAATACAATTTAAAAATTATTTTCGAATTTAAAAAGGAAATATAATTAAATCTAAAAACTATTTAATAAATCTAGAAAATCTTAAGGACCTTGACATTTCGAAGTTAAGTGGAGAATATATATTAATAACATTTCAAATCTAAACCTTACAAATATAAACACCATCCAGCGCACTTATTTTAAATAATCAATAATTTTAATTTTTTTTATTAATTTCCAAATTTATTATATATTTTTCATATTTATTTCAGTGTTTTGGTATTTTCAAAATATTCTATTTATTTAATACTGAAAACTTCAAGAGCTTATTTGACCCATTTAGACGTTCAAGAACACACTTTGATAAGAAAATAGTTTCCAAACTAATTCGGGCGGTCCGATCATGCCCATCGGACCAACACCGTCAGCCCAAAAGATTATCGGGTTTATAATTAGTCAATTCGATTTAGTCTATTTCCTTATAACATACTAAGATTTTTAGACTGATATGTGATCTATTGGACTTTTGGCCCATCGGCTCCGACCTATCTGGCTCAATAGTACTTCGAACCAAAAATTTATAGCTTAGTCCATTTAAAATGTCAGACGGATAGGATCGAGCCAACCTG
Source organism: Ajuga chamaepitys (assembly GCA_958295605.1). Lineage (NCBI taxonomy): Eukaryota > Viridiplantae > Streptophyta > Magnoliopsida > Lamiales > Lamiaceae > Ajuga > Ajuga chamaepitys. The sequence continues at coordinate 51,063,359 of OY282508.1, read as the reverse complement.
CTTTTGCTACCTCTAATTAGGGGTGCAAAGTCAAACCTAGTACTGGCAGACTCGAACTCGACTAAAATACTCGAGGCTAGTTCGACCAAGTTCATTTTTTTCAAACTCGATCTCGACTCGGAGAAACTCATTGAGTTAGAGTTCGACTTGACTCGATTGATACAAAATAAAATGAAAAAAATATAAATAAATACATTAAAATTGAAAAGCTAATTATAATACATAGGATTGCTAAGTGGACCATAGGGTTTCACCATATTTAATATGTCTATAATTATGTCAACTATAAATGGTAAACGATAATTTAATACTCCCTCCGTCCCGGCTTATCTTGCACAGGGGGGTCAGCACGGATATTAAGAAAAGTTACTTTTTGGTTGTTTGTTGACTTTTCAAAGGTGAATTGAAGGTAGAGATTGAAAGTGGAGATTTTGAGGGTGGAGATTATATTATAACTTTTCTTTTTTAGGTTGTGCAATATAAGGTGGGACGACCATTTAAGGAAAGTGTGCAAGATAAGGTGGGACGGAGGGAGTATAAGATTGATTAACCTGTTAAACCAAGTATCAATGAGCTTAAACTCGAACTCGACATCTACTCGGGTAACTCGAGCACGAGCTCAACTCGTTTATCTTGAGTCGATTTCGATCATTTTGCAAGTCGCGACTCACGAGTAATCTCGACTCACTTACACCCCTACCTAACGAGTTGATCCAATGATGACATGGCATATTGACCAATTCTGTTCCAGATCTATAAAATTGCCAACCTGTCTTTGTTCACTTTTTGTTTGCCTTACCTGCGACTCTCTCTTTCTCTCTCTATCGCTTTCTCTCTCTAAATCAATGGACTCCTCCAGTTGAACGGATCCTTCCTTTTTCGTTTTCTCTTTCCATTTCCATAATAATAAATACAAAAAATAGCAATAATATCGCCACATGCTTCATATATGCTAATCAAATGCCTGCTGCTCATTACCAGCAACCAATCAGCTAGTTCATGTAAGTACTCTCTCATTCCAACTCATTTGCAGTATTTTTCCAATTTGCGTTTCACTTTTATATATAATTTATTTATTATACTCCACTTGAGTCGTTTTTACTCAGTCGTAGTTAGGTTTGAATTTGTAACTTGTTTATGGAAAAATTATTAGCGGTCAAGGGTTTTGGGCGACAATACTTGTTAATTCGTAGATGAGTTTGTGGAATTTTATCAATTTCTTATTATTGAGACCAGATTTAGGGTTGATTATGTTAATGAAGAATTATTTTGGTGAACTGTTTAGATTTTACTAACTATATTGCAAAGTGTTAACAGTAATAGTTTCAGAACTTCAATTTATGCCCCCTGTGAAATTTTATGATTATGTTTGTTGTTCAAAACTGCATGAGGTTTGTGCTTTTACTACTATCAGTTTGTAATATTGAAGGTTGTTTATTGGATTTACAGAGTGGTAGCTAAGATTTAGAAATGATGAGGGAAGAGGAAAATGATCAGGTTTCGGGTGGGAGTTGGAGGACGTATTCTCGTTCAATGTCGTGGACTGAACGACCACCGCGAAAATCGACGTCTAGGCCACAATGGAACAGCAAGGCTCGGGCGTGTTTGCCGCCACTTCAGCCTTTGTCGATTGCTAGGCCAAGCATTGAGGAGTGGCCTAGAGCAGGGTCGGATGATCTTGGTGTATGGCCCAATCCTCCTACTCCCAGGGCAAGGCCTCCTCGATCTTTAACGCCTCGTGAGAGCTCCACTTCAGAGCAAGCTCCAAGAGAATTTGAGTTTAGGAAAGACAAGCTTGCGTTTTTCAATAAGGAATGCTCGAGGATTTTGGATCACATATATTTGGGAAGCGATGCAATTGCCAAGAACCGGGAAATCCTACGCCAGAATGGGATCACCCATGTGCTCAACTGTGTGGGATACGTTTGCCCAGAGTATTTCAAGGATGAGCTTGTTTACAAGACTCTTTGGTTGCAAGACTGCCCCTCGGAGGATATTACAAGTATTTTATATGACGTGTTTGATTATTTTGAGGATGTTCGTGAACAAGGGGGGCGTGTGCTTGTCCACTGTTGTCAGGGGGTATCTCGGTCAACTTCTTTGGTGATAGCATACCTTATGTGGAAGGAAGGGCAGAGCTTTGATGATGCATTCCAGCATGTAAAAGCAGCCAGGGGAGTTACTAACCCAAACGTGGGGTTTGCATGCCAACTTCTGCAGTGCCAGAAGCGTGTACATGCACTGCCTGCAAGCCCGTCTTCTGTTCTTCGGATGTACCGAATGGCGCCACATTCACTATATGATCCCCTTCACCTTGTACCAAAGACGTTGTCTGAAGCAGGTGCCGATAAGCTTGACTCTCGTGGAGCATTCATAATTCACATTCCTTCAGCTCTATACGTTTGGATTGGGAAGCACTGTTCCCAAGTGATGTCAGAGAATGCCAAGGATGCTGCCTTACAAGTTGTTCGCTACGAGCGGGCCCAGGGTCCAATTATAACCGTCAAGGAAGGTGAAGAGACATTTGAGTTTTGGGATGCACTGGGCCACAAGAAAAGTTCAACGGATGGGTCCCACACGGGGCCTGTGCCCTTTCATTCAGGTCTTGATCAAAGGAAGCTTGCTGAGTATGATACTGATTTTGAAATCTTTCATGGAGCACTAGCTGGTGGGGTAGTACCGCCTTCTCCATTGTCAAGAGCAGAATCTACATCTGTTCCTGCTACAGAGCATGGTTGGAATAGATTGAGAAAAAAAATTGCTAACGGTGTTATGAAGGATTTTATCACCTCGTCTAAGTTGAACTCTAGTGCCTCACAGATATGTGATAGACTGCAAATAACGGATACTTGTAAAGAACCTGATGGCGTCGACTCACCTGCCAGTCTTTCGGTGCCTTCAAGTGACGATCAGTGTGATTCACCAGATTCACTTGCTTCGTATTTACCAAGCAGCCAAGGATGGAGTAAAAACGAAGCTGCTCCTCTTTCTGATGCTCCACTCTCAAGATCTCCATCATTTAGTTTGGTGGATTCGTTTTCTTCTTTTCTTGTCAATAAACCTAAGTCCAATTCCACATCCCCGTCGCTCTCACCATCAACATCCGATTATTCAAGCGCGTTTACTTTTTCGCCGTCATCATCTAACTGGTCTGACTCATCATTTGTATCTGCTCAGCTATCACCTTCCAGACTTGAATGCAGTGATACTGATCCTGATAAGAGAGACCGTCAAGACGAAAGCGCTGATTCTTTAGATGACAGTACATATTTACTTGACGCCACTTCGCCTCCACAGAAAGAGGCGATTTCTACCACCCTTTCAGAGCATAGAGCAAATGATACTCCTCCTCATATGAGCTTACATCCCACTTTTGAAGCGCCTGAAGTGTCGACAAGATATTCGGAAGATGATATTACAAGGGACTCTGAAAGCAACTGCATCAGTTGTGAGATGCATGGAAAAGATCCTAATTCAGTTTCAAACGGCTATGTGGCTGATGCTGAAGTTTTGAGAGACGGAAAGAAGTGCGAAACACATCATATTGCATCTGATGATATGGCTAATAAAACAACAGACCTGGTAATATACAAGTGGCCCTCTATGTGTGAAATAGACGTGCATTCTAAGATCCTTGATTCGAGATCTATGTATATCATACCTATGCCAGGAGTATGTTCTGGAAAAAGCATTGGTGATGATCTATACGTATGGATAGGGCGTGATGTGGCATCAAGATTGAGCTGTAGTGAGATCGAGAGTGATAGCAGCCATGCTGATTTGGTGACAGTGGATCGTAACCTTCTTGTCGAGAAGGGTTTCCCCCCAGATGCTCAAATTAAGGTACTTAATCCTCTCATCCAGAGAGACTATCTCATTAAATTTGGATCAAGAAGGTTTTAATAGTTACATCTTACACATGTTATCTCATTATATTTAGATAAAGAAGTTGTTTTTAATCGTTACATCTTACATATGTTATCTCATTATATTTGGATCAAGAAGTTTTTAATAGTTTCACCTTACACATGTTAAGAATCGGAAACTGTAATTGCACTCCATTTTCATCCTCAATAATATAGGTCATTCTAGTTGATACTGATAGCATAATGTTTACACGAATGAGTGAGTAGGGTGGGCTTTCAACCCTGTGGGTTCGCGTACCCGACCCGACCCGACCCGACCCGACCCGTATGACGATCAGGTCGGGTATTCATCAGTTCATCGGGTAAAGTGTTTAGGCTGGGTCAGTTTTGTGTGGTCCGGTTTTCCTGGTCGTACGTCCTATGGCCTTCAGTAAATACCTGGTCTTTGTCCCCAGCTTTCAATTCAGTGAAGTTTCCCCAGCTGTAGCCCCGCATTTGCCAGAACTATTCCTGTGAGTCCTCTTCATCTCCCGGTCGAGCAGTTGACACATCTACTTAATTTTAAGTTTTTAACAATATCAATCATAATTCTACACATTTCAACAATCTTAGAGAAGCAAAAAATCATTTATTCATAAAAAGGTAACTTTATGAAAAATCCTATCCGACCCGACCTGCTGCCCGCTGGGTATCCGTCGGGGTACCCGTGAGGGCAGGTACCTGAAAAATTGGGTTGAAAATTGGGTCTCTTTATTGGAAACCCGATATATCTGGTACCCGATTTGAAAAACCCGAAACCCGACCCGATCACACCCTTATGAGTGACGCTAGTCGTGAGGTAACTTAGTGCTCTAAAACGTTTGGGTGAGGATAACATTTTGAATTGGGTAAATAACTGCCTCGGGTTAAGAGTATTTGGTGTGGTTTATAGGGGTTGTTTGCAATTGCTTTTTTTTTCAAAATTAGGAGCAACTGCAAACACCTTCTATGGGTTGTTTTCCTTTGCTTTAATTTTTTTAAAAGTAAAAATTGTAGTAAAATTGCTAAAATCAAAAGTAGGTAGTGTTTGGAAATAAAATTAATTTTGGTCATAGATAAGAGCTAGAGTGTTTGATGCTTAGCTTATTAGTGAGAAAAAACTTCTATTATTTACTAAATACCAAAAAGTTGGAAAAAACAACTTTTTTCTACTTTTAATTCTTAGTCTAAAGTCACTTTTATAAAGTTGAAGCTATTTTCCTAAACACTCCAAAAAAACATTTTGAAAAAGTAATTGCAAACACCGCCTTAATCACTTCTCCAAAAGTAGAAGCAATTGCAAACATTCTTGTTTCCAATCCCACAATGATGAAAAGGAGTACAAGTTATGGTTTTCTCAGTATTTGATGTTGCATTAGAACACACAGCTCATGGCTTACCAAACTTACAGTGAACATTGTAATAGCAGTCTTCATATTTTTACATTTTTTACACTTTCTTGCAGATAGTCAAGGAAGGTGATGAACAACCAGCGCACCTCGTCGAGCATCTGGCCCACGTCTTGTTGAACAATGGAAGTAGGCCGTCGTGCGTAGATGAAGACGGGGACGAGTAATTAATTTCGCGTTTTAGTAAGTCGCGATTTTTGAAGTGATGACTGCAGCTCTAATGAGTAATGGTGAGTTGCGTTGGCATCCCAAAGCAGGAAAAGTGCTTGTGAGATGTAAGTCTGGATTTTTAATTGTAGAACAGAGGACTGGACAATGTACAGCAAATAAGCTTTTCTGAATTTTAATGGACTATATTTACATACGTAATGAATCTCTTTGGACTAAGTCCCTTGTTCTTCGATACTTTCGAGACACACACAGCAGGCATTGCCTCAGTTTGTTACCATCGATTTTAGTGAATGATGTACGCTTCCTTGAGGAAAATGTAGACGGAAACCATCGATTTCCTGAGTTTGCTTATTTTAGTGGAAACCAATGTAGTCGAGTTGCCCTACCCTTTCTACCAATGTAGTCGAAATCATTGGTAGAAACAAGCAAACAATTCAGTTCAAAGAACCAACACCATTCACAATTCAGGCGCGCACACATACATATATATATCATTCAAGTGTCTTGATAGGAAAATCAATAAAACGCAGTTAATACATTTACTGCACCATAGAGAATTAAGCAACTTACAGTGCATATTTGTTATGCACATAATTTCATGTTTTTCAAGCATTAACTGAACTAGACCTGAAACCAAACACAAACAGGAGGCAATGAGATTAAGGGGGTGTTTACTGTTGCTTTTGCTTTTAAAAAAACGATTAAAATTAGAGATTTAAATTAACATTTATGAACAAGAAAGTAGTGTTTAAAAAAAAAAATGATTCAACAAGTAACAACATTATGCTTGTAACTTCTGTCCTAGAAGTACTCTTTTGAAAGTTGAAGTTGATTTTGCATACACTTCAAAAATGCTTTTCTAAAGCTATAAGCTGAAAAATACTTGCAAAAAGTGAGGAACATTTGCAATTGTTTCTACTTTTGGAGAAGTGATCAAAATAAGTGATTGTAAAAACACAATAATTTAAAGCTTGCAGCTTTTAGTCTAAAGGGGTATTTGCAATTGCTTTTTCGAAATGTTTTTCAGCTTATAACTTGAAAAAGTTATTTTGGAGTGTACTTTCATGACAAAAGCTCCACGCTAAATTTTGTTGTTTTTCTCTACACAATTGTTTGAAATCACTTTTTCTTCAAACACTATTAAGTGTTTTTTCTTTTCTAAATTTTCTAATTTTAATCATTTTTTAAAAGCACAATCGCAAACACCCCCTGAATCAACTTAAATTTAAGTAGAAACTGTCATTTGCAAACACCATTTTCAACTTATTTGAAGCTAAAAGCTCAAAAGTACTTATTTCAAGACACCCCCTTAACATCAATCATACCTTAAACAAGGTGGGACATAAAAAAGTTGGTAAAATTTCACTAGTTAAATAACTACTACACAACAATGCATCATAGAGCTTAAGTATGCACATGCTTACACAGGCAGAAAAATGAGCAAAATGGAAGCCAACATGCATCATAGAGCTTAAGTTGCACAGGCTTACACAGGCAGAAAATGCGCAAAACCGAAGCTAAAAGTTCGCGCGAGGCATAGTAGTTGAACACGAGAAGCAGATGCTCGAATAAGTTAGTTTGCATTCATCCTCACGTATCCTTTTTCGATCTTAGCATAGCCATTGTTGGGCCAAGTGCACTGCCTCTCAGAGCTTTATATGACCATGATTTACCTCCAGAAGTCTGCTTACCCCAACTATTGTCCTGCGATCCCTGCGCTTTCTTACCCCAGTTACTTCCGGACGACGGTTTCTTGCCCCAACTATTTTCAGGAGGTAGTTGCACCTTCTTGGGGGTACTGGACCAACCGTTTGTCTTGGCCAGTTCCTCCTTCTTTGCATTAAGAGTCTCACTCAGTTGGTCCCATATGTGGACACCTACAAAATATTTAATTTCAAGTGTGAAACTAATGCAAATTAAGTTTTGCATGAAAAATACTAGGTACCTGTAGTAAGCGGCTGTGTTTCTTTACCCTCGTTCGTCTCTATAGCATCTGCACATGGTAAATCATTTAAGCATATTTGGTCTAAGATAATTTACAGAACTACTTTGAGATTTGATTTGACGTATTTACAGAAATCGGGTTATGTTTTGAAATTACAAATACCGCCTGAAATACTTTACAGAACTACTGTCAGGTTTCCTTTTTTATAAGAAACAAAATTTTATTAACTAAAATGTGAAAAATTACAATTGGAAGAGGTTTCCAATATGGAACTGTACAAAATCAATCACAGTACGAGAGTACGATGACTTAAATCTCTAAGCACGTCCAAAATATAAAAGCCCTTAAAATCTTTGTGGACTGAAATTCAATTAGCTATCCTAAAAATTAATTATGTCCACACTTCTTCTATAGATTCTACACGGTTCTCGAAAATTCTCTTATTTCTCTCCAACCAAACCGTTCACGCTACTGCATGTACCGTCACCCTCCTTTCAGGTTTCTATTTGCTTACAACCACCCAACTCCCCCCCCCCCCCCCCACCCAAAAAAAAAAAGAAAAGAGAAAAGCAGATGCAAATTGTAAAGTAAAAGCAACTTTCAGGAGAGGTGCTTGTAATTTACATTTTCTAGGATTTTTCTCTTTTAATAGGTCAGATCTCAGGGGAAGCTTTTGTGATGATCTATTTAGTTTATTGCTGTACCTTGGCTGGGTACAGCTGTTGGTTTATCACTGCTGCTAGGCAACACTGTTCTTGAAGCATCGGCATTGCCTACAGAACCTTCACTCACACCGTTAGAGGCTTCGTTTCCTGGTTCTGATCTCCCATTATTTACGACACGGACATCAATAAGCGATGGAAAATGAATCTGCATAACATGCATGTTAGTTACTAAAAAATGTTTCCGACCAGATGAGAATCAAGAATTACTGTTGCAAACCTTCATGTAGGAATAAGATTAATAAAAGGGTTAATTACAGCAACCCACTAAACTATCAGCGTTTTTGTAGATAAACCACTGAACTTATCTTCCTGCCGGAATTCTCCACGTAACTTGCCCGTGATAAGTGTTTAAGGGTATTTTTGTCAACACAACTAAGTGTAAGTTGCAACAACATGGAGGTGTTTGCAAATGCTTAAAATAAGATATTTTGAGCTTTTAGCTTAAAAGAAGCTGAAAAAAGTGTTTGCAAATGAGAGCTTCTGCTTGAATTTAGAGGGTGTTTGCAAACTAAATAAGAGAACTCAAAATCACTTTTACAATGAAAAAGTGATTCTTAAAGTGTTTGAAAACTCAATTCTGATTTTGAGAATTAAAATCAGCTTTTGAGACCTGTCACCGCCTTCCACTTCTGATTGTTTGCACCCCCTTAAACTAATCTAGGCAAAAATCTGCAAGCTAAGGGGGTGTTTGCAAACCAAACAACACCCCCAAAATCAATTTTCAAAATCACTTCCCACAACTAGTTATGTTTGCAAACTCATGTTACATTCCCATAATCAATTATGTGAAACACTTTTGAGTTGCTTTTGAGAATCAAGGAGAGATTAGCTTCTGTACATCAATTCTTAAAATCATTTTATTTTCCAAACACTACCAAATTTTTATTTTACTACAACAATCAATTTTAATCACTTTTCACAATCAGTTTTGTTTGCAAACACCCTCTAAATATTGTTACTTTTTAGAATCACTTATTATATTTACTTCTCCAAAAGTAGAAGCAATTGCAAACACGCCGTACGTAGTGGGAAGAAAAATGGCTAAACTGTGTGACAAAAATACCCGTAAAAATTTATCATGCGCAAAATTCCGCCAAGAAATGGCCGAAAATTAAGTTTAGCGGTTTATGTGCAAAAACGCTTATAGTTTGGTGGGGTTTCCGTAATTAACCCTTAATAAAATATAATCTACATTGCAACTGCTTACCTCCAATGAACCATCTTCTTTATAAAGGGTGCTGTCCAGTTGTGCAGGCTCATCCTCATCAGCCTTATTGGAAATAATTGGATATTCCGGTACTGGAACGAGCATAGTTTGATGTGATTTTGCATTGTACCAGGAAACTTTCCCAACCTAAATAACAAAAGATCATTTATTTGAAAAAAGCCAAAAGCAGCCAAAATCTGTAGTTTTGGGAATTCTCAAAAGCACTTTTGGGAAGTGATTCGAGTGGCCAAATATGAGATTGCAAACACCCCTTCAAATTAAAAATGCTTTTAAAAGTGATTTTAACGTTCATATTGGGTTTGCAAAACCTATTATTGCAAGGAAAAGAATTTTCAAGATCCAACAGTTGAATCTTACTCGATAAGGGGAGATTTCAGGGGTCCAGGATGATGATAATTCCAAAACCCGATATGCAATGAGATCTCCTTTCTGCAAAATGACAATGACAAAAAAAAAAAAATGATAAAATGGTTATGGTAATTTCCTCCTTGAAGAAATGTACTTTCTGATACTGAGAAAGTTCAACAAGTACTGCACAAATCATCACCGCTTCATGATTTTCCTCAAAAAGATAAATAAATAAATAAGTATATAAAACAAATGAAGAATCACTCTTCATGAATCGAGAAGAAACAAGGAACGAAAACCTCAGGAATGCCAAGAAGAGTCGGAAGCTTATCAAAGTCGATTGTGGCATCTGCTTGAATCTCTTTATTTCCCTCGTCTGCTTCGTTCTCTTTGTCTCCCTCATCTGCTTGTTTCTCCTTTTCATTATTCAAGGTTTCATTGTACTCCTTGGTTGAAGTTTTATACTCATTACGTGGAGTGAATGGACGACTTTCCTTCCCCCACTGTTGGCCTTTCTTCTTGCTAGTAATTCCATTCCACTGGAACGTTCCCTGATGGCAGAAAAACACGGATTTATGGAAACATTGCAACAATTCGACAGAGCAAAAACCAAGGATGCACTATCGACACAAAGCACGAAATCGCTAACTAAACTTCTAAATAATATAATAGCCATCATGCTCAATCTCGCCCGACATACTCAGATTTGAGAGAAGAAAATTGTTGGAAGATCATGGGCCATCTATGTTTCAAACCAGAAACGCTCGTATCCCATTTTCTAAGCCCTCCTCAATGTAAAAGGAAAATAAGAATAGTATCCCCTCATTTTCAACCCCATCAATGACATTTTGTTCGGCAAAAAAGTGAGATCCTAAAATGATTGTATAATCAGTGGCGGACACAAGATTTTAACTTACATAAATACAAGTATAAGTAACGATAATTTTTTTTAAATAACATACATTTTTACTACTATTGTATGTTAAATTTGGTATATTTCATTTTTTTTTCTACATTAGTACCCCGCCACATTTACCACCTATATACACTAATATATACATAATAAATGAATATAACAAATTTGTCGTTAATTTGAGGGTGGGGGGAGCTTTCTATATCAGGACTCATATCCTTCGCATATTCACATGAAAATTCATACTAAATATATAAAAAGAAAAATTGGAGGGGTCCCCCACTTGCCCCCGTTGTATCCGCCCCTGTGTATAATGACAGTTGAATAATAAGAAAAAATATTTTTTCTGGTGACTGACATCCTATATCTTGCACACCAGTGTCTGCATTGGGCGCCCCGGGTTGTCTACCAGAGTACAAGGGAAATTCAAGAACATTAAGTCCTAGACCACCTGAATAACTATTGTTCTCAAGCAAATTCATTCCATGAAAAATATCCGTACTCAAGAGCGGAGATGATATAATGAAAATATTTTAATCAACCAACATGCTGATACACTTCACCTGAGGTACGTGATCTCTCTGGACAGCTTCTTCTGCATCAACAAAGATAGTTTCAAGCACGAGATGTCTAAATATCAAACAGGGAAATTACGAAAATCCAAGTGGAGTCACGCAAATCCAAGAAGGAAGCAGATTTATTCACTCCTAATTGTTGAAAAGATGGAAGAACATGAAGAAAATAGAATTTGTTGGAACATCATATTTTAAAAACAGTGACATGAAAACCGGGAGAGCACTTCACTTCCTCGAAAGAGTTTCAGTTATTGATCTTTCAAAAAACAGATTCAACAGGGTGGAGAAGTTTATGCATGAGAGCATCACAACTTGATGAATCCTGAAATCTAATTCACCATGTGTTTCCGCAAGAGCTTATTCAGAGAAGATAAATTAAGAACAATGTTAGTCCTTGTAGGAACACCGTTAGAAGGCCGACATAGACATGGTTGATTCAAACAAATTACCCGTATAATCTTGCATTCACCAAATTGGATGAATAATGATTAAAGAATTGAATACGGATTATAAGTCTTAGAGGGTGTTTGCCTAAGCTTATAAGCTTTTCAAAACATCTTATATGATGTTTGAGAGCTTATAAGCTCTTCAAATGTGTTTGGCAACATAAGATGTTAACATCTTATACGATGTAAAATAAGCTCTTAGAGCTTATAAGCTCCAATAAAAAGTTCCTCTAGTCCATCTCATTTTAAAGATCTTTTAAGTTACGCTCAAATTTCACACACATACACACACATACACACACTATACACACACTACAGACACACCGCACATTTCACACACTTCACACATCTCACACACTACACACAATTTACACACTTCTTTTACACGCACTACCCACATTTCACACACACTTCACACACTAAGCAAAATGTGTATTTGATATTAACCTTCAAATTAGGTTCCAAATTCATAGCTAAATCACTTAATTCAATTGAAATCTTATAAGCTCTATTCTCCAAACATTTTATTAACTTATAAGCTCTTGAAAAAATACATCTTATAAGCTCTTGAAACAACTTGTAAGATGTTGGAGATTATAAGATATTTGAAATAAGCTTAGCCAAACACCCTCTTAGATTCTGAGGCACTGAGGAAAACGAAAAAGAAAAGATGTCCATAGACAAAAAGGCAGGACCTGTGCCCATTGGCTCAAAGCGGATGTGTCCTGGCCTTATTATAACGGGAACAACTTCAATCTCCTCACCGCTTTCTTCATTTAATTGCTCCGAGGCAGTGCAAGTTTGATTTTCACATTCTTGAGCATTTTTCTGACCTGGCTGCTCATGTGAATCACTCTGTTTCTGGTTTGGCTGCTGATGTCCATCACCATTTTGATTTTGCTGCTCATGTGCATCACCAGTCCGATTCGGGAGTTCAGAAAAGTTATCATTTTGACTTCGTTGGTTACGCTTTTTTCCCTTAACAAGCCAGTTGTCTTGGGGAGTCCAATGTAGCTGGGCATTGGAGAATCTATGTCAACATCGAAAGACTAAGCAATAAAAGAAGCGTCTAGACAAACAAGATAACTAACCAGTCCTTTCGGTTGGCCATCCGCCACACTATCATTTTCGGCGTGGTGTTTTTTCCACTTCTGCTGCAAGATAAAGGTATTGAGTTTTTCAATTCCATGGTGAAAGGATATGAGAAAATTAAGAAACTGACCTGTCCCGTCACTTGGCCATCCTTTTTTTTCCTGCCAGCTTTAGCTTGGTCTTCTTTCCAGTTCCGCTGCAAAATTGAGCATGAGCAAATCTTAGATTACTGATTTCGCAAGTGTGTGATACAAAAATTGATCGCTTACAAGCCCCTCAGATTCACAGGTTGCATTTTGCTTCTGAATTTTTGCCATTTCACGCAACCAGCGTCGTTTGGCATACTTCCGCCTAGCACTTCTACTTGGGGTCTTCAAACAATCAGGGGAAATACCAAGTTTTCAGTAAATTTTATGGAGAATAGAAGCAAGAATAAGTATAACCAAGGTGGAACACTTCGCATTTGAAATTGAGTAATCCTAATCCAGAGGCAATCATATCACCCTAATCATCAGTGTCCCATGTTATAAGAATATATGCTCCACTCTGATATAGTAATGGAAGTTACCTTTTTTGTTACTTCAGAGGCAATTTTGGCATCGTCAGTCTCTTTGTCGTTCTCTTGGGCTTCAGCAGTTCTGCAGATATGCATGCATAAAATTATTTGATTAAAATTAAATTGAATGCTGGGAATTTAAAAAGAAATCCCCTATAGATACATTAAATATAGTTGAGCATGTTTGGAAGAGGAGACGAAACAAGAAAAAATCCACATGCTAGTTAGCCGCCAAAATTAATGGCCACTGGGACCAACTATAAATCCTCAAAACTATTGAATTTTGTAACCTCAAAAGACCATATAGGCTTGCTCAAAAATCTCCTAAGACCTTTCATCTTCATTCTATGTTAAAGGAAATCCTATGGAATCTCACAATGTCGGGTCGGAAGAACATTATCCAAATGTAAACCAATTGATAGACAACTTTGATCATTATACAGATTTCCACCAAACAAAACCATATCTTCTGTTTTTCTCTACTCATGTCCTCTTCACATTTTATCAATAAAACAATCCCCATCCAAAGCTTTCTTAGACTAGTCTCGAGATTCTTATTTCTGCTATATTGGTTCACATCCTTTTCAGTTTGAAGAAATTCTAACTTCCTTTGATTCTCATCTTAAGAAAAATATGAAGCCTTGAAACTTTTATTCATAATAAGTAGGGTTAATTACATGAAAATTTACGACCTTTAGGTCAATTATCATTTGCAACATGTCTTTTAAAACGTAGCGTAAACATACACATACTAGCTTTTTTCAATTGGATACACACAGGCTAAATTTGGACTCAAAGTGCTGACATGGTGCCCTAAATAGCTCCACGTGGAGCGCATTGGTTTCTTTCTATTAACATACTGACCATTCCATTCTTACATTAAAAAAAATAATTAAGGAAAAAGAAAAGAAAGTAAACAGCTTTTAGCAAATGAGTAAAATTCACGGCTCAAGTGTGAAACGACTTCAAAACAGATTTAGACACAGATTATTTTTTTCTTAAACCCTAATCGTGCCTAAAGAATCAATGGTGTCTTCATAAAAATACAGGCAACTGGAAACCTTATGCTTCTTTAAAAGAGAAGATAATAATAGTTACTTAAATTCATGAGAACAGATCAAGTTGGAAGATACAGAAACACTATCGTTTGTGGTTTTGGGTGTAGTACTCTGGGGATAATTGGACTGGGATGTAGTGGCATGTACCACGTCCGATGGAGCACATCCATGGACGGGACATCCAAAAAGGTATTTTAGTTTAAGGGTATAGTAGGGTAGGATGTGTATTGGAAATTGTAAAAGGTGTATTGGAAATTGTAAAAGATGTGTTGGAAATTGTAAAAGGTGAGGTAGGTGATAGGGTGCGGATGTGGAGGGATGGGTCATCCAGTGTAAAATGAAATACGTTGAGGATGTCCCATGCCACATCCGGACGGGGACATCCTAGTCCAATTATCCCTAAGTTTTGTCCAATGTGCATTTGAAATTTTATTTTCTCAAACTCATATCACATATCATATATTAGATAAACATCGTTTTTGTTCTTTGGCATTAAATGTTTATATAGTGAATCCTGCCTTATTGATCAGATCATGATCATACGGTGTTTGATCAATGTGTTTAAGAAAAAAGAAAGATCAATATTTTCCAGGACGAGCCCGAAAAGAGAATTTCAGGCTCCATGCCATCAATTTCAGCTCGAATTTAGGCTGCGTGTATAAAATTGAAAAACTCAATAGGTGATGTATTTATATGTTGCATTTTAAAAGACATGTTGCAAATGATAATTGACCGAAAGGTCGTGAATTTTCTCGTAATTAACTTTAATATAATTATAACATAAAAGATAACTTCTTAACACTATAACACTAATCCAGAATGGAACTAGCCAATCAAAACAGAGGGGATTTTGATGAGTTTGTCCTCTGTACCCTGGTCCCATTGTGAACACTCCAACAGCCTGAAATGGGTGCTAAGTGTTTGGACTTAAACAGATTAAATCAATAAAAGGTAGAAAAGTCATGCAACTATATATTTTCTAAACTATCTCATGTTTCAAAAGATTGTAATCTTAAGTCAAACAAACAGTACTCCAGTTGCAGGATGTGACAGTGTCATGAGTGAGAAATTTTGAAACATTACATGCAAGCGATTGAAGGCAGGTTCTTTTGTTTATTTGGATTTCTTCATTTGTAAACATGGCAACATGGCAAAACAATATCAGGATATCAGAAATTAAATTTTTTTGGGCTTCGTAGTTTAACATATAAGCCCAACTAGACACTCAGAGAAAATAAATCTCGAGAGTTAAATAAATTCTGTATAAGCCTACCCATTCATGCTCGGCCCAGGCGCATTGCTCTTGTCAATTAACTTAGTAGGTTCTGCATTGTTTTCCACACTATCTCCGGCAATAGAATCATCTTTTTTCCCTTTATCTGTAAGAGCATCATTGGAAGCACTTCCAGTAGCAACAGAACGTTGTTTCTTCCCCCTAACAAACATTATATTTTGAGCAAAGAGTGAAAGAAAAACTATACGATATACATCGAGCAAACATAACACAATTAAGGAGCAGAACAACACATACTTAGAGCGTTGAAGTTTATCTGCTGCTTTTCTTTTACGATTTTTTTTACTTGCATTCGAGACTGAAGGTTTATCCACATCTTCCACCAGATCTTCATCATCCTCTTCCGGATCATCACTTTCATAACCACCTTTTTCTTTCTCGAACTCCTCATTTGCCAAAAGCAAGAGACCATTATTTACAGGCTGCTTTTCCACTGCTTTCAATCTCTCAACATCATTAGCAGCATTGTTTCCGGGTAGCGCTAAAACTTCTTTTCTTTTCTGTACTCTGCTCCCAAGTGAAGGTTGAAATGTCAATAATATTCTAGAATTCAGGGCTTACAAAAGAAAACCCATTTTTCCATATCTAGAATGCACCATGCTTAAGTTACCTGATAATTTCATCCTCCTTTAGAATGCTACTAGACTCAAAAGGCGGTAAGACAAAGCTGGATATCTGCCAGATCGTTTTCAGAAATAAAAATAAATTCAGTTGTCCATTGACATCACATGGATAAACAATGTCACATAGCGCGTTAGTCAAAATATAAGCACATAATCTATTCACTGCATTTCGCAAAATTTTCTAATTCATCAATTACCACCAACATGACATGGACGCAACCATTATATAACATTAGTTCCTATACAAAATTAGCTTACGATACGATGCAACTAGAATAACTAAATTCACAAATGAACTAACTAATCTCGAAAATAGAATTGGCACACAAATAGAGAATCGATTTAATATAGACAAAAACACATAGCAGCAAGAAAATATTTCAAAAAAACAGGACATAAATGCAAAATCAGGAATATATATATATATATATGTATATATATATATATATATACATTTCAATAAATGGAACCCAAAGGTCCCAAACCTTACAGATCACATGAATTTAAAGTGCGTAACGACTTGAGGAATTCAGTACTTAACTACTCCCAGAAAAAGCAAACACATTATACTGGCTCTACAATTACTTGCCCGATCTTTTCATCACTCTGGATTAGAGAAATCCATCAATGTCACAGTCATTAGAAACATTTTATCTAAAATCCGTTCTTCATGCAAAATATTTCAATCCAAATTAATCGTATAGTTACAATATTCCATGATATCAGTCAGTGAACGAAGAAATCAACAACACAACGAGCAGCACATTTACCTCGCCGAAAAACAACACGAAATCAATTGTAAGCGACAACAGAATTTTGGACCAGAAACTAACCTAAAACACAATAGTACGAAAATGAAAGAAATAGTGTGTGAGCCTTACGGAAAGGAGGAGGCCGTGAGGGCAGGATTGGTGCAGTTGGAAAGCGTGGAGGAGATGAGAGGCGACATCGGAGACGGTGTGGTGTTGGTGAGGTTTCAGGAGAAGCCAGCTGCGGGTCAAGCCACTGGATTTCTGGCTTTCGCTTAAAATGTCGTCGTCTTTGAATACCAGTCGGATTCGCTTACCCTCTGCCATCGCCCATGCAACAACAATCCTCAATTGTCTCTGGTTTCAGAGAGAGTGAGTGTGCCTTAAACCCTCGGAGAGGACAGATAGGGACAGGTGGACCGAAAAACCTCTTTCAATGTTGCTTAGGCTATGTTTGGCGATTAAGGGCACCCACGGTGCACAATTAAATGTTACCTGACACATCACTGCCACGTCAAAATTTTAAATCTCATTCAAATGTTACTTATTTTTGCTAATACAACTCAAGTCTAATTAACACTATTTGAGGGTCTTACTTAAAACCACCCTATTTATTTTCTCATCTTCAATTTAATTAAATTTTATTTACAATTTTAATATATATAATTAATTAATTAATATTTATAATTTGTAGATAAAAAACCTAATATCGAATTTGTTTTAAAAAAATAATAATAATTTCGGAAAAAAAAATTAATTCGATTTGAATAAAATATTTTTTTATATATTAAAATTCGAAGAGGGGAATAAACAATACAACACGAAATATTAATTAAAAAAAAAATAACACTATTTCCAACTCTTGAAATATATATAGGTAGAGTTATGATGCGTCCATATGTGCTCAATCAAGTCGGCCCGGAGTTGACGGTATTTTTCGTTATTTCGAAGATCGGCGCCTCTTTGTATGTATGCATTGAAACTCTCGATTGAACCTTGAAAAAATTGAGTGTCTGCGTTATTGTCGATGTTTGGTTCGTCCGTCCAATTGATCGTCGATTCCCCTTCGTCTTCAACTATCATGTTATGTAAAATAATACACGTATACATGATATCTTTCAACTTACTCGTGTACCAAAAACATGTCGGGCCCTTAATTATTGCCCAGTGAGCTTGCAAAACCCCAAATGCTCGCTCGACGTCCTTCCTTGCAGCCTCTTGCATTTGCTTAAAATGACTTCTTTTCGAATCAGTAGAACATTGAAAGCTCTTGACGAAGGCTGCCCATTCCGGATATATTCCATCACTAAGATAGTACCCTCTGTTGTAGGGCGTACCATTTACTATGAAATTTACTTCCGAGACTTTTCCTTGCAGAACGTCATTGAATAGAGGTGATTGGTTGAGCACATTTATGTCATTATTTGAACCTGCAACTCCAAAGAAGGCATGTCATATCCACAAATCCGCCGATGCGACGGCTTCAAACATGATCGTCGGAACTCCATGGTCACCTCTGGTGTATTGACCTTTCCAAGCGACTGGACAATTCTTCCATTCCCATAGCATACAGTCGAGACTACCTAACATTCCGGGAAAACCATGTCTCATCTCATGCATGTTGATCAAACGTTGACAATCCACTGGAGTTGCTTTTCTCAAGTACATCTCTCCAAATATGTCGATTACGCAGCGACAGAAGTTAGACAGGCATTAGATGCCTGTTGTCTCTGCAACTCGTAGGTACTCATCAAAGAGGTCGGTCGGACCACCATATGTCAATTGGCGAATTGCAGATGTGCATTTCTAAAGAGGGGTGAAACCTTTTCTTTCTAATGCGTCTTCCCTCTGCTGAAAGTATGGATCATGTGCTTCCAAGGCATCGACTATTCGAATGAACAAGACTTGCTGCATCCGAAAACGCCTGCGGAATACGTCGTTGTTATATGTTGGGATTTCACAAAAGTAATCATTGAATAGACGGGTGTGCGCTCCTTCCCGATCTCGTTGGACGTATCTTCTTCTTTGTGGAGGACCAGATGATCCTTCAACCGCACCGAGCAACAGCTTCTGTTCATTAAGAATTTGCAGGAACATTCTATCATCGGCATCATCAATAAGATTGCCGTACATTGTTGCATCGTATTCGTCATTGCTATTGTTGAAGCCTATTGAAGTCAATATTCTTGTGAGTAATTGACCACTGCTCCAACACATCCACTAGTATATCGGCATCGTTTCGTCCGCTTGCCCAATTTTCCTTCAGAGTAGTTTAAATAGCATTAAATAGAGACACGTGCTTCGCTGCGGTATAAAAGTGTGTCTTCATCGGGCCCCATGGTCGTTCAATGAAACCGACGGGACGATTTTTATTGTAGTCGGTTGCGATTCATTTCCAAATTTTTTCCAACTTTTGACGCCGATCGCTGAATCTTCACTTATATTCACCCAACATCGAGCTTGCCACTCATTTTCATCTCCATTCCATCTTGGATTATATGTCCCCTTTCTCCCCTGTGAGACGTCACCTACACCGTCGGAAATTGCATCTTCGTCGAGGTTAATATGCTCGAGCCCCACAGAAGACGAGCGTGGTGGGTATGGGGAAGCTGTCCCCGAGGACGGAGTGTTCCCTGTCGGTGCTCGATCCGTCAAGACTCGCTCTTCTGGACGAGTACTGGGGGGGCATTGTTGCACTCTGAGGATGACATCCATAAGGAGGAGGTGACATATATGGATACTGGAATCCTTCATTTGGATACATAGCGTAAAGAGCACCTTGTGTAGCCATGGGGTTGATATGAGGATATGCATGAACTGGGAAATTTGAAGTTGGTATCATGTTGGGTCGAATAGGAAAATTTTGGGGGCTGATGGTGGAAGTTGGCGGACGAGGATTGGAATTTTCTTCCGAATCCGAAGAATTATTTAACCAATTTCTCGCCCAAGATCTTCCAGCCATTATAGAAGTGATTTGCAAAAAACAAATTTGAAGAAATAGTGAGAGAAAATTAGAGATGTTGGTGAAAAAATGTATATTTTTGCATGTATTTATAGGGAAGATTATTTTTTAAAAATTTTGCCAACGGCCAGGAATAGTAAATTTGGTCATTGGCTTATGTTCTCATTCTCACAAAACACAAATAAAAAATTCAAACAAAAGTTGAATTTAAAAAAAAAAAGGAAAATCGAAAATAAATACAAGTGGGGGACAAGCCATTATGGCGCGGGCCCCACCGCGCCACGCACTTCAGGCGCGCGTGGCGGCCACACGCCAAGGCTGCTGCTTCTATCTGCGCGAGTGTGCGCACCCTACGCTCACCTAAGGCACCCCCCCCCCCCCATTTCCCCCTCACCCTTCCAAGTCCATTCATCTGGACCCCACCCAATTAAATGCAATGCTACTCCCTCCCCCCAATTGTATGCTACCTCAATGTTCCAACCAAATAAATCAAAAGCAACCTGCATTGTGGTTGCTCTAAATAAGATTTTAACTAATTGGAGGTTATATGTTACTAGGTTGACGGTTCAGACAACTTGCGAGCTATTTCGGATAAAAAAATATTGAAATCATTCTGAGATAATTAAGTTGGGCTCGAATTCGAGTTCTAGCTACTTGACTCGAGTATATATTGAGTGATACTTGCTCGGCAGGCTCGCAAACTTAATCGAGTGTGCATTAAATTAATAATTTATTATTATTGACATAATTATAAATATATCATAATTCAAGGTGAAAGCCTAAGGATATGTTTGTTTAAGGATTGAGTGGGGTGTGAAAAATTTGAATGTGAAAATTTTAATTGTATAAATTCTAAATCTAATGTTTAATTGGAAAATAATGTGGTAAAATTAATAAGATATTGTCGAATGATTTTTAAGAAGTGATCGAAATGTATTAAAAATTTAGATAATAATAAATAAAATTATTTGAATTAAATTTTCACGTCCTCCATCCAGACGGAAAAATTCATATACAAACATATCTTAAGGTCCCCATTAGAACCCCTTTGTGGTATAATTAACATTTTCAATTTTAATATAATTTTATATTTTTTAAATTCATTTGTCGAGTAGAATCGATTTCGAGTTCAACGAGTTCCTACTGAGCCAAGCTCAAGAAAAATGAACTCGATCAAGCTCGAGATCGAGCGTCGAATATTTTAGCCGAATTCGAGTCTGCCAGTACTCTACTCGTTTACACCTAATCTTATTAAGACAGTATTTGTGTTTGCTTGTTTTAAGTAAATTTATATTTTTCACTTTAAGTTCAATAAAAATAAGTGTTCATTCTTCTTGCTCAAACTGCCTATTAACAAAAATAGTTAGAAAATGTAATTATTTGGCAAACAGTACAATTATGAGTCTATTACAATTATTTTCTCTTCAAACACAACTTACTTTTAACTTTAACAAATTTTCAATAATCTCTAATATAATCATTTTATAAAAAATAAAAGTAGTGACAAACACTCTAAAATATTCCATCTAGAAATAAGATGTTATGAGCTAGCTATAAGGTTTCCTATTAAAAAAATCTTATTTATTCCTAAAATAACATTTTTTGAATACTCAGATATATTTTATTAGGTTGTGTTTGATGGAGGAATATGAAATGCATGAATTTAAAATTAAGCAATTTAAGATAGAGCGATTTTGAAATTCGCTCAAATCCTTAGAAAAATAGCTCAAAATAAAATAATGGATTTCACTCCATGACAATCCAAACAATCAATGAATGTGAGACTATAAATTTCAAATCCATCCTCAAAATCCTTTCATCCAACCAAGGGCGGAGCCACATGGGGGGGCAATGGGGTCCTTGGGCCCTCATCAAATTATTAAAAAAAAAAAAAAAAAAAAAACTTGCAATGTATTTTGTGTAATTTAAAAATATTTACTTTTATTTAGATAAAAATTAAAAATATTCACCCAAAAGATAACTATGTTTTGATTGATAATCTCATACTGTATGTATCAGTTCAAGTTAGTGTATGTTGTTTGAATGTAGCTACTTTGGTATTTATATACAACTTAAACAACTATCAAACGCACATATAGTTTTACAAACCAGAATTTATTATTATTATTATTATTATTATTATTATTATTATTATTATTATTATTATTATTATTATTATTATTATTATTATTATTATTATTATTATTATTATTATTATTGTTGTTGTTGTTATTATTGTTGTTTAGCAACATTTTTATGCAACAACATTACATGTAATACGTTAAGATTAGGAGAAAAAAAAATTTAAGCTTAAATAATATTTATAAAAAAAATTTACTTAATATTTTATGGATTTTCTTTCTGTATGGGTTCTTTAACTATTAGTAGTCATGTTTAAAATTGTGAGGTAAAGATTTCGTATTTTTGTTGGTTCTTTAACTATTACTAGCCATCTTAAAAGGCGAGGAGTAAAGATTCTTTATTGGAGTAAAGTTCCCTTATTTTTTGTTAAAAGATGTGAATATCAGTTATTCATTTTAATATTCCTATTATAGAATTGATTATCTGGATAAGTGAACCTAGTCATATATATTTAATTTATTAACTTTATATAAGATGTATTATTTATATTTTTAATTTAAATTTGACATATATTATTTTATTTTAACACTATAATTGGACCCCCTTACTAAAATTTCTAGCTCCGCCGCTGCATCCAACACAAACTTAATGTAATTGCACAATTTACACTACTAACATTTGATAAGGCTCAACCAACTTTTTTATCCAACAACAACAACTATTTTTTAAAGTCAATAGTACATATTACAAAATATAACGATAATCAATTCTGAATTTCAATTTTGAAAATAATTTGAATAATTCAGAATGATTCTTAGATTATACATAAAACACTGTAACCCTATTATCTACATGAATATTTGTCACATTTTTTGTCAATTCAATGTGTTTGGAACCCAAATCTACACAGTTAAGAGTGTTTGAAATTGTTTTTCTCAAGTGATTTTCAGTTTATAGATTGAAAAAATTGTTTTGCAGTGTTCGAGAAAACAACTTCTACTGAAAAATATTGGGCTACAATAATATTACAACATGTATCCTGTACATCAACAATATAATTACAATTACTTGTTCCAATACGAACAAGTCATGGAACACAAAACTCCTTAAACTAACATAATTTGTTCCTTCACAACCAAATTTGGTCAGCTCTATTGCACTTCACATAACCTGCAAAACAGGATCTCCATGACCCACAAATATAAGTTAGTACAAGGGCAGCCGAGGCGAGTCCAGGACTCTTTCCGCTAAACAAATACGCCCTGCCCAGGTGCTCACGGTTACTGGCGTGATGTCTCCAAGATACAACGGCTGACGTTTAGAAGGTAGTAGCGCTCCAAACCTTTGAGCTCCTGCAAACTAAAAGTGTTTGAGAAACTGGGCATTTATGATATTATGTATGTATCTCATACTTCTATAATTCTATGTTTTACTTCTACCAAATGTAATGCAAATGTTGATCTTATTTGTAGATATTTTCAATTAGTGGGATACTAATTGTAACATAATTGCAGCACTATAGCCATAAGTAATGAAAGAGTAACTTCCAAGTGTTTCTTAGCTTTGCATCCTCCCACAATAAATGTGGTTTTAATATACAGTTGTTACTTTGCATTAATTGCAGCCCTTAATGCTGGTTTTATGACATTCATTCATGATGTTCATTAACTCCAAGGAGTTACACCTCTTGAAGGTTACAAACGGGTACTTAAACAATCACTTGAGACCGGTCAATCAGGTTGAATTCGAGTCGCTAAACTTAACCTTAATTGAGATGAGATAAGTTGAGTAGAGCACGTGAACGTACCCGTGTGATGCTCATTTGCCCGTCCGGAAGTATAATCATTCAACACCTCTCTATAGTATTATAACTTATTAGTTAGAATCCACATCATGAACTCGTACTCTTTTGATAACGTGGATTGGATACTCATCCACACCCGATTCACAGTTTAAGTGGTTTATGCATTGGTTTCTCACTTATTTCAATTTGGATTTGAGAAAGTAAATACACAATTTGATAAACAAAATAATGATTTTGAATGCACAACTTGATTCATACTAAACCAAGTATACCACCACTTAAAACAAAGTTAAGCCAACAATTAACTTCTCAAAGGCCAAATTCCAACTTCAGCTTAACTAAAAGTAAATTTAGGTCAAAAGCTAATAGTAGAAAATAGTTATATTTCCAATTTTTTAGTATTTTAACAAGTAAATAGAAATTTTTCTCTCACCCATAAGCTAAAAGTTGCTTAAGTATCAAACACTCCATCTTTTATATTTAACCAAAATTAATTTTATTCATAAACACTACCTTCTTTTAGTTTTAATTAATTTTACCATAATCTCATTTTAATCACATTTTCAAAGCTAAGCAAAGAAAATAGTTGATAGCGGCATAGACAACACAAATACAGATTAAGTCTCTATATTACCACTTTTTTCAATCAACTCTTTTGAGTTTTAATAGTTTGTATTTTCATCTACGGGGCATATTTAATTTTCAATCAACTAGATTAGATAGCAGCGTGTGTAAATATGGATGTGGACCCTCTCGTCGTTCAAACTTCAAAGTACATTTCGTCAATTTTAAGAAATCTGGATTATTTGTTAAATCTATGACTACATTTTTTTTCTGTTGAACGATAGTTTCATTAATACCAAACTCAAAATAGGTTACATCCGAAGCCAACTGGCTAGTCCCTCCTCTTTACAATTGGACGAATCCAAGAGGGGAACCCCGAGCACCATTCCACAGAGTATGGGCTCTCGATAGCAAACAAAGCAAGGTTACACGAAGCACCAATTCTATCACTAGGAATAAATCCAAAGCAACAAAGATCGAAGATGTTACATAAAAGGGTGATGTCCTCGGCTATTGTCAGTGAATCACATCCAAGACATCTTGAGACTGGGAGTGGAGATCAATATCCTTAGCATGAATCATTATGTGTATTTTCTTCCAACAGTTTTTAAGGCTGAAATTTGGGCAAATCGGATTGCTTGGAGGTACAGCTCCACTGGACTCGAAACAGCGTCCCTAGAGGTGGCCCAAGCTTGAACAACATTATTCACCATCTTGCACAACCCCCCCAAAACCATACTTTGAATCTGCAGAGAAGACGACACTGATGAAGCAAAAAAGACATCCTACCGTCTCTGTCCAAGGCGATTCAATACCTTGCTGATTCTTGTTCATGATTGGGTGAAGAGGGGGAAGAATTCTTCGAGCAAACTTATTCTGAAATTCTTGCCACTCCTTCACCGCTCCATCGACAATATCTCTCTCACAACCCATTGCTTATTAAAGATCCAAAGGTTTCTAGTTTTCCAAAGCCACCAAAGAAGGCAAGTCGTGAGTTGAATTATGTCCAAGTAACATGCGATTTTACCCGCCCCCGAGATTGATTGCCACCAAAAAAGAAATGAGGGGGGAGAAGAGTTAGCATCAAACCATTGTATAGGCGCCAACTTCTAAACTGTTCGGGCTCTTGTACAATGGAAGAACAAATGCTCGATTGACTCTTCCATGTGTCCACAAATCGCACAAATAGGGTTGAACGGGATGCCCTTCGAGATCAGTTTAATATTTTTTGGGATGATATTGAAGCAGCAACGCCATAGGAAGTATTTGATTTTCAACCTCCACAATGTGTGCCACATATCAGAGAGGAATTTTGGGTCCCTGCTACCCTCCCCCTGATCTGAGATCATAAGCTTTTGTTGCATTATTACTTTATAGGCAGAATTTACATTGTACCTTCCATTCCGGTTGAAGTTCCTAATCAGTCTGTCACGATTTCCAGTGGCACTAATAGCAGTTTTGATGATTGCATCAACATCCGTCACGTGAAAGGTTGACCGAATCAGTGTTTCATTCCAGGCAGTACATTCTGAATTCATAAGCTCTCTTACCCATTGGATGTTGCAATTACCAAGATCTCGAGGAACAGGTCTGAAATTTGGAGCACTTGGAAGCCATGGAGACTCCCAGATTTTAATCTATGGACTACATCACCTGCATGTTTTCGTACAAAATATATCTATAATTTTCCTCTCTCTTTCTTCATGCCCCCTCCCCCTCAAGATATACTTTGGTTAGTTAAGACAACCTGAGATGCTGATTGCTAGGATACTTTTCAAGTAAGGTCCCCTTTACTTTGCTAGATAACTTAGGATATACCATCTTTATCGAGAACTACCCCATATTTACTTCATTAGATAAAATTAGCCGGGAAAGAACTACTCCATATTTACTTTATTAGATAACATTAACAGGATATTCATATGATTCAGGATAAAAGTTGAAAAACTATATAACTTGGTGGATAATTATCCACCCTTCTCCCCATGATAAGTTGAACACAACTCTGGATAGTAAAATTAAATTACAAATTAGTCATTTGTATATCAACATATTTCTCTCTTTTTATACTCGGGGTACTTTACTAAAATGTCCCTTATCTTAAATAGATGTGGGTTGAAGTAAACATTGGATATAGATAATGTATATCCTCTACATCTTTATCTTTGGATTATACAGATAAGTAACATTATAACTTTTCCACAATAATATCCGTACCCTATTTAATTATTCAATACACTGGATAAAAACATTATCCTTTTTTTTTAAGGAAACGGGCCCTAAATGAAGTATAAAGTTTCATGAACTCAATTTAAAAGGACACAAAGGAACCATAATAACCATCTTTCAACTATTTTGCATGATTTCAATTTTATAATTTTCCAGTTATGATGATTATTATTTTCACCGTATCAACTGGTGATCGATATTCTCACCATTAAATAAGTGTAGATTACAACAAGTGTACAAGTATAAGATCCTAAATACAGGGAAATGATCAAATTAAATCTACAACAATAATCTACGAGATTTACAAGATACGAAAAATCTCTAATTAAAACTATCCAAACTTATCCTCTCTATTATCCCCAGCGAAGAGTGGGATTGGAATCAACTCGAAGCTTGGAACGTAAGAAATTCAAACAAGGGCCGGGGTAGACTTTTGGTAAAAACGTCCGCGAGCTGGAGATTGGAGGGAACAAAGCGAGTCTCCAAACAACCATTCGCAACAAGTTCTCGAATGAAATGCCAGTCAATGTCGATATGTTTTGCACTCTAATGAGCAATTAATGGGATTCTGACTAAGAAAGAGAGTTCTTCTGTTGTCACATAAGAGAAGCAGACGAGAGGATGGAAGGGCACGAAGCTCAGATAATAAATGGGAGAGCCAAACCATTTCTTGAGTTGTATTAGTAAGTGCACGATATTCGGACTCACAACTGGAACGAGCAACCGTAGGCTATTTCTTAGCACTCCAAGAAACCAGATTACCGCCAAGGAAAATTGAGTAGCCATAAGTGGAACGGCGAGTGTCACACAACGGGCCCAGTCAGCATCAGAATAGCCAAGAATAGTATAATCCGAGGATGGTGTGAATGTGAGTCCGAAATTGATAGTTCCTTTAACATACCGAAGGATCCGTTTTGACAGCTAAAAAATGATCATGAGTAGGATTTTGAAGAAACTGACTCACATGATTGACCGCATATGAGAGGTCTGGACGGGTGATAGTGAGATATTGTAGAGCACCCACCAGAGAGCGGTATAAGGTAGGATCCTTGAACGGGTCACCGGTGCGTGTGAGTGATTTGCCGGTAGGTAAAGGTGTGGCAACCGGCTTGGATTCGAGCATATCTGCTTGTGTGAGAATATCGTGAGCATATTTGGCTTGACCAAGAAACAAGCCAGAATCTGTATGAGTTATTTCAAGACCAAGAAAGTAATTAAGAGGGTCGAGGTCTTTGACAGCAAATTCCTTGTGAACTCGGGCAATGAACCTTTGGAGCACGAGAGAGTTGCTACCTGTAACAATGATATCGTCAACATAGAGAAGCAAATAGATAGTGCAGTCGGAGATATGAAGGAAAAATAGGGAAGTATCAAAACGACTGCAAGTAAAGCTAATGGAAAGTAGAAAAACACTAAATCTATCAAAACAGGCACGCGGAGCTTTGCGAAGACCGTAGAGGGCCTTGTTTAACCTGCAAACATGGTTAGGAAAACAAGGATCAGTAAATCCAGGTGGCTGAGACATAAAAATTGGCTTGTCAAGTAGACCGTGCAGAAAGGCATTATTGACGTCAAGTTGGTGTAGGGGCCAATGGCGTTGGACAACTAAGGATAGAATAACTTGAACAGTGGCAGCTCGCACAACAGGACTAAAAGTGTGAGTAAAATCAAACCCAGGAATCTGAGCGAAGCCTTAGGCTACCAAACGAGCTTTGCATCGCTCAATCGAACCATCCGAATTGTATTTGGTGCGAAATACCCATTTTGAGCCAATTATGTTGGCACCTGGAGGAGGGGGAACCAAGTCCCAAGTGTGGTTGGAATGAAGAGCAAGCATCTCCTCTTACATGGCAGTAAGCCAATGGGGTATTTTGAGAGCATACTTAAAACCCTTAGGTTTTGTGGAAACAACTAAAGAGTGAAGTAAAGAAGTAGTAGCAATGTCAACAGGATAACGAGGTTTAAAAATACCAGATTTAGCCCGAGTTTGCATAGGATGGGTGGAGACGACATGGGCAACGGAATAAGTGAAGAGCTAGAGGTACCAGCCGACGAAGAAGAGGCAGCGGTGATCGAAACATCATCGTGTGTGGTGCTAGGATTGGCCACAGCAGGTGACGACGAGTTTTGCATGGCCTCGTCACAAAGGTTGCATGGACTTGATGATGATGTCATAGGAGAAAAACAAGGTAGAGGCCCATGTTGGGAAACCGTAGATGAATGAGGGCCATGAGATGGGCCTGAAGTTTCAAGAGGATGATGTGGGACTGAAGATGGGCCTATTGGTGAAGCTGGAGAGTCCAGGGACTGAAAATCCAAAATTGATGAAGAGTCCAACTCCACATGCGTGGTAGGAGCATTAGTGCAAGCATAAGGAAAAATAGATTCATAAAAAAGAGCATGACGGGTGACATAAATACGAAACGTAACAAGATCCAAACACCGAAACCCTTTATGAATACTACTGTAACCAAGAAATATACAGGGTTGGCTACGAGGAGCTAATTTATGAGGCGCATAATTGTTTAAGTATGAAAAAACACGACAACCAAAAACTCGAAAATGACCATAATTAGGAGCAAAATAAAAAAAGAAGCTCAAAAGGGGATTTATTATTTAAGAGTGAGGTGGGTAGTCGATTGATAATATAAACAACAGTGGAAAAAGCATCAACCCAACAAGAAGCAGGTACATGCGCATGAAATAACAAAGATAGAGCAGTTTCAGTAATGTGACGATGTTTTCGTTCAACATGACCGTTTTGCTGAGGGGTGTAGGGACAAGAAAAACGATGCACTCCACGAGAGTCAAAGAAAGTACGAATGCGATTATTTGTGAATTCAGTACCACCGTCACTTTGAAAACACTTTAATAGTGGACTGAAATTGATTACAGACAAAATTGTAAAAATGTTGAAGCACATCAAAATAGTCACACTTAGCACGCATAGGATATAACCACGAAAAACAAGAAAAATCATCAACAAATAAAGCATAGTATCGAAACCCATCAACTGAAGTGACCGGAGAATGTCTCCACAAATCACAATGAACTAAATCAAGAACATGCAACACACATTTTTCATTCAAAGGAAAAGCTAATTGTTTACTATTTGCCTTTTGACAAGACGAACAAGAACTAGGCTTAGGTAAAACAGACGTAACATCTAAATGACCCAAAGATTTTAATGACCGAATAATAGAAAAATTTGTATGGCCCAAACGAGAATGCCAACGTTCATACGACGATTTAATAACTCTAGACTGTAAAGCAGCAACCAACGCAGAAGAACCTTGATCCAAAATATAGAGACCATCTTTACATTGGCCTTTTGTTAGGACTTCCTTGGTTAGTCGATTTTGAATGAAAAAAGAATTATTAGAAAATAACACATTAACAGGTAAGTCAGCTGTGAGTTTACTAATTGAAAGCAAATTCTTAGTTATATGCGGAACAACAAGAACATCTAAAAGAGGCAATTTGTTATTAATAAGGCGGGAGCCAGAATGAGAAATGGAAAGCGCGTCACCGTTACCAACAATGACAGTGCCATTACCATTGTATGTAGCAAAATCGTCCAAGGTAGAAGAAGACGATGTCATGTAGGCTGAAGCGCCTGTATCAACATACCAGTCAGAGGAGGAAGGAGGAGCGACCGTACACTGTGCATCAAAAGCTTGGGCGATGTTTGCCACCTGAGAGGAGTAATCACGTGAGTAGAGGTCGGGGTAGGAAGGAGCATAGTGAGTCCCACGACAAATCTGACAGCGAGGCAAGTAATTTTTCTTAGGAACAATATTGGAATTAACTGGGGTAGCTGAGCCACGATCATGATGAGAGGATCCACACCCAGACACATGAAATGAAGAAGGAGCAGAATTGTGATTCTGCAAGGCAGATGAGCCGCGACCAGTCCCACGTCCTGTAGGAGATTTGTGATGGGTACAACGAGTCGGAGTGGCATAAAACGCCGCTGGAGAGGAGATAGAGTCAGCAGCCTCTAGGGCCTTTTCCCAAAGCTTATGGTCACGGGCTTGGGTAATAAGATCATGATAGGATGGGAGAGGGGAGATGGCCATACGAATCTCAATGAATGCATGAAATTGAGGACCAAGCCCTCGTAGAAACCAGCGGCACTTGTCCGGTTCAGAAACAGTGTGACCTATAGCAGCGAGTTGATGGCACAAGTGATTGAATTTTCGGCTGAAATCGATGACGGATTGAGTTCCGCGACGCAGAAATTGCAGCTCGTCACGGAGCTGCTGAGCATGAGAGTGAGACGAGGGATTGAAAGTGGACTCTAGAACAAGCCAGATGTCGCGGGCGTTCGAGAGCCCAACAACTTCA
The DNA here is from genome assembly GCA_958295605.1 of Ajuga chamaepitys. Classification (NCBI taxonomy): domain Eukaryota; kingdom Viridiplantae; phylum Streptophyta; class Magnoliopsida; order Lamiales; family Lamiaceae; genus Ajuga; species Ajuga chamaepitys. Next base: position 51,032,355 of record OY282508.1, on the reverse strand, counting down.
GCCATAGCCTCCTCCGTAAGAGAAGAGAGGAGAAGACTGAGGACACGGTCATGACGCTTACACCAGGCGGCATAGGCGGGATTTGGAATGTTTGTGTTGTCAGAGGACATGATCGTGGAGTCTGGTTCAGGAGATGTGCCATCAACAAAGGATAAGAGATTGTCACACTTGAGCATGGGAATAAATTGATTCTTCCACAGTAGATAATTTGAGGAAGAGAGACGAATGGTGACCATGTGAAATAGAGTGGCAAGGGGAATGGAATCTGTAGGTGCAGCCATGGCAAAGAAAAGAAAACTGAGAGAGAAAGAAGACGAGGAAAAAGACAGATTTCGGTGTAGTAAACCCGCTGATACCATATGATTGATTATTATTTTCACCGTATCAACTAGTGATGGATATTCTCACCATTAAATAAGTGTAGATTACAACTAGAACTGACAATTCGGGCGGCTCGGCCAGGCTGGGCCCACTTGGGCCAGGGGGTATTTCGAGCCGAGTCCAATTTATTTCGGGCCTAGAAATGCTAGGCCCGGTCCGGCGGACCTCGGGCCAAAAAAGCCCACCAATGAGTTTTTTTCTTTTTTTTTTTTGTTACTTTAACCATGAAGTAGAATTATATATTTAGGCGAACTTCAGTTTAATTCTCTTAAGAAAAAATCTGATGGGAAGATAATATATTACTATTCGTTGCAATATGGAATCATTTTTATAGGCATGTCTCAAACCCAGATATAACAATAATAATAAAAAAAGAAAAGAAGGAATGGATGATGATGATATATAGTTATATACTACACGTCACAAGTTATTTAATTTTTGCGTACATACTATACTAATGTTAATCAATTCTCCTTTTCTCGACACATAATTAATGAGCATGTTTGGATCCAATTCATTTTCCATCTTCGGCTAATAAAATTGAAGAAATAGAGTATTAAATTAGTCAAATATTTTAATTTCTTGGTAAATAGATACATTTATGCTGTGCAAGAAAAAGAAAAAAGAAAAACTTGTTTCAAATAGTACACAATATATTACCTAATTCCTAAATTTTTCTTATTCGATTAGTGAGGGGAAAAAAATTCAATTCCATCGGCCGGGCCAGGCCCGCCAAAAGAAAAGTTCGTTCGGGCCGAGCCAAAAAAGCTCGATTTTTTCGGGCCTCTAATTATTCCGGCCCAACCCACTCTATATTTAGGACTAAACGGGCCGGGCCAATTTTGTCAGCTCTAATTACAACAAGTGTTCAAGTATAAGATCCTAAATACAGGGAAAGGATCAAATTAAATCTACAACAATAATCTACGAAATTTACAAGATATGAAAAATCTCTAATTAAAACTATCCAAACTTATTCTCTTTATTATAGAAATGCAGTTTTTTCTTCACATCATCTCTTGTTATTATTTATGTTTATGTTTATTTTACTGTTGCTTGGGCTTGCATATTTTGAGTATGAGACATCTTGCTCCTTGATTGCCGACAAGGTTTAGTTGAAGTATTCAACTATTTAACCCAAAATCCACATTAAGCACCTTACCTAGAGGTGGTATAATTGATCCATTCTAATAGATTGATCGAGTCAATCCAACATTTTAAATTAACTAAACCATATAAATATTGGTCCAACATACTATCGGGTCCAATAAACCCAATCGATGAGTTAAAAGCTTGATGAGCCGTAGATCGATGCAAAATCTTGGTATATCATAGTGAAAGGATTAGGCCTAACTAAATTTAGGTCCGATGAAATTTTGGACCACCCGACCTGGCATGATATATTATGGCCCAATATGCTGGGTCACGTTGAGCCACCATTAGTATACTTTAAATTACTGTTTGTTTAATCCAACTGGAACGGCTAGTTCAACCATGAACCGACCATTGATCCGATCCGGTAAAAGTACAAAATCGAAAATGATGTTAAACCGGCTAAAATCGATCAAAACCGCTAAAAACCGATTTGGTTGAACTGAAAAAAACCGCTTCCTACTTCAAAAACTTTTAAAATTTTATTTTAAAAACAATGATTAAACAATATTAGACAATTTATCTAGTCCCATATTTTTATTTATTATAAATATATACTTTCTGATTTAAGTCTTTATGTAATTTTCCAAATACAATATATATTGTGTTCTACAAAATTATAATAGATATAATTTTAAAATCTAATTAATTATCATTTACGATCGAACCACCGGTTGAATCGATCGGACCGGTTGAACCTTGAACCAGTAACATGACTGGTTTGCTCACGGGTCAAGGTCTACTAACACTGCTTAAAATACTTGGGAAGAAACTTGTCACAAAATTGTGCACAGTTGCTTCTGTAAGCTTCAATGAAAAGCAGCAATGTTACATTATTTTTAGATGATGACAGAGTTTTGGCAGAGTAAGAGCCCCAGCAATAAATGCGACAACGTTTTACCTCAATAACAGCTAGCTAACCCATGTCAAAATACAACCTTTTCCAGAAACTAGAACTGATATCTAGTCTATTCACTTTCAAATCAGAATCAGCAGCACCAAAAATGGTGAACCATCCATCCTTGAGCCTTTCTTACAGCCCCCTGCAAGCATTAAACGAATGCCGGTTAAGAAAATACAATGTTAGCTCGGGCATAACCAAATCGAGTTGCCTACTAGGGGCTGGGGACCGTGTTCACATAAAGAAAAGATAAAAAGAATACGGGCCTTGGTTTGCCACTGCACGGGTACACACACACAGGGCAGTGGCAGCACACTCCTCCAGCCCGATCTAGAAAACAAAACGTTCGCTGGGGTCAACCAGGTTGAGTTGCCTACTTAGGGGCTGGGGCTGGGTGCTGGGTTCATAGAAAAAAAAGATAAAAGATTGGGTTATGGGCCTCGGGCTTGCCACTGCACACCCCAATATATACACACACACAGAGGGCAGTGGCAACACTGTCACACACATACTCATGTCATATAATGAAAATAATACGTAAATTACAAATTTATTACCAGTTTCAGTTTTTCATTTTTGTTGCACAGATGAAGGAAAGACTAATGATACAACCTAATCAAGCTAAGATGATAATATTAAGAATTTTTTATTTATCCAAGAGCAAACAGTCGAGTTGCAAAACAACGAGAAATATACGGACGAGTGTAGCCCCCCCTAGTTGCTCATCAGGGGAGATTGTTCACCATCCAATAGTTGTAGGACACTAATATTCACAAACAATTTCTTTGCGTATTTGTGTTCATCATTGTGTCCGTTAACTTCTTCATTTTAAAGAGAGATATATCTACTGAAACTACTTTACGACTTTCAAGCAAATCTCTAGAGAATGGAAGGGCTTATAACAACTCAAGCGCCTCATTTACAATCCCGAAATACAACTCAAATACACTAACAAACTCAAACCACATGTCTACCTATTTGTTATTTCGATTTAAAGCAACAAAGGCTGATAAAACAACCAAACCAGGATACAGGATCCCAAAATTTCCTCTCTTATACAAATAGTATGATCTTGTAAAGCATTTTATAAAATAATCATAAAAAGAGAAACATAAACAGGCTCATTTGCCAAAGTAACTGATGACACATGGCTGTCTTCTAAGGATAATATCACAGTATATAAAAGTAGAGTTTCGTCTTAAGCATGTAAGGTTGGAGAGTGACCCCTGCATCAATTATTGAAGCACAACAAGTGTCTGTACTGGGTTGGGATGGGTCCGGTCAAAACAGTGTTAAAAAAACCTTAGTGTTCAATTAAAACAATGTTACTGAACCAGTCTTCAAAATTTCATATCCAAGAACAATATACTGGAAAGGAATATTCATAATTCAGAAAGGGAAAAGGATGGGTGGAGAACATTTATTCTGCTATTCACATTAAGAATATTGAACTTATGTATGAGTACAAATTAATGCATCAGTTTCGCTATATTGTTTTCGATGCTGATAACCATGTAAGCCGCATATCAAACTATTCGGCACCTGTTCAAAATTTTCACTATGATAAGATACCAGATATAACGTCATTATTTTCCTCAAAAAAGGATGTAACGTCATTATAGTTAATGCTCATAGACCAAACTAATAGTGAAAGAAACAACGAGGTTGCAAACAACTCAAAACAAAAGAGTAAGCTAATATTTCTATCAGAACAAAATGTCTCCTCTACTTGAAAAATAGGACTGAAAAATGGCAGGATTATTCAAAAACTAAACCCCTTCAACAGTCGAAAACTCTCACAAAACAGTCTAGATCACTATCGAAACACCTATTATTCCATCAAAATTATTCACCTACATCCTTTACAATCCCAATAGCCCATGGCCTTGTTGTTTTTATCTGTTCCAAAGTTTTATTAGCATGTTTCTCAAACTAGAATCCATCCACATGTCTTTGGTTGCAAGCCCAGGCACAAATTCAATTACACTAAGTGCAGAAATAGTTCAGTTTTCTTCCCCAGTACTTCAGCAACTTCACTAAGAAATGTAACTCACCATTAAACCAATTCCTGCCATTAATACAAACAATCATTTTTAAACCAATTCCTGCCATTAAAAAAATTGTTCATCTCTTTCAGTCGCAGAACAAATCATATTAGTCAAAATCTAATATCCTCCAGGTTTTTCATATATTATAAGTGAATAGAGTCCTTTTCAAATCAAATCTCGTTTTCCTTCATTTCCGAATCAAATACGGCAAAGAAACCAAACCCTAAACTCACAGTTTCTACTATATTTCCTTTATAAATAAATGCTCATATAACATTAACAACAACACCTGAACAAAATGCAGAAGATCTGAAAAGCCATATATAAACAACAAAAAAGTTCTAGGGTTTGAATTTAGGTCGTCACCTGACTTTGTGAAGGAGAATCATTTTGAGCTTACGAGAAAGGTCCTGCGCACGAATCTTCCGGTCCAGATTCTTCTTTGCTAAAACGCGCTTCTCAGAGTTTTTAGTGTGGGTGAGAGGTTCTGACTTAATCATTCGTTCAATCCCGCTGTCCTGCATCTTCCTCTGCAGTATAGCCAACGCCTGATCTAAATTGTTGTTATTAACCCTGACACGGATGCCCCGCCATTGTTGCAGCCGATGGCTTAACACCTCTGAAGCCAATAGCCCGCTACCTCGCGCCGCCGCTGTCGTCGCCGGAATCATTATATAGGAATAGGGATTTGGCTTTCTTTGTAGTTTGTGGCTTTATTTTATGTCCCTTCGTTTCTCAAAGAAATAAAAATTCAAGAAATTAATAACATAACATGATTTATTTAGTAAATCAAAAGGAATCTGAAATATTTTAACATATATAGAAAAATATTTAATTACTTATGGATTTGTTATCATCTTTTCCTATACTTTATTTAAATGATTTTAAAAAAAATCTATTAAGTAATTTTAAAAATTTTCTTATTTTTTCATATATATATTTTTATGTAATTTATTTCTTTTATATTTATTAAATATTTTTTAAATTTATTTAGTTATGTTAATGTTTAGAAAAGTTCCATTTGTCGCGAATTCAAAAGTTCATGGACGTATTTGACCTATTTAAAAAGTTCAAGTGTTTATCTAAATTAAAAAAAATATTTGTAGTTCAATTTTAGGAAAATGTACAAATAGGTCCTTCAACTATTGGCTGATGCTCAAATCAACACTTAAACTATTTTTTTGTCCAATAAAACACTTGAACTTTTTAATTTAGACAAATCAACACCTTAACTTTTTATATAGTACAAGTAGACACTTTCGTCCAAATTAAAGTTAACAGTCGTTAGTTTTATCTGACATGGCACTTTTGGCCCTACTGTGCAAACCCGCCTGACAACGTGCAACCCTCATTCATAACCTTAAAATTTCCAAATTGATTCAAAACCAGTCTCAACGTCACAAAGTTCTTACTTTTTCCCCTAAACTCCACTTCTTTTTCATTTGCTTATGAACTTTCAAATCCCTCATCGTCATCTTCATTTTCTTTTAGTGTTTCTCGCAACGGTGGCAGAGGCAGCTAGTGGGAAGCGGCGGAGGGAAAAGTTTGCTGGACAACCAAAGTTTGTTGCTAAAAGAATCATGGGATGGTGAATTGGTGATAGAAGGATTGTTTTGGGAGCTAACAAGTCTTTTAAGGGGGTTTTCTCAAAAGTCAAAGGAGGTTGAAGAACTGGAGGATTTGAGAGACTTTTGAGTAGTGGGCCGACGGAGGTCGGCGGAGTTGGTCTCAGCATTTGTCTTCAGTTGACTTCGAAGCAATAATGAAGGAGGCAGTGGAAGTACGCTGCCCGACGAGTTTGCACAGTGGAGCCAAAAATGTCATGTCAGATTAAACTAACGGCTGTTAACTTTAATTTGGATGGAAGTGCCTATTTGTACTACATTGAAAAGTTAAGTTGTTGATTTGTCTAAACTAATAAGTTCAAGTATTTTATTGGACAAAAAAATAGTTTAAGTGTTGATTTGAGTCTGGGTATATAAAAAGTTGGAGGGCCTATTTGTACATTTTTCCTTCAATTTTAATATTGGGTATAGTGAGAAGCAAATTTGTACGTTTTCCCATGAGAATATCCTTAAATCATAAATGGTGAAACTTAATGGACTAAAAAAACTATTTACCTTTATATATATTGTAGTAATTTTTTGTTGTTTTTTGCTTATTTCGTTCTTGAAATTTGATTTGGTTATTCAATTCTATTTTATTTTTGTATTTTTTATGATGTTGAATTTTGTCATGGATGTGCTTGTTACATAAATTATTTTTTTATGAAAATGATCAAGAGAATGAAAAAATAAATGAACATACTTTACATTTTGTATATGAGGAATATAGGGAGTCTAGAATTGGTAACATTTTAATGCTATGCCTAAAGTGATGTCATCAAAGTATTCTTAAGCAAAACTTAAATAAAACAATAACACCAATAATGGGAAACAAACATAATGTCTAAGGGAAAAAAAATTGAAATGGAATGAAGGTTGAAAAATGGAAAAGGAAGGAAAATAGTGTTGGGGTGGGGATATTAATAGGCAAGTGTTAGATCCTCTAACTGCACCTTGTACAGTTTTTTTCCCATTGTCCGGATCCGCTCCCGTTTACCTCTAGAGTTGTGGTTAGCTCTCAATTTGATGGATTAATCCTTAATGTTACTTTTTATGGGGAAATTTCACTGAGTAAATTAAATATGGATAAACTAGTTAAATATTTTGTTTTGGTAAGGCTGGAGATATGTTTGAACTAAACAAACTAGAATAATGTGTAATTATAAAAAACTCTAACCGATTAGGAAAATTATCTAAAGCAATCATGAGGAAAGAAGATGAACAAAGAAAAAAACCAAGTTGCTTGTAGTTTTAAACATATGAAAACTAAGAAAAACCCCTATCTAAGTAGTTGTAAACTATCATTATGTGTTCAATGAAGTTGTTGTTTAGTCTTGGTGGAAACTTAGAATTTCCAATGCTCTTTAGTGTCAATTTTTTAACCTTAAGAATACCCATATTTTCAATGCTGATGTTGCTAGAAATCAGTCCCACTTTTGGAAAAGGTTAGCTAAAGTGCAGGATTTCACTTGTATAAAATTTGTTTTGGAGGATTGACAGGGGGAAATTTCGTTTTGGTTTGATAATTGCTGATTGAGTCCCCTTTGTGTAGGTTTCTTGGTGAATTTAATTGTAATGATCTGGTAAAATATTTTTGGGATGAGGGTGGTTGGAAAATGGATAAATTGCTTAATCTGTTGCCTGATCATGTTATTAACAATATCACTGCTTTATCTGTGCATGGTAATTATCCTGATAGACCTATTTGGAAACTTACCCCTAATGGTTTCTTCACCTTTTCTTCGGCCTGGAATTCCCTAAGGTTGCACAAACCCTTAACGGTTTGACATTCGATGATGTGGCTCAAATTTGTTCTAAGTTCTCACTCTATGTTTATTTGGGAGTCGTTCAATCCCTTAACGGTTCGACATTCGATGATGTGGTCGTTTTTGTTTGTCCCTTGTGCTTTAGTGCTTGTGAAGAGACCAAACACACTCTCATTCACTGTCCTTACTCTCTCTCTATCTGGAAACACTTTGTTTCATTCTTTCAAATTGAAATCCCTCCTAATTGCTCTATAAGAAGATTGTTTGAACTCTGGTTTGGTAGAAATCGTGGAAGCCAGCATATTAGAATTATTTTGCCCTTCCTCATCTTTTGATTTGTCTGGTATGCTCGTAACATGGCAAAGTTTCAGAACAAAGTCCTACGTACAACCCAAATCCAACGACTGGTGGTTGATAAGTTTAGGCTCACGTTTATGGCTAACCTACAGCCGTTGGATTTTGGAGTGGTAGTTGGTACCTTGCTGCAATTTGCCAGATTCCTTTGCTAATCAAGATAGAAAACAAACTGTTTTTAGTAAAATGACACCCCCAGATGATGATTTATTCAAGCTGAATACGGTGGGGCGAGTAAAGGAAATTCGGGGCTTGCTGGGGCAGGAGGCTTAATTTGGAATAAAAATTGCAAGTTTATTGCAGGTTAACATCACTGTTTCCATTGCCATTACAGAACCGCTCCAAATTCAGCTTTTAGACACCTTTTTGGCCTGAACCCATTTTTTTTTTAAGGATCAGAAACCAGCTTCTCTTTCGTTCAACATGGACATCAACTGCTTATTATCTCCTTCCATATCAAGCTGGGAAAATCCTGCCTAGCGCGGTATGAATAACGAATTGCAATGTCAAACCTTCTAAGCAGATATGTTGGTCCTTGCGCTCCAATTTAACTTGAGACTACCTTGGGCCTGTAGCTGCCATATTGTCTGACCAAGCTCTTTACATAGAGTTTGTGCACGAAGTAGGATCTCACCAATATTCATCTTCTTTTCTTCAAAATAAAAGGAATGAAAGCGGGAGAGCCATAATTTTCACAAAGAGTTTACTTTGTACTCTCCCAAAAAGATCGTAAAATCTTAAATCCTAAAAAAATTCTAAAATCTTAAAAACTCTAAAAAATCCTAAAAAATCAGATGCAAAAATTGTGCACCTGATGCGAGCAAGTTTTTGCCTTCCATAAAATACTGCATCTCAAAGTGACTAAGACTCTCTCGGTAAATTGGCACGCTTCGTGATGCGGAACCGTCTCGGGCATCTCTTGATATTAACATAATTTTAGATATATTATAATTCTATAAGGTTCCCGTTAGCCTTAGTCACCAAGTGAACATTCATCTTAAAATAAATTGGTGATAGGAGGAGTGACTCACTAGACTTATAACGAATTCCCTCTTATAATATCTTATCATGTGGGACAACTCACATAACTTGAAATTTTGTAAAAAGTTAATATAATATCTCGTACTCATAATAGTACCTATGGCTAAAATTTCATATATTTTTACCTTATTTTGTGTGATATAAAATACTAATCACCACTACGCAGTGAATAAATGCGCCTAAAAATTTCATAATTCTTTTAAATTCATCCTTATTCTTCCCCGAAATATCTGTAAAGCCCTAAATTCTCAATTTTTGAAATTATTTATATTGAGGAATACGAAACGTATAAATGAAAAACAGAAACGAGGTAAGTAAAGGCTACATAAAATAAGAATTTGTATACCACATTTTGACTATTTTTAAGGTGCTAATTTCTATCTATGGGCTATATTTTTTCTACTAAACATACTTTAATTGTGATTATTAGTCTATATGCAACATTCAATAGGATGTAGGTCAATGTTATACTTAACAATTCAGCAAGGTTTACTATGTTGATCAATAATTATTTTAAATTGTGCTATAATCGTACATTAATTATTTACATGGGTTAAATTGGTCTTTGAGCCCGTGTCGACCTTTTATCTAATAAATGCATCCCTTCCAGAAGTCGGGGTTTGTTGCACGTATTAGCTCTAGAATTACTACGGTTATCCGAGTAGCAGGTACCATCAAACAAACTATAACTGATTTAATGAGCCATTCGCAGTTTCACAGTCTGAATTAGTTCATACTTACACATGTATGGCTTAATCTTTGAGACAAGCATATGACTACTGGCAGGATCAACCAGGTAGCATTCCTCACGGACACCGGACGGGCATGACCGCGAGCAGCGAGTGCTCCCGATCAAGAACCGCACAACCGTCGTCCGCACGAAGTGTAGAACGCTCTTTTTTGTAGGGCATCGGAGGCCGAGGCCCCCTTAGCCGCTCAATTTTTCGAATCCGAGAGATCGAGCACGTCGTCGTGGGTCGTCGGGACCAAGCGCTCCTACGAGAAGTGCGAGGACCGAGAAACACGACGGGCACTTTGTGGTCCACCCCGCGCCGCGCATCCGTGTGGATTTGCAGCACAAGGTGAAAAAGGGACGAGTTAGCCGACACGATACCGACGCGATGGGAATCCAGCACAGGATAACCGACATCAGCCCGATGCAAGTGCACCGAGGCCGTTCACTGAGGAGGCGCGCATGAGATGCCGTCGCTGCCCGAGCAGGGATCCGACATGCCCTTACGCACCAATCACCACTCACGCACTTCACGTGCGCAACGCCCAAGCATCCGGGCCATCGCCCAGCTTCCCGCGATGCAAAGCAACACGAGCGCCGGGACGACAACAAGAACACCCGAACGTGCCCCGCTACGTACGAGAAATAACCGAAGGGACAACGAACAAAAAAACTGATGGAGGGACGACGGAGCTCGGGTTGGCCCAAATTCGACGAGTGGAAACGTCTTGGCTCGTCGCTCCTACGGATTGCCCGATTGATCGACGCCCTTTGCCGGTTCTATCCTCCCGCCCGAGGGCAGTTGGTCAGTCCCGCCGCCGTTTGTCTCCCGCACAAGCGCCCCATCGAATTGACTCGCACGCGTCTCGCGCCGGATCAAGGTCAACACAAGCCTATCGCAAAATACCGAGGGAGGGACGACGGAGCTCGGGTTGGCCCAAATTCGACCAGTGGAAACGTCTTGGCTCGTCGCTCCTACGGATTGCCCGATTGATTGACGCCCTTTGCCGGTTCCATCCTCCCGCCCGAGGGAAGTTGGTCAGTCCCGACGCCGTTTGTCTCCCGCACAAGCGCCCCATCGAATTGACTCGCACGCGTCTCGCGCCGGATCGAGGCCAACACAAGCCTACCACAAAATACCGAGGGAGGGACGACGGAGCTCGGGTTGGCCCAAATTCGACGAGTGGAAATGTCTTGGCTCGTCGCTCCTACGAATTGCCCGATTGATCGACGCCCTTTGCCGGTTCCACCCTCCCGCCCGAGGGCAGTTGGGCAGTCCCGATGCCGTTTGTCTCCCGCACAAGCGCCCCATCAAATTGACTCGCACGCGTCTCCCGCCGGATTGAGGCCAACACAAGCCGATCGCACAAAACCGA